>VXBZ01010132.1:843147-995110 GCA_013399135.1 Heliornis fulica
TCGGTTTTCACCCGGCGGCGAGGGGCGAGTCACCCCGTGGGGACAGAGCTCGGGCGCCGCGTCCCTCCAGCCCTGCTGTGTCATTGTGGACCCCGGGAACGGCTGCTCGCTGCCGAGCGAAAACCTGTGGGTGCCGGAGTTCAACGAGAAACGGGGTCAGATCGCACCCTTTAGCGCGGCTGCGGCTGCTGCCAGAGGGATCGGAAAGTAGGGAGGATGGGGTGGGAAAACGTTGCCATTAAGATAATGTCAGCGGAGTGCATCGATCGGTGCTTTTGTCTCTGGGCACTGGCTTCGTTTCCATTCGTTTTCTTCGGCGTGGGTTTACCAAACCGAAGCCGGTGAATTCTGCTGCGTCTGTAGGTCTGTAATAGGCAGCGGCTGATAAATGTGCGAGTTTCGTCGTAATCCGGTGGCTGTTGGAAGGAGTGATCCGTGCGTGCTAGAGCGTAAACCGCAGCCCTTTATGTTTTATCGAAAGGCGGATAATTCTCGGGAACGGACAGACACGCGAAAACAGATTATAATCCTAGTGCCAACGAAGAAAAGGCATGTCGCCATGCCCTGGGTTGGTGCTGTGTTTCTTCAACTAGTTTTGCTGTAGTTTGGTTTTGTTAGCAGTGTGTAAGAGAGCAGGCACACAATGAAGTCATGTTAACCAGCAGTGCAATAAATTAACACCACAACTGTATCACATCATGGATTTGCGTGACTAGAGTTGCAGTTATCGTGAGAAATACAAGGTGTTTGGGAAATAAAAAATGGTATTGCTAACTGGAGACCCCGAGTTTGTAGCGTTTAACCTCCTATACTTTCAGGTTTGATAATGTTGGGTAAAATCCATCCCATTGTTTCAATTACAGGAGAGTACCAATGACCAATCATTTGAACAGGGCCTGTACAGCTTAATAAGGTGGACACGAAGGCTTTATTTTTAAATTGATAACTGGTGGTTTACGTGCTGTGATAGAGGAACACTGAATTTAATCTCCCTCGAGTTTATGAATATTTCATTGTCGTGACTGCATGTTACTGTACGCAGCCAAACGATTTGGGCGTGTGTGATTGTTTCGAGGATCCCTTTCCTTGCATTGTGCTACTTACCAGAACTTAAAATGCTTTTATTTCAAAATAAAACATAGAGCCGAGGTTGCCATTTACACTTGAGTTGGTTGTACCAGTGCCTTCAGCATTAAAAAAACCTGCCATCAGCAGAAATCTGTGCTCAATAGTTACTTTCTGATGTACCACACTGTCTAATGTTTTACCAGTCATGGACTCGAGGAAAGCAAACAAGGTATGACTGAAGGCGAATGAATACTAGGGAAAGGCCTGATTATCTATGGTGTGGCTAATTAATGTGTTTAGATAATTCAGTATTGCACTGTTTTATTCTGTATTTGCTATTCTGGATGTAGAAGCAAAAGTGCTACGTATTTTTGGCCTAATTGTAGTCATGCTACAGTACAGTGATCACTTTCATTTTTTTCTTTTTCTTTTTCTTTCTTTTTTTNTTTTTTTTTTTTTTTTAATCCATTATCAGCTTTTCCAGGCTTGCCATTGCCAAGGTGGTTGCAATGACTAGCTTGTATTTTTGGGAAGCGCTGTCATATTTCAAACCTCCCTAAATGTATGTATCTTTTCTGGATGCTGTCCCAGGACAACCAGTGCTAATTAGTGCAGAAGTATTTCAGATATCTCGTAAAATAGCGGCACCAGAAATGTGATGAGAAGGGGAAAACCCATTAAAGTGATAGTAAAATCCAACACTATTGTGAAAAAAAAACATTCCAGCCACAAAACAAAACCCAACTATCGCTGGAAACATCATCTAAGGACTTTCTAAATGGAATGAAATAACAGAATCATTCTTTATTTGACTCTCAAACAAATGTCAGAAGTGCACTGATACGTGCTAGAAGTGTAAGCACTCTACACAGAAATTATAAAGGACATTAGAACCTGATTTCCTGACACATGTATACTTACAGATAACTAAGTATTAAGATTCTACAACATCTCATGATCCCACTGCCAGGATTTTGCTTTTTGGGATGATGCCTTGATCATAAAAGGTCTTACCTTTTACCTAAAGAGTTTAGTTTCCATATAAGTGGAACTGGGTGAAATTTACACTCTAATAAAACGCTTTATTTTTTTTTTGTTGTTGTTGTCACTGACTCCAAAATGAACATTGCTGAATTAACCAAAGAAAGTATTTTCCAAATTCTGTGGAATTTCAGTAGAAGGTACTACCCTAGTGACAGTTATACAGATAGTGGATTTTTTTTTCCTGCTGTATGTTCTTTTTTTAAATTTGTCTTTCAACTTCAATAAAATTGTGAAACATGCATTACTCGAAATACATTCCACTGTCCTCAGCTGGGATGCTGACATGCTGAAGTGTATGCTTAAGTAAGTGCTTTGTTGGAAGAAGACCTAGGTTACCTCCCATATATCTTTCTGTGTTGAAACCATCTCCAACCAATGTATAAGAAGAGAAATTATGAAAATGGACTTTATAATTTATAAAGTATACAGTAGTTGGTGCTTCAAAGCATAGCTGCCATTTAGGGATGGAGAAAATTAAGCAGAAACAGTGAAGTGTAAGATTTAGAAGATTATTAACTCTATAAGGAATACTATTCTCTTAGAGCAAAACACATCAGAAAATATTTCCCAACACTTATGTTTTCTCTTATTTTAGTTAAAATCATGTCAGTCCAAACCTATGTTTAGCGGCATGTCAACGTTCTCCAGTATGGCACAGTGGGTGACCGGGGGAGAGAACAATGTGCAATCCTGGCTGTTTATTCCCAGCTGGAGGTGCAGCTGAAGCCTGCGACAGGTTGTGTGGGTGGGCCATCACACCACCTTGCCGCTCCATGACTTGGGTGCAAAGGGGTGCAAGCCTATAAATTCTACTGAGGATTCTTTCCGGCTTGTACTGGAGCGATAGCATCTCCGCAAGGATCAGTGTAGGGAGCACTTTGAGAGTTGAAGGCAGCTCTGCAATTCCTTTTGGTGAGTGCGGGTGACATTTGTCACAGCTGACTTCGTGACCAGAATTTTCCGTGGGGTGATACCCCCAGATAGGACTTTCAAGGGCACTTTCAAGCCCTTAACTTGCAATGTTTCCATTTTCCAAAGTATTGTGTAGGCCCCAAATTCCCCAAATGTTGGTCCTAGGTATGGGTTTGGTAGTGGGACACTGCAGTAAGAGCTTTTTATTTTGTTTTCCGCAGAGAACCTCTGTGTCTGAGGCTTGTGCAGATCATTTAGCACAAATGATTTACAAGCACACCCGGAGCTCTTACTTTATACTTACATTCCAGATACAAAACCCCCTATGAAATGGCTCTAAGGTGAAGAACTTTCTGCATATTTACATGGAAATGAGCACACCAAGGTTACTGTGAAAGCAATCCTATCTGGGCTGGATACATTGTATTCTGGTTCAAAAACAATTTGCTAGTGTTTGGTATAAGAGATCTGAAGTGTTTTGTGGACTTATGTGTGTGTTACTCCCCAGAATGCTCGCCTGAGATGTTGCTGCGTGAGAGTGGTACCCAGGTGTGAGCTTCCAGAGGGTAAAAGCTGAGTGCTTTGGGGAAAGGCACTTCTATTAACTTGGGAATTCTGTTCTGCTGTACACATGATCCGATCTAATCATCAGTCTCTGAAAGCCTTCTGCTAGCGTTTTTACAGGACTATTGCTATCAACAATATGGTGTTTCCACTCATCCTCCATAAGTGGTAGGTCAGGAGGAGTGGAAGACTCTTCAAGGGCAATCACTGTTTAATAATTTATGTATGTAGTTTTGTTTGGTTTGAAAAGCTTCATGTTACTATGTGTATGTATTTAGGTAAGATAAGGCCTAGGAAATGCAGTTTATGCTTGACGCAGATGGTCAGAACTTTCTGGGTGCAGATCACTCCAGTCTCAGGTCCGATGTGCTTATTATACTGCAGGCAGTTCCATTGTGTGCATTGTCTGTAACTGTCTTTTTCCTGGAGGTTTAGGTGCTTTTTTTAGATAAGCCAGACCCAGCCCTTTGAGCAAGTTGAAGTTAAGAACCAAAAGTTGTAAGTGAAGTTAGTAACGGGTACAAGGAACCAGTCTGGAGTGTGGGGAACAAAGAAAGCAGAGACAGAACTACAGGTAGACAACACTACCAGTTGCTGATGGTTGCAGCTTCTCCTGATAATCATATAAAAGGCAGCACTTTGTACTAGCTGGAGTTTCCAAGTACTGAAGGCTTTGTGCCAGCTGTATCATGGGCAGTGGTCCTGCCAAGACATAACGCAGGCATGAATGGTCAAGGTCAGGCCATTGTCTGCTTGGATGGACAAATTCTTAGCTGCCCAGAGATGGCAGAAAATTTTACTTGCAGCTGTTGCTATTCTGAGAGTTTGATGTCAGACTGAAATTCCAGGCTATCTTTAAAGTGTGGACAGAGCTGGACAATAATGGGTCTTTCTCTAACTCATTGCTAAGAATGTTTTGGAGTCGTTCCTCAGCCCAGCAACATCAACTCTGCCTTTTTCAGGTCCATTTTTAAGCATCTATTCTTAATTCTTAAGCTGCTCTTTAGCGTGCTGTGGGCATTGTGATATTGGTAATGAGCTGCATAGTTCAGTGTCTTCCTAATGAAATGAACAAAAAGCTAATCCTGTGCTAGCATCCTGTTCCTCCAGAGTTCTCAGAGCCTGGTGGCTTTCTGGGTGGTGAGTCTGTCCCAAAGCCACAGTCCCAGGATTTGCTGAGTCTTTCATATTTGTGTATTTGTCCTGCACACTCCCAAGTCACAACTGCAGGGCAGACTGTAATTCATGGTAGTATGGCGAGGATCCCAGCTACATTTATCTTGAACAACCACTCAGAGCCACAGTGCCTGGCAGTTGCCTCTGCCTTTTGGTCCTTTCTGTTGCTGCTTTGAGCAGCAAAGCTATTAACCAGTAATCGGTTTTGGTGAGCAAGGCCCAGGGGCCATCTACTTTAAGGAGAATTTAAATTTTAAAAAAAATATTCAGATTTAAAAAAAATCAAAAAGAGGAAATTCACTGTGAACTGAAAGTCTTTGCAGGCAGGTCTACTACATTTCCATGCATTTGATGTACTCTGCCCCTCACACTTCTCTTGCAATCTAGTGAGAGAATCCTTAGATGAATGTAGGTAGGATTGTGCCTTTATTTCAAAAATAAACAGATGAGAAGAATTGAGAGAAAGAGAGAACTGTTGTGCCCTAACTGAAGGCAGGACTAATAAACACGTATTTTATTAGACACCAGAGAATCTGTAAGGAGAAGAGATATTGGGAATTGAGCCCCATAATTTTCATGGCTCCAAAATTACTTTTTATCTCATATGCTGAGAATTACTTTTGCTGATATGGGAAAGAGTCTTACTTTGAGTAAACACACATTTAAAAGGTATTTCTTTTCAGGTGGCATATTGAGAATAAGGAATGTGGAGAATGAGCTCTAGCACTGGTTTTATATTAGGGTTAAAGTATATATAGTTGGAGAGGAACTGACTGCTGCCCTTTGCCTGTGTCTGTACTAAACCAGCATAGATGATAGTACATATGAATGGTTCGTTAAAATCTTACACAATACCGAGACTTTTGAAAGAATAAGCTACTTAAGATACTTTCCCCCTTTAATAAATTGCACGAGAAGTGTTTTTGGCAAAAAGCAAACAGCTGTTTTAAGTTTTTTGACCAACTGATCAATAAGTGAATGAAGCTTGAAAAGCTGATCACATTCTGAGTAGTTTCTGGGGTAAACATATAAATATTCATTGTAATGTGGAGATTTTGTGAAAAGTAAGTACTATTTAGAGTTATTACAAAGTGAAATTAAGTGCATATGTAGTTGATTAGGTAACAAATCCAGGGACGTAAACAATGAACATCATGGGTGGGGGCTAAACAGCACTCTTGAGTCATCAGAAACACAACCACAAATTTTGTGTGCAGAAGACACAGAACCAGCTCTTTGGCTAAAGGCAAATTCATCTTGGCTGCAGAAGTGTTGCGAGGATTCCTATTTGGAGGAAGATGCAGCACTGAAAAGGGCATTGTTATCTCCTCTTGAGCAGTTGGGACATTGCCTTGACTCCAGTATAGTGGTATGCCTTCGTGCCTGTGTGCTGAGACTGGAAAGCGGTCCTATTCAGGACACATGTGACAATGCAGAGCTTGGCCAATGCATGGAATATCCTTTTCACTCTCATAGAGTGTTCTCAAAAGCCCAGTATTCACAGGAATTCTTGTCCAAGGGTTGAGTGCCAGCTTGTAACCAATCTGAGGCTTCAAACAATGGATAATCAATGAAGCTAGAAAAGAACAATACCCATGTTTTTGCATGCTATTCCCAGTGTTTTGCTAGATGCTCACAGTGTTTTTAGTCCATCTTTATCTATGGTAAAAGCTTACTGTGTCATACTGCACTAATAGGGCACAGTAATTTGTGCTGTACTGAGGTTAAAGTTTACTTAATTGCTTGGAGCTAACAGGGAAGTACAGTTACTGAAGTGTGAAGTGGTTTGGTTTCTGTTTGGTCCCATATTTGGTTGTTCTCTTCCTGGATGTAGCCATGCCGCTCGCATGGTGACTGGGAGTATTTCCCAGCAGCATGTGCTAAGTGGATTTCTGTACTGAGTAGCTGCCAGTAGTAATTATCCAGTGAGGGTATAAAAAGTTACACAGCCTCAGTAGAGTGATTAGTTTCTAACAACCAGAATATACCTAACTAGTAAAGCAAATGAGACTGCAACTGTAAATAGGAAAGTGGCAGCAGGAGCACTGATAATAATTTCCACGAAAAGAGTGCTCAGATCAGGTTCTAATATGATGCTTAAACACCTAGAAGAAATAAAGGACAGATCTGAAAGGTATTGTGGATATTAAGTATTCTGCAGTGGTTTCTTTCCTTCCTCACTCCTCATCCTTTCTCTGTACCTCTCAAATTCTCCTCTGTCTATAGTTTTGTTTCATTTCCACACATTGCGTTCTGAGCTTTAAGGGGAACACGAATTGTTCCAGCAACTGTAGTAACCAGTGCATCTTAACTAGGGTAAAACAAGATGCAATTTGGCTCATAGTATGGACAAGGACAGTCATGTATAAAATTTGTTAGACAGCCATGATTTACTAGAAAAAGAGTAATTCTTCCATGCCTAATGGCCTCTGCCATGTGTTTAAATACAGCTGTTATTTTCATTATACATTCTATTAAGTGAAGACCAATCTTGTTATAGCAGCAGAATAGAAGCAGTTTCCTTGACTGAAAAGCAAGTGTTGAATGAATAAAGATTACAGACTCAAGCCCCAAATCTTGGTTAATGTGCCCACAGTTCCTGGGCTTCTGACTTGAATCCATTGAACACCTTGGCTTATAGTTTCAGAGTTTATTCTTTCTAAAAAGGTGCTCGGCACAAGATGTTCAAAGTGGTAACATGATCAACAACTGAAAATACTGCAGGCAAATAAAATGAGTATTTTCCCATTTAGTTCTAGACTATCTGCAAAGGAATGCTATGATTGACTGGAGAATGAAAATAAAATGGTGTGGAACCTATGTCTGTACCATTAGCATAGGGTCTGTGTTAATTGATTTCAGCGAGTGCCTCAAGCACCACTGACACCTCTTCTTCGCTATTAACTAATGATGGTTGTCTCACTGAGGTTATTACTGAGTCTATACTAATTTCCAGGGGCTCATAGCAGAAAACCTCTTTTTGCATCCAAACGAATATGTGCAAGAAAAGTCTTTGTGGAAAGGGAGTTAAAGGGCTAATATCTACCAAAGATAATTGTTGTTGCTGTTACATTTAGTAGTAATTTGATATTAGCTATAGTATAATAAATATGTGTTGTGCTTTGCTGAGAATCCATAAAGAGTACGTGATTGCCTGGAGGCAGTTACCATGCGAATCAGACATAATACAAGAAGGATAACTACAAGTCCTCACAGAGGGGCAAGTGAGTGAGTATGTTATGTGGGAGGAGGATGTGAATAACTTCTGCTGTTCAGGTGAATTAAGAGCGAAAGGGAGTGGCACAGAGGGCAGAGAAGGAGTCCTTGCTGGAAAGCTAATTGAAAACAGCAACTTTTGAGTAGGACTGGAAGGAAGGAGTTTGTAAGGTTAGTATTTTGAGACAAAAGAACTTTATGAAGTGTGTATTGGGTCCATGTGGAGTTAAAGAAGCACACAACAGAATCTCGCAGAGTTCGCAAAGCGGATATCTAGGTTTTGCAGATATTGTACAGTTCCCTGTTTAGCCTTGTTAACTTTATTGAGTGTGCTTCGAGGACATGCAGATTTTCAAAGTATGTGAAAACCGCTTTTTATAATTAATTGGCTCTCTCTCTCCCACCTATTGTTTCATATCTAATAAAAGGCAACAGCAAGTCCTTGCCAAAGCCAACAGATACAGTAATATTTAGGTTAGTTGAGTTTGAGATATGACAGGCTAGAAGGGATATCCCCAAAGACTTTAGAAGTGAAACAATCCCCATTTTTTGTTCTGTCTTATTTCTCCCATGACTCCCATACAATGTGCTCTTAGACTAAATTTTCCTCAGCTGAAGAACTGATCTCAGGAAGATCAGTCCAGTTTTAGAGAATGAGAACTGTGTCTGCATGCATCTTTTTGAACTGATTTATAAATGGGAGCATGTTTCAGCTTCACTGTGTCAGGGGGACATGCTGAAATTTCCAAGTGAACAGAGAACACCTAAGTTTGGAGGAGGGCAGAGGGAGAAGGGAGCAAACCAGCAAGCTTAATGAGAGGGAAAGCCATAGGTTTTCAAGAGACCAAGAGGAGCAAGGCAGCAACAAAGGCTTGGATGTTCATCCAGTCAGACTTTACCTGAATCCCACAGGAGAGGTAGCTGATGTGGTGGAAGGTTGCTGTCACCTGCTGTTGTGGTCTTATGCAAAGCATACCCTTGTTAGACCGTAGAATGGGACTGAATTGCTGCGTGAATCGCCTTCTTGAACTTGTCAAGTTCTGCACCCTGTGCAGAAGATACATAGATGATGAATCGATTCTAATAGAAAGCCACGTGCATGGAGGCTAAAGAGTCAGCGGCGATCAAGGTCAGCGTGGCTCAGGGAATCATTACAAGAAGGGTCATACCACAGGATTGTCACGAGATAATCAGCCAGATCTACATCAGAACTGCAATCACCCAGTGCTGGGAGAAGTTGCTCAGGGCAGGAGCAAGGGTCTAGCTTCTCTCTCTGGTCTGGTCTCTGCTGTGTATGTTCTGCCTCTTGGTAAGACTCACCAACAATTTCTTGAGGCAGTGTTTAAGAGTCACGTCCTTTTGCGTGCACAACAGTTAGTAAGTGTTTTCTTACCATATGGTCAGGTAATGCAGTCAATTTACCTAACTTCTGTTGTAGAGCTAAGCTTACATCCTCACAGCAGACTGTCTGTTGGATCACACTATCACACAGACTGTGGCTTTATTCCACATGGCTCAGAACTATCCAGAACACCCACATCTGCTGGTACAAGCAAAGCCCATGAAAATATTTGTTTCACAATCGTCTGTGCATCTTACCTGTGATCATATCATGCCTCCTCCTGGTCATGCATCCACAGCTGAGGGTAAAACCTGGAAAAGACTAGAGCCATTAAAATTAGAGAACCATAGATAACAGGTGCTGAAGCACTAAGCACTGTATGTTACTAAGAACCACGAGCAGGAAGGCACAGTGATGCAAGAGTTAACAGGTACCTGTTTTGCTGATACCGCTGACTTGTTTCTCACCCACGCAAAGGGAAGTTACAGATGAGTCTCTCATAGGTAGATCCTCTGCCATTTTTAAGGTGCGGGTCAGAACGGTTGCACCTGTTGACACACAGTTCTGTTGTATCAGTAGTTTCAGCATCCACTGTGGTCCTTGCTTTGTTGTACATCATGGGTTCCTTTATAGTACTGCTGCAGAGACTGTCAGAGATATCCAGAAGACTGTGAGGAGGAGTACAGGACTTCAGCAGTCAGGGTCAGGACCTCTGAAAGGTAGTGTGGAGATCACTGCAAATAAATTTAAAGGTGAGTAACCAAATGCTAAATACAGAAATGTAATGTGCACCAAGCTACTGTGTATTCAAACAGAAGTATATGTGTTGTGCAAAGGCAGAAAATACTATGTTCTGCTCCCAGCCAAGAGCTGTTGTATTGTAGTGGTGGGTGGAAGTATTGAGGGAAAAGCATACGTGCAACAGTCTGGCAAGAACAGTAAAACTCACTGCCCAGGTTTAACCCCAGCACCACCCCTCCTGTCCCCAAGGGGATGGAGAGGAGAATGGACAAAAAACATTCTGGGTTGAGATAAAGACAATTGAATAGCATAATGAAGGAAGAGAATAATAGCAGTAATAGCAGTAATAGCAATAATAGCAATAATAGCAATAATAATAATAATAATAATAATAATAATAATAATAATAATAATATAAACCAAGTGAAGTACAAATGCAGTTCCTCTCCATCCATGGGAAAAAACTCCAATGCTTAGTCTGTTTCCTAGCAGCGAACCCACCTCATGTCTGGCTTCCCTATTTCTGTACAGAGCATGACTTCACATGGCAGGGAGTATCCCTTGGGCCAGTCTGGGTCAGCTGTCCTGGCTGTGCTCTCCCAAGTCCTTGTGCACCTGCTCAAAGTCCTTGACTTAGTGTAGGCACTACAACTACGTAGCAACAACTGAAAACATGAGTTATCAACATTACTCTCATCTTGAATCCAAAACACAGCACACAAGACACACAAAATACAGCTACAAGAAAGAAAATTACTCTATGCCAGCCAAAACCAGGACACTCACAATTAAGAGCCAAAACAGTAGAAAGTGCGTAAATGCACTGGTGGGATCTAGTGATAAACTTTAAGTGCGAAGTTAAGGAAAACAGGAATGAGGTAGTTTATTGTTAGCAAGTGTGAAGGAATGTTTGCTTGTATGGCAGGCCACTGCTTGCTCTGGAGATAGATTAACTAAAGATAAAATAGTCTTTGGGTACTGGATGCCAGTGCAGTACTGCCCATAGTGGGGGACAAAGTGTCACCTCTGATCTGTAGTCTGTTACTGTCTCCCTGCCAGACCTCCTTCCAAACCAGTGCCAGCATGTGCTTGCAATGCTCCAGCGGCCATGGGAACAGGGGGTAGAGACCAGCCCAAGTTACAGGAGTGTTATTGTATCTCCGACAGCACCTTTAGTACCTTATAGTCAGCCCAGATGTTCAAGGGTGAAAAGGACCAATGAATTAATAACTTTAAAAACCACAGAGTTTGTAAAAGTGATTATAAAGTACTATTAACTTTTTACTTCAGAGTAGGACAAATTTTGTATTCTGCTGGCAAAAGAAATTCAATCACTTTTTCTCAGGTTAGAGAGCATGCTATGTTTTACCTTCTTGAAATTATTTCTGACCAAGTAAAACTTGTTATGAGTTTGAAGTGTAAAGAAGGTGATGCAGTGGTACAGCTTGTTAAAATTAATCCAGAAGTTGGATTAGTAGGCTCAGATGAGGTAGTCGGATGCATTGTCAGTGCACTAGCAGTTTAAAGGATATTTTAACACCTAGCAGAGGGACATGCTATACTGTGGGTGGGAAATTAGAAATCCTTTCTACACATTAAGCTCTTCAAGGTTGTAAGAGATCTATTTTGGCCAGTATAATTTTGAGAATGATTTTCACATTTGGAGAAAAAAGGACATGGGCAGGTCACAGTTTGAAATAAATCTGGATAATTAGAGTTTGTTAAAATAACAATTTTGCTGAACATGCATAGTCCAGATCTTACCCTGTTCCACACAAAATACAGAAACATCCTTGATGAGATTTTGTTTGGGATTCGGAATTATCCTGTCTTGGAGCAGGAGAATGCCATAGATATTTCACTCCATTCTTGTATGATTCTGTGACGGAAAATGCTTTGATGCTTTTTAAAATGAAACTGCATCTACACAGAGCTTTCAGATGCACTCAAACTCCAAAAGGTGATATGAATTACTTGACAATTGTATAAAGTGAATGCAGCTGTAAATAAAATATTGGTGTGTACACTTGGAGTATGAGATCTTGAAATTTCAAGCTTTTGAGGGGGGACTGCCATCTCTAGGTATTTAAATATTCTGCTGCAATGAAACTGATATATGTTCATGTAACACCAAGTATAATATTTCAACATTGTAAAATTGTATTTCTTACTGTATCAAGACCAGCCTTAGATGTCAGTAAAACAAGTGTGTTTTGGAAGTGATATCCTAAAAGGCGGTGTCTAGCTGAATCTATTTTTGGTTGTAGACAGTTCATATGAAGTGCTGGTGTAATAACTGAACAATGGTTTGAAGCACCTTACAAAGAAAATAATCTTAAAATTTGAAGCCATCAGCAAACTTGCATTTTCCTAGGGTGATGCGTTTAAATATGTATGTCAGTATAATGTGGTATTTCAAATTCCAGGTAGTATCTTTTTTCCCCATGTAGAGGGAATGCGTAACGATGTCAAATGTTGCTATCGATACCCGAGCCTTAACCTGCACAGCGGATTTCTAGGAGCAGAGTGCTTTGTCCTCTCGCTCTTGCAGGAGCGTCAGTTTGAAGAGGAACGCCATCTGTAATAGATGCAGGTTGCTTTTATATCAGCAGCCGATGGTGACGCTCTTAAGAAAGGGCCGAATTCTCATGCCTGCATATACATTTGTCAACAAAATATGAGCATGCCAGACAACAGTTCAGTCACATTTCACTTTCATTTTTCCTCTTTTGTGCTAGGGAGTAACTTCCAACTGTCAGTTCTTTCAGCTGAGTGTCAGCCTTTTTATAATTGCTACAGCATATCAGGCCCTTAAAATTGCTGTATGTCAGCTGTTTACCCTATCGACTGAAAGCACGTGTTTTGGGCTGCTCCCCTTTGTCCTACCTGTGCTGCTTTGGCGACAGCCAGGTGATTATTTTAGCTGACAATCCAGCCACTGGTAGGAATGCCCCAGGTGTATTTGAAGTGGCTGTGCTGTGGCTGGGAAAGTCAGCCGGTTGCAGAGCCAGGCAGCGGGAAGAATGAGGCCGGATGGTGGATGCATTTGGCAGGCTGGCTAGTGAACAGCCACACTTACGGACCTAATCCCTTCCTGCCTTGCCTGAATATTTAGACAACCAAGAGACAATTCCATCATGGGTTGTGTGATCTCTGTGGGAATTTGCTCCTGAGAAGACTTATCTGCGGAAGCAGGAGAATCTGTTTGTCCTGTTGTCTGCCTCAGGTTTTGACTAATTTGATCTCTCTACAGGGTGTTAGCACCTTGCAAGCATTCAGAAATACTGCAATAACTGTCTTTTCCCTCACTGACAAAAACATGAATGGCAAAGAGCTTACTTGTGTTTGTGGTAATGTGCCAGTGGGTGTCTGGTTTTGGACTGTGTCCGGTGACTGGTTTCTGACTGTGAACTGGAGCTTTTGCTGGCAATTTTCTGTGTCTGACATCCAATTTGGACCTGTACTGCAGAGGGAAACAGTAGTAAGCTAGTAACATAGTGCCAGATAGTAAGAGGGTGACAAGTTTTTCCAGTCTTGTGAGAATGTTATTGAATGAGCAGTCAGTGTGCTAGGGGCCAGTAAGCCAACAAATATGTTCAGCGCTCCCACAAAATAGTCTTCAGAAAAGTAGGAGGTGTGATTACGGAGGGGAAGCATTTGAGAGCTATAGATAGTGGAGTTAGGCAGGGAAAGCAAGCTGGCAGGAAGGTGCTTTGAGGCTAAATGGGGCGCTGTGTAAGCCTTTGCCGCAGCAGCTCTGCCCATCCAGCTAGCACGTCCTGCTGGCGTGGAGCGGCCAAGGGCAGGAGGCTGGCCTGTTGCCCTCTGGAAAAAGGGGAACAGAGGTTATATGGAAGTGTCAGGGAAACACACACGCGGGGTGGGCATGAAGAAGTCCCAGCAAGGGGCATCTCAGCCAGAACCGCAGCTGTAGCAGTGATCATGCGTATTTCAGCTGTTGTCACCAAGTCTCTGCACATGGTGACAGTGAGGCCTCTGCGGCTGAATTGCCTGACATTCTCTCCTTTTGTATTAGCTGTAGTATTTACCAATTTGCAAAATGATTCGGTAGGGGATGACTAGTGTTCTGAGATCATGATGGGTCTAGTCAGCTTCCCAGAGAGTACAGCAATTGCCACCTGAATAGCGGTGAATGTGGCAGACAGTCCAGGTAGATGCTCTCTCTAACCTAAGCATCAGTCTTCTCGTGTTTATGTGCACACCTCTTCTCTGTGATTGGCCTCAATGGAAACACTGTCCTGAGGGTCCTCTTGGCAAAAACAACTTAATAGGCAGAATGGAGGGGGTAAGGTGTTAATCTTTTTTATTTTTAATTAAACAAGGCAAAATACACAAGAAGTGAAGTCCAGTTTGCATGAAAATTTGTAATAGATCTCAATGTTAATGTGGGAAATTGCTTTCTTTCAACTTAGGGCCTGTATATTTGATTTTTAGAATTATTTGCTTCTTTGTAACTTCCAGTAAGTTTCTATTGCAAAATACTGCTTCTGTAATTCCTTGTGAAATACTCAAGCACTTTGTATTCTAGTAGATAAGGACGTTGCCTTCTATTGGAAAGTACATTTTATTAAAATCCATTGGCAGCTTTTCGATAAATTCTTCTTTTTCCTCTGTCAAATATATTATTACCAGTACAACAATGAATGCTATCATTAAGAAATACCATGCATTTAATAGCCATAATTTAAAACTTTTATTCCATGAGCAAGTGTGTGCGTGTCTATGTGGTGTGTAAAAGCCAGCTTTCATTGGATTTTTGAATGCAGCTAAGTCTTGGAATGAGCTCGGAAATATCCTTTGTTTAAACTTAACAATGCTTGTATTTGATATTTTCAGAATTAATTTTTGTAGGAGATTTCATTATATCTCCGTTGTGTGGTACAATAGGGCAGCTCACTTGCAGCTGAATTAAAATCTGTGGTTTAATAGCAGTTTGACTTACCTAGGCAATAAACTATCTCCTGAAAATGGATGTGCTATGAAGATAAACCACATCAAGTTAATTCTGTAACAAATCCCTGTGTTGCTAGTTGAAAATATTCCAGAAGAATTACTCTCTGCTATGCATGGGGGCTTCGTGAATTTCAGGATAATGAAGATTATTGTTTCAGGGGTCTGCTGAGATACACCCCTTCCCAAAGCACTGTCTGAATTCTTCTTGGGAGTCCTTGTGGATCACAAACTGGTTATGGGCTAACTGCACTTTCGTTTGCTCTGTGTTAACAAAAGGTATGATCTTTATTATCTCTAAGGCTGACTTTAGGAAATTTGTGAAAAGTCCTGTGTGGATACATGTAATTCAGTTAAACCCATCTAATGCAAATTTAATATGCAGAGATAATTTATAGGTATAAGCTAAACTAACAGGGTAAGTTTTTCCCTGTTTACCTAAATCAGCGAAGGCGAAACTTTGATATGGTGAGAGATTGAAAAGTTTGGGACTTTTTACCTTGGTGAATCAGGTGAATCAGTAGTGAGATGATAAAAGGTTACAGACAGTGAGGGTGTAGGTGCTACAAAGCAAGAAGTGCTCTTCTACCATCATGGAAAAACGAGGAGCATTCAGTAATGTTTGAAAGTGAGTAAAAAGTAGTTCTCTGCCATGCAGTGAGCTAGATGCTGCTGGAAATCATCGTTGCTAGATATCTCTGAGGGAAAGAATCTAGAAGAACAGAGTTATGTGCAGGTTAGGCTTAGTGTTGACTTAAGTGATGTGTTGGGAGGGTGTTGAATGAAGGAGACAGAAAGAGCTCTGCAGCTTGATGGTGCAAGAGCATGCTGATGCTTAGAAAACTCAGCATTAATGTATATGCTCACCTGTTTTGGTAGATAACAAGGGTATCCAGTTGCAGTGCTGGGGATTACAAACCAAAAAGAATGGTGGAATAGGTAAATGCTTGTCTGGTTCAAGCTCATCTGCGATCAATGTGGTCGAAAGGACATTTTCCCCATGTCTTTCCTACACACAGTTGCTTCTGCAATCTTTTGGTTGCAAGATGCTCTCTGGGTAGATCTCCAGTAGCAATTTCTTGTTCCTGTGCAGATCACCACAGTTGTACCCATTTCTTTCCAAAAGCTCATCAAGTCTGTTATACCTTAAAGGCTACAGCAAATTCTATTGCAGTCTCATTAGGAGAGTTTGAATCACAGCATTTTGGTGTTTCTAAGGAGCAAATGCCACAGATTTGTCTGTTGAGGTGGTCATCACACACTTCGATAACAGAAAGTAACTTTGTCTGGTTACCAGAGTAGCAAATAGGACAAACCTGGAAAAATTTCATTATTGCTTAATGCTTGATCCTTGGAAAAGGAAGTGCACCGTAGGACAACATGGTTTGTTCGTGGTTGTAGCTTGTAATCAAATGAACTGGGGTTGTTTTGCAAATAGCCATGGAGAAGTATTGCGGACAGAGCAGGAGCCCAGGACAACCTGTTCCCATCCCGCTGCCTCACCTTTGTGGCTCTAATCTCTTCGACATACAAAGACACCTTTTGGACACAGTTTCTAGAGCTCAAAGGGACTGTGTTTTGGTGACCGAAGCAGAAAAGGCTGGAATCAGGTTCCTGAACTGCATTTGTGGAGGCGATGGGAAGACTGCAGTGCAGAATTAACCAGCACTTCTGGGTTGGTTTCTGTTCAGCCTGGAGAGCTGTGTGCTACAGGGAAAAGAGGTCTGGAGAGTGACTTCTTTTTCATGTAGGTTCTTGCTTTTTTATTGCTTACTGCTCTGCAGCAGACACTGTGGGTGTCTGTGCTGCCTCTCCGCTCTCCTTAGTCAGCAGCTGCTGCTTTGTTAGCTGTGGAGGAAGCCTAATCATCTCCCCAGGTAGGCAGCTAGGTTGTTCTGGGACCCAGGTGCTACCTGGGTGTTTTGTGTTGCTGCTGCAGCCTGCACATCGTGGCAGCCCAAGAATGTGTGTGGTATGCTGTTTCTTTTGTCTCACGTGCTCAGCTAACCTTGCCGGACCATTTGATCCATGCACAAGTTCTCTCACCGTTGGCTGTTTATGATGGAATGAGGTTACAAGTTAAGTCTCAAGCCATTTAATCATTCACTTTGTCTCTATCATTGGCCCTCACATCCCACCATCCTTCATCATGCCTGCAGTATCAATAGGCTAATTGTGCTGTGGTGGAAAGACCTGACATGCAAATCTGCCTTTGCTCATTGTTGTGGCCTACTTTGTGCGCCAAGTCTTTTGACTGTTGCTCATGTACTGTCTACTCTGCAGGGTTACAGGCCGTTGACAGTGGCCCAGTGCTATTCAGAGTGTGAGAAGTACCATCTATGTGCAGAGGATGTCTTTTTCTTTTTTAAAACAATTTGTTAGTGTTCTGTTGTTCTTCAATAATGTGAGAGTCGGGCATTACACAAGAGAGAGGCAAGATTAACTTTTTTCCTACAGATTTCTTCTCCTCCACTCCATTTCTTCTGGTCCTGCTTTGCAGATCTCTGAGGTCACAGCTTCATCAGACTCGGCGAAGCGGGGGTAGAGGCATCAATGCATCAAAGCTAGTCAAAAGATTTTTCCAAAATACTTCATTGGAAACACTTCAGATTTGGTCAGATTTCAGTAAATCAAACACAGGTCCTCACATCTGGGCTTCAAGGTGTTACTTCATCTTGATGGACTTCAGGCCTGTTACTTCAAGATATTCTTCACAGAAAAGCCTTACACCCCCCACACTTCTACATTTGGTGGTGCAGAGCCAAGACTTTGAAAGTTTGTAAGTCCCAGCAGTAAATGGTGCCCAGCAAAAAGCCTGGATGCTCCAAAAGGACAGCTAGCTTTAGAGAGGTAGTTGGACCAAATGTCTGGAAGCTCTGGTTTCCCAGTCTAAGGGCACTCGACCCTTCTGGAGCCCTGGCCCTAGAAGGCCTGGCAGATGCTTGGAGAAAATGACATGTTCTTCAGGCCTGTGGCTAGAGCTAGCACAAATACCAGTTTCCCTCAGCCCCAGTGAAGTGGTGAGGGTCTACCTCCCCCCCAGAGCAGCAGCCCGCAGACTGTCCAGCTATAGGTCAGTGGCAACTTTCAAAATTTTGTTCTGTTTGTTAACATATTGCTTCAGTGTAAAGCAAACAGAAAGTAATTCCTGGTCAACATGAACTGCTGTCTTCTGGCTGGCTTCGAAGGGGAGCCTGAGAGCAGCTTGCCAGCTGCAGTGGGGAGCAGTGTCTTCCGTTGAAGAGATAACAGCACTGCATTTCTCTTCCCAGCTCATGCTTATGGCTCTTCCCTGTGGAAGCAAAGCTCTCCAGAGGACTCCTGACTAACAGCATAGTCTAATGGAAGGGCCCCTCTGCTGGGTGATGCTGAGGATGGACGCACAAGCCTTACAGCTTGCATTAAAAAGTCAGGCCCTGTAACTAAAAGCTGTAATGACTCACCCGTTTGTTACTCACGCGTAACAAACGGGTGAGTGCTAGGATGCTAGTAAAACCAGTATAAAACAAAAGTGTGCCAGTAAAAGGAGCACTAAAAAAATGTCAGTGAAGAAATAAAACAAAAGGTGATACCTGGCAAATTCTACAGCCGGGAAGCTTTTTGTCAGTCTTTCTTATGGGAATATCAGTTGCGATTCCGAGTTAAGTAACATTAATACTGAAATGAGACTTACGTGCGTGTACACAAAGACAGGTTTTAGAGAGGGTGGTAGTTTTAGAAAAGCCCTTTTCTGTTGCTTTCTTTGCATATTGGACTTTCTTGAAAAACTGTTTGCATGCTAAAATATACTGCCGGTAGGAGTGTATGTCTTGTATTTAGATCTAACGTTATGTTGGCTATAAAATAACCCATTTAGAATAATATGCAATTGGACTCCATTAATTTTGTGTGTTAGCCTAAAATTTTTGCTGTAGCAAGGTTATTTTTATGTAAATAGAGAAGTTTGGATTGTAAAGTAAAAAATTTCCATTCCGTATTCAGCGAATGAACTATATTTCTTTTTGACACTTTTGCAAAATATGTTACACAGGATTAGTAAAAAAATCACTCACTAGAGCTTTTATATTTAATTTCACAGGGCTGTGCTAACTGAAAGAGGCAATACTGTGTTAGAAATACAATATTTTCTTTGTCTGGAGAGGAGGATGTTACCTCTGATTTGCTTACTTGTGGTTATTGGTTGTTATTGGGAACGCTAACATTTTGGAGCTGAAATTAATAAAGTTGAGATCCATTAAGCAGAAAAAAAATATAGAAGAGAAAAATGTGTGTTCCCGTGAAAAATCCCTTTGTAGGTAATAGTGTAGTGATGTGTCATTTTTTAGTTACTGAAATGTAAAGTAGGTAATTGGAAAATGCCTACGTTTTCCAACTCCCTGGGATACTAATAAGCATACTCCAGATACAAACACTGCGTGTAATGGTTTTACCAAATCAGCCTGCTGCTGGTGTGATACCGGTGCGATCAAATCACAGCCCATACCAAACGAGGTTAGGTGCTGTCACAGTAAATTTAACCGTCATCTGTTAGGGACAGAGTCCATGTGAAAGGTCCCTTCCAACATCAAAGTGGCCATTTAATGCTTTTGTTTCCTCTAATTGGTAGTGATAATCAATGAGAATCATTTATAAAACTTGTCTAGAGTAGTGATTCTCTTCTTAAAATGACATCTTCTGCCTAAGGCACTGTAACTGCAATCAGGTTTATGCCATATGATCATGGAGGGATTGGTAACGTAATGATGTATATGGATAACTTGTTTGCAGTACTTGGCAAATAGACCTGAGTAGGTTATTTCTCCGATAGGAACTTCATTGTGTTTGACCTTTTGTTATCAAAGGATTTGAGGAAAATATTACCTTCTCTGGAATTACATGCTTGAGTAAAACATTTCATGGGCCTGCTTAACAGTTCTTCTGTGCTACAATAGCAATTAATGTCTGCGTAAATAAACTTTCTGTTTTAAAGGTCATTAATTTTCTTTACGTGATACAGCTGCTACTAAAATAATTGGGAGCTAGAGGTATTGATTTATGACAGAGGGTTAAAAAGACTAGAAATCTAAAGATTAGTGACTAGGAGAGACTGTAAGTCTGCCTCTTGCTGCTTTGGTTCCTCTTGTGTATCTGGGTGAGGTTCTTTGGCTTTTGTTTCAAGAGATTCCTACTGGATGTTCCAGTCGTCCTTTCGGGTCTTAAAGCCCGTACACTCTAGTTGTTAAAACTGGAGTAGGGATGTGGTTCTTCTTTACATGGAGAAATACCTTAGCCTACAGACAAACCAATGGGGATGGTTCTTCTCTGAGACCGTAGGTGTAAAGGGTGATTGGGTGGGGATGCAGTTCCCGTGAGTTGTGCCACTACCTCTTTTTCCTGGGTCAGGGAGGAGTCTGTGTCGGGCAGCTCTTGTTCTACATGGGGGCTGCTTTGCAGTGGTGTCACGCTGCTGTGGTAGGAGATGGCTTTTTGCTCTGATGGAAAATGTTCTTTAGATCTGGCTCTCCTTTATGCCAGTTCTGATGCAGATTAATTTGAGTCACCTGTATGGGAGTTACTTTGGTTTTACAGCTGTGTTCAGGGCAGGTCGCGTTTCATTAACTTTATGAAGACGGTACTAATGTGAACAAGGGTTTGTAGGGCAGAAGCATTTCTCTGATGAGATTGATTCAACAGTTAATTCCTCTTATGGATCTGTTTTGGATTTGGCTCCTTCAGTTGGCAGCACAATTAGTTCTGTAGCATCTGGAAAATGGTTGTGCATCATACAGCACCATCATAAGAATCCTTATTATAGTATATTATTTATCTGCAGCAGTGCCCACTTTTTATTGGGGCTTTCCAAAACATTAAAAGATCTTTACTCTGAAGTAATCAGTAGCTGAAATAATCAGTAGCTTACCAAAATGTAGAAACTACCCGTTGTTGCCAGCTAGATCCGTAGAGAGTATTTGGTGGCATGGCTCATAGTACATCAATTAAGAATTGCTGATGAGAATCCAACACAGTTAGTAACGAAATTAATGGAAGGGCAAGCAGTGGAGCTTCTTGCAGCTTTTCAGTGTTATAAAGCTCCGTTGCTAAATTAAGAGAGTGAGTGTTACCAAACTTTCAACTTGCTACCGATCCAAACCTGAATGTTGCCGCTTAAACACTATGGGACAGGATCATCTTTGTGAGAAAACCACGTGAGGAGCTGTGCAGGAGAAAGCAACGTTTTCTTTGGCAATTAAAAGATAGGTATCTGTTTGAACCTGTGCAGAAGCTAAAGTGTGAGAAAGGCTGAGGGAAAAACTGGTCAGCAGTAAAGGAGAATAACCAGAGCTGAGCCTCGGTGAAAATAGGGTGAGCACTCCAACACTTGGCTTCCATGCCTTTACTTTTGGTAGCCTTGTGGGGCTGGAGCTGCTTTATATGTGTGTGTAGACACACGACAGTGAGACTGAGATCCTTAATGTGGTGATCCAAAACAGCAACATTAGTCAATAATTTTGTGTCATGGATTTCTTGAAGCTGATCAGTGCTCTGAATTGCAAGAGAAAAAATCACAAAGAAAATGGAGCTGCAGAATTCCTCTGCTTAGCCAATATTTTGTGGTATATGGGATTGCCTTTCACCTTTTTTTTTTTGTTTTTGTTAAGCAAAGGAGAGTTTAAAGCATCATGTGAAGCACGACTTCTGTTGGATTTGTTTTAGTTTTGCATAAGATGTTTCTGTGAATGAATGTGAGTTCTCTTCCCCTTAAGACTTCTCTTGACTGGCAGAAACCGTCTGTTTAGATGGGTTTATGCCTGTTTAATTGATAATCAAGACCGAATCCTGTTGTTTAGCAACTCTGACTTGCCTGTTAGAAAACTCTATTTCTACATTAAACTCTGAAGCATAGAGTAGACAGAAAAACAAATTCCTGACCTGTAATAAAACTGACAACCTGTACCTTCTGCTATTATCTGTAAATACAACCTCTTTAATCATGGTGTAATTGAGGCTTTGGTATTTGAAGGGAAGAGGAGGCTATTAGAGCCTGATGGGACAGTTTATCTTAAAGTGCCAAGAAAACTTCCAGGGCTCCCCAGCACACAGAGTAAAATGAGTTATGTTCACCTGTCGGGAAGGGAAATTCAGCAGTTCTGCTAGACTTCACAGTTCAAATCATGAATCAGGATCCCAGTGATGAGTATGGTTTAGGACTGATGAATGATTTATAAATGACTTCTGATTTTTAGCTTCTGGAGGAATCTTCTTTTCAAGCTTTTTCTTGTGCTCTGCCCACCACTTTTTAAAGGGAAATTTGCAAGTGTAACATAATACCTTGATTATTAGAACTGAAGGTTTAGGGAAAAAAACCTAAATACTGTAGAAGTAGGAATTTGACCATGAGAGTTAACGGGAATGTGCTTAAGCTTTATTTTTTTCTTCTTTTCTTTTTTTTTTTTTTTTCTCCTTTAAGTCTGCCTGTCTCTGAAGGGTGTGTGTAGTGGAAAACTCTTAACCACTCTCTCACATATACCCTCTGTTCTTACCGTGTTTCCAGCCTCCTCCAGGACTGACCGATGATAACTGCAGTAGTGCTTTCTACTTGAAGAAACTGCCAGTCTCCGAATCTTATTCTTAGTATGTTGGTCATTAATCAAATTCAGAATTGAAAGCAGGGAAAGGCAAGTTTTCTTTCTGCAATGCAGATGCCCCAGGAGTTGCAGATTGTGAGGCTTCAGGAATTTGAACATACCAGTGGCTGGTCACAGCTGTCTACTGGTGTCACGAGACACCAGCGGTGTTACCGGACCAGTAACTTTCCATGTAGCTTGCAGACTCCCTAGTTTCTGTTGATAGCTTTTGCGGGTGGCCATTGCCGTTTCTTTACCGAAAAGGTAACTAATACTAAGTAATAATGGACCCTGAAAAAGTTGTAGGANTCAGTGGTTGACTCAGAAAATTGACAAGTAGTTAAAAGAGGAATCTATGATCTAGTCCATGGCCACTGAAGTTGTCCTGGAAATGCATCTGTACACAGAAGTATGAATAAGGAAATCCTTGCAGCTGTAAGCAAAACTCCTGTGATTCCCTGCACTATTTCTTTGAGGTAGGAGTCTGCATTATTCCTTATACCTGCACGCAAGCTATGTGGCAGGTTTCAATCTCCCCGTCCGGGAGCTGTGATAAGTAATCACACAGCTTCTTTTACTTGTTCTGCTGCAATCACTAAGGTTCAGATTGCTGCTAAGCATTATTCTCGCAAGGCTTAATGTTGAACGACAGGTATTTCCAGCCGCTACAGCGTTAAGTACCAACATTCCTGTTTGAAATGGATTACGTTTGTGCATGTAAGAATTTTATTTATGGCTGTTGTCTGAAGTGTAACATCTTGTGCTCTGTCTTCACAAAGGTGGTGCACATGTTTCAGGGCTGAAGTGTGTGTTTGTGAGGGTGAGAGTGGTTTCAGTTGCCACTGCGTGTGGCTTGGTTATACTGAGGGAGTTTTTTTGTGCAAAATGCAAGTAGGATTTGAATCTGGGCATAGCAGCGTTGTGCCAGATGCGTGGTTCTACCCCCAGAACGTCTCCGTAGGTCAGATGAGGTGGAAAAAGAGTCCCAGAGTGAGGAGTAAAAGGGCCCAGGTGAGAGTTAATGGAGAATAGCTCTAGCTTGCTCCTTCCCCAAGCGGACAAATCCTGGAGAAATTTACTCTTTAGCCATGAGGCCGATAGACTCTCTTGCCTTGGATTCCTCCTTATATTACAGACCCTTTGTAAATATTTCCTTTGGCTTTAAATGCAACTTTTCATAGTCTTAGAATTTTATTTTTTTCCATAACATAAATGGATGCTTTCTTGTGGCTTAAATGGAACCAGTCTTGATGCTAGCTGGTTTGCTTCTTTTGTATAGAGAATCTGGTATGAGACCTTTCCCTCGTGGTGGTGTGGTATGTTACTTTCTTTAGTATCATTTTTTTTTATTTTATTTTGAAGTACGTAAGCACAGAGCAGAGTATGTTCTCTTGAAACCTAGGTGGACTTGATGAACAGTTTTTCTGCTAAATCCTGAAAGCTCTAGTGCCACTTTTCCCCTAGCTTCCTGATTTCAGTCCCAGTTTGGCCCACTGCATAACAAAAAGAAGCTTGAAGGATGCTGTAAGTTATATTGGCACACATGCTCCCCTGAGAGCTAATGCGCTGCTTCATCCAAGTCCCAGGGTACCCTGACACCCATCTGCCAGGGAACTCCTCATCTGCTTAATGTGGGATTAGATGCTGTATGAAGCGCTTGCTTTTTCTTCCTTTTTAATACATTTTCTGAATACTAAATATCCCCTTCTACACCCACATAGCTTACCTCTTTCATGTTGTTTTATAATAAGTATCCGTTATTAGCATAATAACTGCTCAAAGTGACATCTTACATTGTATTGTCAAAGATCCATGTATTAATATTTCCACAGTTCTGATGCTGTGATACACTGTAGTACTGTAATTTTACCAGAGATTATTATTTTTATGTCAAAGATCTGCCTATTCCATTTACACACTGTACAGTGACACCAAAGCTACTGATAGTGGGCTGTTACGAAGCTTCTGTAAAGCAAAGTGTCAAAAAAAGTATGTAAAAGCACACCAAACCTCAGAGTGCTTTGATTGCTTCTTGAATTGCTTGAAAAAGCAGAATGGGGAAATTCATTCATGCAGCATTTCCCTGTTGTACGTATTTGTTTATCTTAAAATTGTTTAGGCCTGTCTTATATCCTGTCTTCTAAGCAATGTGAGTTGGCAAAGGCCAGCATGCTGCTCTTAACTCTATTTTATTATTTACCAAAAAGCCTTTGTATAAAGATTAACTGTGTTTGCTCTCTATTTGCTATTATTTCCCCCCACTGTTCGAGTAAGTACCCCAAGCAGTTTGATAAGATGATGGAAAGGTTGCCTGGTTTCATTGTTGCTCCTCTCAGAATCACTTGTATCCTCTGGCGAAATGTTATCTTGTACTTTGTTACAGCAATAGTCCTCAGTGATTCAAAACAGGTATTCCTTTGTTTCCTACCCTAACAATGCACGGAGGGGAGACCGTTTGTTCTCTTTCACCAGCTCGCTGCTGTTAACAAAAGCAACACTGGATCAGAAGAAAGGCTCTCTTTACGCCCAGTATCAATAGATCACCCTCCTCCTCCTGCATGATGATAAGTGGAGGGGGGGGCCGTGAATGAGCAAAATCACCTTGACTCCTTCCTCGCTCTGTAGGCTACACAATCCCTTTTGCCTCCCTGCTACAAGGCACGTTTCAGTGCATGGCTGGAGGAGATAACAGCGGTACTTGAGCACACGTGTACTGTTGTGAGGTATTCTTCTTGAGGTGCCCCAGTTCTAAGCCACAGTCTATAAAATCATTTAAAAAATATTTACTTGAGGTGATGATTTCCTTCGACAATAGCATACTTATAAGGGTTGCGTGGGTAGAACCGCTAAATCCATACTCTCTTGTTTACATTTTGAATCTAGGAAAATACTTCTTCACACCTCTTATTTTTTACCATTCACAGCTTCTTGAAAATGATCTAAGCGCCGTCACGTTTTTCAGCATGTAGCGTGTGCTGAATCGGTGGGTGAAATGCAGGCTTAGCCCTCTTTGCGTCTTCTGCTGTGGTGGGGAGGAGGGGTTTGGGAGAGGAGTTAGTCCTGAGTTTTGGTGAGAAACTCAGGAGAAAACATTTTACAGAAATCCCATGTGTGTAACAGATAGAGTCAGCCCTTCCCACTTAATCTTGGGGTTTCCTAAAGGACACCAAGGGATTGAAGTTAACAGATGGGATGGAGATAGAAGAAAGAGGGAAGTAGTGCTCATTTCACTCCACCACTGGAGAACCAAGAGTCCTGGTCTGCATTGCGCTTGGCCGTGGCTCAGATCTCCACTCCGTGCAAGCCACCATTTTGGGAATGCTCTCACTATATAGAGCTATAGGTTCTCCTGGGATGCTCTGTTACCTTGAAGCTCTTCCATCAGGAAAACTATAATGCTCATGGTCATACAGCCAGAAAGGTGGTGACTTGGAAGTTTCCTGGTTTTGGCTTCCGTGATTGTCCTGTATAAAGTGTTACAAACCCAGGTAGAAATAGTCAGGAAAAACCTACCTCAGAGTAGCTTTCAACCTAATGATTAGGTCTGTTCTCAGAAATGAAAGCCCTGGGTTAATGTGCCTTCCCTTCCTAAGAGCAGCAACTTAAGAGGTGGACTCTGCCTCTCTGTCTGTCATAAATACTAGCGCCACATAAACATGTTGAAAACATAACTTATAAAAACTATATTCAGAGGTATTTCAATATTTGAGGGGTTTGGGCTGTTTTATTGAGCCATAGTTATTTGCAAAAAATTACTCGAATTTCTCATGGGCAAAATTAAGATCACAGTGAATCTAGAAGTCATGCAGTAAAACCAGTGTCCTCATGCCCGGAGCAGACTTTGACCAAGCCCTGATTGCAGTCTCTGCTAGAAAGGAAAAAAAGGCCAAAACAATATTCTGGTGCACTGCAGCACCTACACAGTGGAGTTTGCCTTTCCATCCTCTCATCTAGTCAGATGGCAGGTTCTTAGTTTAAGGACTACAAGCTTCATAGAAACAAAACTAAATGAGAGAGAGGAGAATCGGTACATTCTGCAGTTATTGTAATGCATTTATTTGATCTTATTTAGTTAAATTATTTGTTGCTTTAAATATTTTGGCGTGATTTCCATCTGTATGGTGTTAATCATTTCAGAGGGTCAGTGTAAAGTACAATATTTTTGGTACTTGTTTCAATTCTTACTAATGAGGCTTCTTGTGATATTTAGCTATGCAACAACATACTGCAAGATGGGTAGAGTCGGTGTTCACGAAGATCTGGAGGGACCTCCCAGGCAGGCAGTTTCTGTGGTATGCCTGTTGGTTGTGTGGTTTCTCTGATGAGATTTTTTTCCTGTATGATGAAAATTATAACTTGTGTACATCTTCAGTAACTCTAGCAAACTGCCCTGTTGAGAGTGGCTTGTTCCACAGAATTAAAATGTAAATGAACTCGTTTCTAATAGGATAGGTGTTGTACTCTGTTACTCTCACATCACCTGGCTGAACTCTTACACAGACACGGCTCTCATTGATTCTGCAGAAAGTTTGCTGGAACATCATGGACTGGGACCACGCACAGAAGTGTCCTCGTACTGACTTACCTGCTGGTGAATACTGACTCACCAATTAACTTCGAAGACAAACAAATGAACACCTTCGCGTTTTGTTTCTCTGCTCAGTAATAAATTCAAAGTGGTAGACTGGACCAGTGGTAGGTAGGATAGGACTGTGATACTGATGCTGGTTGTATTTATTAAGTCTACGTTACGGTGTAACACGGTCAATTTATGTTTTGCCTTTAACAATTCTAAAGTGGTGGGAAACAGTAGGTTACTGTGTTCTGTTGATGTAAATCTGAGTGGCTTCAGGGAAAACTGCTTCCATCTCTCTCATCTGTGTAGGTAACCAATTTATTTAGTTGGGATTCTGGACTTGGAATTGATTTTGTTTATGTGCTTTAAGCTCCTGTGAAACAGTGACAAACATGCTGATGTCTCAGTAACTCTACAGATCTGATTATCTGAAGTCATTGCAGTATGCGACCTTTCACTTCCCAAATCTTGAATATTGGTGTCTGTTCTAAGAAGGTCTCTAGGAGGAGCTCTGAAAGGAGGACACCAAAGTGAAGTTTTATGGGAATTTGGGCAAGGGGGAAACATTCGTTCACTTTTTCCCTAGATGTTTGTATCTCCCGTGTTCATGATACTAGCTAAAATGGGAAGGAGGTAAAAGGCTCTGCATGCTCTTTCCAGCCAGCTTTGGGAAACAGTTTACTGGGTGTGCTGCTTAAGACTCTTAACAGAACAAGCTAAAAAGCCGTAGAGATCAGCTTGTCCCAGGTTTAGTGAAAA
The DNA here is from genome assembly GCA_013399135.1 of Heliornis fulica. NCBI lineage: Eukaryota > Metazoa > Chordata > Aves > Gruiformes > Heliornithidae > Heliornis > Heliornis fulica. The sequence continues at coordinate 871,121 of VXBZ01010132.1, forward strand.
ATACAGCTTAATGAGAATTTTTGCTTTAATAATAAATAAGGCTCTCCTCCTTGAGTCACGGACTAATCAAGTGGCATTTCCAATAGTGCTGCTCCATCGGGCTCCTGATTAGTAGGAGCTTCGGTTAGCGCGAAAGGCTCCACTGCATCTTCAGGTGCTTGACTGCTGCGAAGTACAGAAGTAGTACGTCTGTTTTCAGGCAGTGTTAATCACCTGTGCTTTCAGGCCATTTGTGCGTGGATTAATGCAGCAAGAGCCAGGGTAGAACTGGATCATGAAAATACTTAGGCCTAATTATCTCTTTATTAATTCATGCCTTTATTGTCTATCAGGGGACTTGATTACACGTACAGGCAGCTAGGATCAAGACCTAAATGTGCTGGGGGAAACACATTTGGGGGTAGAGGGGAGAAACTCTATATGGAGCAGTAAGAGAGGAATGGAGCCAAATTTTCTTCTTGAAATTGTTACTTAGAGAAAGTGAGTGATACTGAAAGCTACCCCAAGCACGTTGCTGCTGTCTGTACCCCCTCCCCCCCACCAGCTCCCTCTGGAATTGTCAGAATTGTCACAGCCAGCTCCTGGCTGGCCCTAGGGTGCATCTCTGGAAAGACACTGCTGCAGATATTTTTTAAAATGTTTAACACATTGTTTTTTCAATAGCTTATTATATCTAATATCTAATGTCTAATATTTTATTAAAGCAAATTGTATTCTGTGCTATGCTATGAATGCTATGGAAGAGCGGCTGTAAAACCGTATCTTTTCAGCTGTTCTTCCAGAACTTTCTGTATCTCATTAGCTCTGTATGAATCTTACACTAAATTTTAGAGGAAAAAATCCAACTCATTAAGTCAGCTCACTGCCTTCCCCTTTGCAGTTTAAACATTTTTATTTATTTTCCCTTTATTTTATTCACAGTCTGCTCAGACTGATCATGTCTCTGCCCTGCCTTAGTTTGGGCTGAAGGAAGCCTGAGCAGGATGACTGTCAACACTTTCTTCCAAATGCGTGTTCTCACCTGAACTTGTGCTTTACCAGGAGGTGTAGGTTGAAAACTGGGAAGGACCGAGATGAAATGGGAAAGCAACGGACTCTCTCTAGTAAGTTCCTGTGCCCTTTTCCACAAAGCTGTGCAGACTAAGCCCAGCCCTGGCCAACGCTGTTTGCTTTGGAACCTGGCAGTAGCAGGTTTCACAGCCTTGGATGCTGGCTCGTGGCAGTAGACAGCTCTTTACTCCATCCATAATCCAAGCCCCTTTCTCATTCTGTCTGCTCCTTACTAGTCAGCACATCTTCCATATGTGCCCCACCTTGCAGGTGTTTTCAGTTTTGCACAATCCTTTTACTTGACCTGCTCAACCTTTTTTCTCCTCTACTAGATATTAGTTATATTGAATTTGGAGCAAACCCATTGTCTCAACGCTGTCTGCATCTCAGGCTATAATCCCTGGTTTACTGCTTTTAAAACAGCCTCTAAAATGGCTATTAAAATGGTTTTCTGATGGTTTCCTGTTTCAGCGATTTAAGGCTTTTTTTCTTTCCTTTTTGTTGGTTTTGGTTTTTTTTTTTGTGGGGTAGATGGGGGAGGGTTGTTGGTTTTGTTGTTTTGGTTTTCTTTTTGTTTCCTTGAGGAGTTGGTGATCTTGAGTAACTTGTAACTGTGTGAAACTGTCTTTGCAATATGGATAATTTGCCACAATAACCTCAGCTGCTGGCTAACAGATATGAAAGGGGTCCACTTCAAACCCAGTGGAAATCTTTGGGGGGGTTGATTGTGACCACCAGCAGACACAACCCAAACACAAATTCCTGCAACCTCAACAGACAGCAGCAGTGAATCTCTTCCAGCTGTCTCTTGCCAGTGTAGAGCTGTGTGTTTCAGAGGTGGGGGTATCTGCAGCCCCACAGACCCTCACGGTGAAGAGCACTGCTGAGTAGCCTGGCATCACACAAGCAAGGCCGCTACGGGGCTCCTTGGTCCCAAGGGAGCCAGGAGAAGAAGGTGAATCTTGGCTGCTGTGGCTCAGTGTGTCCTCAGCAGAAAGAGAGAGGAAACGGAGAGGCCAGAGACTGAAAGAAGTAATCCCAGCATCAGGGTCAGGACTGACAGTTTAGACAAGGAGCCTGATCTTTGTTGACCTGGACTTTTGTAATGATCTGTGAGAGCAGAGTGAGCCTGTTTCATGCCTGTGCTGCTTTAAAATAGCACAGGATAAAAGGCACTGTCCAAGTTTCCTGTGCCTTTCCACTGGTAATGTTTTTCTGCCCGTTTTACAGAGATGTACGGGACTGCAAAGCAGTGGAAAAAATTGAATTCACCACATATCATTGTAAGTGTCCTGCCTGTGCCCAGGTTCTAGGAGGGAGGAGGTGGAGGAGGAGATTTAAAATTTGGATTTATTTTTTTTCCAGAGAGCCTAAAAGATCAATGTTTTGTAGTGTTTATGTTTAGCCTAAGATAATGTCTCATACTCTTATTAGTTATCTCAAAAAACCCTGATTTTGAGAACCAACTTGCAGCGAGATTTTTACTAGTTTCTTTATTACAGTCTGGATATTACAGTTTGTCTGGAAACTGAGAGCCACATATTTCAAGGTGATTTCTATATAAACTTCTAGCTAGCCTCTAGGGTTCAGTCATTAAACTAGTGTTCAGTATATTAAACAATTCAATCTGTACCCCTTTGCATATCTCTTCATGTGCACCCAACATTTTCATAGTCTGTTACTTGTTACATGGAGATGTTGGGCATTGAGTTTCAAGACAGACAGGCAATAATTGCTGGATTCACGTGTTCAGGACTTGGTGGGTTTGAAGTCTTGGTGGTTTCTGGACAGTATTGAATGTAATAATACAGAGGTTTTCTTTTTGCTAGTTCTGAACTTCCATTTTAAAGGTAGGAATTGGCAAGTAATATCTTCTAGTTCTGTCCTGACTGGACTCTTGCATGCTGAAGGTTGCTGTGGTTGAACTGGTATTGCAGGGCACTTTTGGAAAGTAGGCTACTTTTCCTTATTTAATAAAAATGGTAGAAGAAAAATTGTGTGTATGGTGGTTTCAGGAGAAAAATAGCAATATTTCAAATAACCTCACTGCTGCTTGTATTCCTCAAAAGGAGAGGAGTAGCAGTGGGAGGCAGACACTCCTTGGCTGTACTTCTAGAGAGGGCCAGGCACTGAATGCCTGAACCCCTCAACACTGGCTTTCCAGTAACACTCCTGGACATCGGTTTCATGCTCCATGTGCGTGGGACCAACCCAAGGAAAATAGTTTGTGGCAGAAAGCATTCTTGAGAGGCTCTTCACCACACAGCCCTTCATACTTCTGTTTTGACAGTATCTCTTCTTACACTGTCACATCTTCTCAAGTCCTCAACTTCAAGACTCTTATGTAAGGACTGTGGAACTGATACAAATGTGGAGGGCCAAACTGGCCCTGGCTTGACCAGCCACAGGAGCACATCCTGGTCTTGCAAGGAAGGCTTGTTTGAAAATGGTCCTTTTTGCTTCCCATGGTAAATAAATGATGCATCTTTCTCCAAAGGGGACACAAGGTAGAGTATGTCCACACCTCCTTTTGTAAACATAACTGCCTGGCAGGGTTGGATGGGAGCAAGAAAAGGCCCCATGCCTATTATCTCCCATGGTGAAGTGTCCTGGATCGAGAGAAGAAGGATTATTTTACAAAGGTACAAGCTATTGTGACTCTCTCGGGGCTGGCTGACTTCCCACTGCACTTTTCTTGGGGCTGTGGTGAGGTGCTGCAGTGTAGCCCACACCGTTTTGCTGGAAATCTGAAGCTCCGGGCGTGAGTACCTTACTGGAATTAATCTTCTGTTGCCATCCAGTATTCAGATATTCATGTGGCTGGTCAGAGACAGGCAGTGCAGCTGTGGTGGTCTTGCAGAATAGCATATTGCACAAGGGACATTTCCTAACCTGAGTCAATGTTTGTTCTTCTGTGAAAGGTGTTCTCAAATTTTTCTTCGGACTGCCAGGCTAAATGGCTTTTGCTGGCCCAAGCCGTGCGCACAAACAGCGCATTGGGGCTGAACAGCAGCTATCAAGAAGCAGCATTTGAAGGGCTGAAGGGAGAAGGAGGAGTAATGGAAACGCAGGAATCTCCCCTGGAGGTGATCAGACTTCTGAGATACTGTAAGTTTAGCGAGAACTGTCTTCCCCTTTGTTAGCGGCGCAACCAGCATCGCACTGGGAAGGAAACCGCGTTGGGTTGGAATGAAGTGATCCTCCCAGGAAATAAATGACCTGGTAGTTGTGAGTGGCAGGTGAGACAGGGTCATGTTTCTAGATATGCCAGATTTATTTTGTGCACTGAACTGGAAAGTTTTGTGCCAGTTCATGAACTATGAAAGCGATCAAGATTTTTTATCAGCCCTTTTACTGAAGGGCAAATGTCTCTGTGAAGTAAATCTTGGGTCTGAGTTTTTTGTTCCCATACGGGTGGCTTGTGCTGCAGGTGATAGTGTTGCACTGCTTTTCTCTTCCAACTTACCTCCCAGGTTGCATTTACCTGGGGCAATTACTCTTCTCTGTTGAGGCTTTGTTTTTCTCATCTGTAATGATGTTTACAGATTTTATTTAGCAATATTTTTTTTAAGTAACAGATGGAAAGTGCCATGCAGAATCTGAAATCACTATGTTTTAAATAAATTCATGAATGAATCCTGGAACAGTACTGTCTGTGCTCGTTCATGAGAAGCAGTGCTGTCCTAAGTCAATGAGGCTGCTCGGATCAGCTTTTACCTTAGTGCACAACTGATCATCTTGTTTGATATTAAGATTAGAAATCTCTTTGAGGTTAAGGAGGCTGTACTGTTAAATAGGGCCATAACTATTTCTCAAGCATGTAAAATATCCTTTTTCTCGCCTCCTCCACAGTGCAAGGACTTTATGCAAGGACAACATGCACATTTCCCAGCAAGTGAAAGACAACAGAATTTCCATACTCTCTTTGAGCTTCAAGTGAAGGTAGATGAGTGCAGGGTGAGTCACCATAGAGATGGGTCCAGTTGTAGGTAGCCAAACATAATGTTTTAAAATAAATCTATATGAACATATAGTTATATGAACAGGGGATGCAAGAGGCACAGGGGAAGAAGTTGCTCTCTGCCAATGCACTTCTAACAAAAGACAAATTAATTATGTGGAGTGTAACATTGCACCCTGTGAATTGTAGGACAGTCTCCAGCTCTTCCTGTCCTCCACACCAAGCAGGGCCATTTGGGCTAGCAGAGCACCAAGCATCTTTCCCACAGCCTGGCATGAAGTGGTATCAATCTGCACTTCACAGATGTTTGACAGAAATCTCAGGTTTTGGCTCAGCCACACAAACATCTCCGATTGCGGATTTTCTTTTGATCTGTCTCTGCTTGGACTTTGGTATTTTCTGCTATGTTGGTTTCTTCCCACTGAATCTCAGGCCTGAGCTCCTTTCCAAAGATACCTCAGCCAGTTGGTACCCCTTGGACATACTCTCAGCATTTCTTCTGCATCCAGGATCAACAGAGTAGTGACTCTTGCCCACTTTTCCACACTGTATTGAGTCCTTGCCATGGTTTTCTTTGCCAAATTTCAGTGCTGGACTTGTAAATGATCTTAGACTCTCAGATCCCATTTCTCATCCATTCCTATTTTCAGCCTCTCCAGGCCAGTCGTCAGGAGCTTAGGGAGACATTTCCTCACCTACCGACTTTGTCCCTCTCCAAACTCTGCAAGACCAACACTCTTGTCCCTATTCTGTTTGGTTCTGAAAGCTTTATATTCTGTGTTTCCTGGAACAAACAGGGGATGTTGGCTGGGAAAACACTGATGGGGGAAGAGGACATGATTTTGTTTTTGAGGTCTGGATTTGGCAGAACAGGCTGCAGAACATATTCAACGCATTCCTACCCCAGATTCCCACTCGAGGGGATCAAAGTTTTGCAGTTATTGGCAAGTGAAAATGAAGTTTTACATGGGGTAGTATCAAGTAACCTAGGTAACGAGCAGAGCTGTGCCCCATGGTACCCTGAGCTGACACCCCCCACCTCCCGCCTGTGCCTTTTCTTGCTGCTTTATTTAGCTCAAGGGTTTTTTTATGATTAAGCAAGTTCCTGTTCCCAGCTGAAGTCGGTGACAAACTTCTTGGTGACTTTGGGGCCAGGGAGTTCATTGCTTGATAAAATGGGAGCACACTCAAGGGATCACTCAGAGGGTCACAGAGCCCAGCTGGCTGAGGCCACTGCAGGATGTCGTGCTGCTGAAAAACACAGAGCAGAGTTGGGTGTGCTCTTCTGCTTTGTTTTAATGTTACAAACATCAGTCCATTTTAAGTAGTCTAACCTGCCTATTTGGTTTGGAGTCTGTTTTTTTTTAATTTGAAAAGCATTGCTGGAGGTGGTATAAGCAGGAGGAAGATAAGTTGTCTGATGCTGCACATGGCACAAACCTTGGGGTAATGAAGGAATGGGTATGTTTCAGGTCAGTGTAAGTTCAGGCAGTGAGATCTAAATAGCTGTCGGAATGGCACAATTTATCATTTTGTGAGAGAGAAGGTTTTGGTTGCTAGACTAGTTTGTCTGTGATCTATGTACCTTTTGAAATCACAGTGTTTTATTTACCTTAGCAGAGTAGAGATTTAGATATAAACTTAAATAGTTGGGTTTTTTTAGTACACAAAGAGTTAGGGAGTGTCCAGATATTATAATATTATCTTAAAGTGTTAAGGTGTGTAAACAATATAAACCGAGGTGAAATATCAGATACCGAAGTAATACCTTTATGTAATTCTTAGCTGTCATTGACTGTTTCCTTGTGGTGTTGGAGTGGGATGGAGCCATACAGCTTTCTTTCCTTGAGGCAAGTCTTTATTTGTTTGGTTTTTTTTAAGCTAACGTGAACTATCCTGCTTTTGCCATAGGCCAAAAAAATACACGTGGCCAGTTGGTGTGAATCAACAGATGTTCAGCAACTGATTTGTAAGTCTAAGCCCATGCTAGAGTCACGAGTTGTCATATCGCTGGCAGTGGCATAATATGTAGGGTTTGGATTAAAGCAGATTATAGTTCATTGAACGTACAGAAATATGGTGAGTTGGTATACTTCAGGATACAGACTTTTTGATGGATTTAGCTATCTGTGTAACTCTACATCTGCAGAGAAAAAAGGGGATAAAGCATAGCTATTGATATTAGACTCTAGGCTTCTTTTTGGTAATAGTTTATGCTGTGCAATGTCATTACAAAGCAAATTGAAATATTTTCCCTATCTCATTTAATAGCAAAGAAATTAAAGATAGAGGTGGGCAGGGGATTGAGTAACATAGGATAGAATAAAGGAGGATTTGAATATACAGAGTAGTTAATAGAAGAGAATATACTTGCATGAAGAGTGATGAAAGAGGAATTGTGTAGGGTAGGAGCTGGAGTTGCATGGCTGCAAAGAAAAGCTGGAAAGGAATGCCACTGGTAGTGGTTCTGGGGTTTGGTCCCGTTTTAAAATGCACTTCCAAAGTAAGCTTTTAGCAATGTCACAGGATTACCTTCTCTCTGTCCTTTGGATGCATTGTTCAGCTGCAGCTTTCCATATGTGCTGGAACTGTGTGAGCTGGGGCTGGGGATGGCACACAGGAGATTCCTGCAGCATTCAAGAGGAGAGGAGACCAGAAGCTTGAATGACTACGATGGCTGAGAAGGAAAATGTAGCAGCATTTTTGGGAAGTATTCCAGATGAAGGGAAAACCTCTTCCCTCTGTCACTATCTGCCCTACATCATAACCTGTCTGACTCAAAGGCGTCAGGCTGGAAGAGGGGAGGGGGTATACTGACATATAATTGTAGGTACTTGAGAAATTTCTGGAAAGCTCAGAGAGTGTGCCAGGTTTATTTAGTGAGAGAGACAGGAGTAAGGAGGGAGGAGCCCTGCAAGGCAGACAATTTTTCAAAAAGTCCACCATTTTGATTACTGAATGCCTGCTCTGAAATCCTAACTGGAGCAATATTTTGTATTAGATAATGAAGTGTGTCAAAGTTTTTAGGGGTGAAAAGATATTCTTACACTACTGTAAAAGGTAAATCAGTAAAACTACACTATATAGCAGAATTTCTAAGTTAAATCAATAACCCTACACACTAAAGTAGTGCTTTGTAAGCTAAAACTGCTCTACACATCATACTAATCCTTTGAGAGTGTAGAGAGTTTAGGAGATTGGTTATACCATCTGCAATATCAGTAAAATACAGTATTAGGTTACATATGCCTACTAAGGCAGGAGTCAGTAAATAAGTATGTGATATTAAAAATTTGACACTTCTAAGTCGCTCTTTGATAGTGGAATGTGCATATTGGTATGTTGCATTTACCTTTCTGTGTATGTGATCTGAGTGAAAATCAGCCTGTGGTAGAGCTAACAGGCCCCCCAAAGCATTTACGGGCATGTGGATGAACTTCGAAGATTAACGCTGTAATAGGAACAGGAGTTGGAGGGCTGACATTAGTTTCCAGAGGTCTCTAGGGTGACTTATCTGCAGCTAGAGTAGCTGCAGTTGCCATTAATTTTTAATCGGTGAATGAGCTGGGCTGAATCCACTCCCTGCTTCCTGGTGTCCTAGGGAGACCAGGGAGGTGTGGTCCTGGCCAGACTGGTGGAGGCCGGACTGCTCCCTTCCCACAGAGTTTGTGTCCTTGAAAAGAGAAGATTGGGGTTTCCACCAGGTGCTTAGGGGTGTGTGTGTACTGAATGTAAGTGTATTCCTTGACTCTGGCATTGAAAGTTCACCAGAGTAGTGGGTAGTACCAGCTTCGGCTGTGCTGCAAGGTTGCAATGGGCAGATCTCCACCTGAGAAGGTGTGTCTGTTTTCTTCAGGTTTTACTTGTTGACTATTGCTGCATAGCAACCATTTATTGCTTCTGGTGCAGTACTTTGGTGAAGAGCCATGCAGGACCTGAGCAGGCACCTTTCCATCTGCAGCGCTGCACTGCGAGGACCATCCAGCCACATCTGGGCTGGTGTGTGCCATGGGCCCGTACTTCATGCAGCAGAGGTCCTGTTCCTAAAGAGGTTCCATGTTGTAGCTCAGCCATTGCCCTACGTGTAGTCCCAGCAATCCTGGGGTCGCAGTTGGCTGAGGCTGGATTAACTGTTTGAAACTTGCAGTTCTTTTGGTTTTATACTTTGCCATACTTGCATTTTGTTTGCTGATTCGGGGTAGCAAGCTTTATCCTAATCATTTGAATGAAGATTCTCATATTGGGTTTCTGTAGTTAAAGTGCATGCATGTGCTAAGAATTACCTCCTTTATTATTCTCAAAGGTACTTACCAGCTCTAGTCCCCGAAGGGTTTTTGGCATTCTATTTCAGCCAGTTATTTTTATTTAGGAGATTATACTTACTCATCTACTGTAATATGAAGTAGCCAGGGTTGATGTTTTTCTCTTCCTCTCTAGCCTACATTTGCTGAGCTAGATCTGGGAACATATGCATCACATTCCTTTTTATTTGGTGGGCCTCAGAGTCTAAATTGGGACTTTTGAGCTGCTCTTGAACTCTGGGAAACCATATGTGGCATTGTGTTGTTTGAACGACATTCAAAAACAGAGGGTTTGTGTAAACATGTCATTGAAAATAAGGCTCAGTCAGTTCAACCTATGCATGTTTACAAGAAGGCTGAGAATGGGAGAGAAGAGCTGTTGCTTTTCTAAAATGAGAAAGAACAAGAAAAAAAAAACTCTCCAGATGGACTCTTCATAAAAGATCTGTAGAGCTGTTGTCTTCTACTACATACGTTGGCTTAATGGTCCTGGAAGGAATGGGGCATCAACAGCCTATGCTGCCTACCCAGCTGGTAATCCCAAGGGATTACATGAATGGGCCCCACTGTTCAGAAATTCACTGTGATTAAAAAAAAAATTATGGTGAGAAAAGCCCTCATCAAAGGTGAGGGACACTTTCCTCACAGAGCAGGCAGCTCCCTGGCTAGGGAGAAGTTGTTCCAGGGTGTAGATAATGCATACTGTTATTTTAAGAAGCAGAAAGCTTAATATGTGAAGGGTAAGAGTTGCTTTAAAGAAGGATTAGACAGTAGCAGAGATTTTTGAGCTTCACAATGTTTCTGCTTTTGTTACAATCAAACAAATTTTCAAAGTTTGGGATTTTTTTTGTTTGGTCATTTTTTGGTGGGTTTTTGTTGTTGGTGGTGTTTTTTTTGTTTGTTTTTTTTTTGTTTGTTTGTTTTTGTTTGTTTTTTTTAATGCATGCCTCTTAACTTTCTGTGAAATCAAGCTGCCATGAGATGAGGGGCAAGATCCTTACATATATTAATAACAGTTTGAGTTTAGGAAATAAAGTTTAGGGAAAATAGCACCGTTTTTTAAAAAAAGGATGTAGTAACCAGGCTATTGAGTCTGGGGCAGTTCAGCAGAGTCCTGAAATAGATGGAGAATGAAGCAGAGCAGCCTCCTGATGATACCAAGTCAGGCAGGATAGCTGAGATGAGGATGTATTAGGTGACCACAGAAAAGCCTTACAATACAGTGACTGACGGCCAGTCTGACAATTGAAATTCAATGTTTATCAATATAGAATAGTACAGAGAAGAAGAAGCAATCCTAAATTGAGACACACAGCGATGGAATCTAAATTATCCCTTGGGAAGAAACCTTGGGTTATAATAATTATATAAAAAGTCTGCCGAATGTGCAGGAGGAATAAGAGAAGAAACAAAGAAGAACTGAATACTAGGAATTATTGGTAAAGGAATCATGAACACAAAAGGAAGATCTTTATGCTGCAGTATGACACACTTGAATATTGCTCCCTCATTTTAGAGAGAAAAGGGAAAGATATAGGAAATGTGGATAAAAGATGTGAAGCGACTCCCCTGTGGAAAACAACACTTTGGGATTTTCAACCTCCTATGTGAGCACGCAGAAACCAAAGGTCTATCAGCTCTCAGGTAGCACAGAGAAAGCAAATAGAAGATGACTATGCACTCTTCTGTACTAAGCCTCAAGTGAATGATTAGGTGACAATTTTAAAACTAGCAAAAAGGACTTCGTGTATATGTGAAATTGCCCTGGGATATTGTAGATGCCGAAAGTTGCCATGCTGATAGTGGTGTTTGGACATACCCCCTAAAGAAAACTCTCCCGGGGACTGTTGTACACAAAAATGCTGTTCTGGTTCAGGGAATCTCCTCACCAGAGATTGCTGGGAGCTGAGGAGGCCCAGAGGTTGGGAGGCTGGGACAGAGTCAATTTCCATTTGCCTGAGGATGCAAATGTGGAAGTTGTGAGTGTGATAGGATGCTTGACTTCCTCAGCCCATCCTGACTGGCTATTCTGTGTAATTAGACCCACCTTGTCCCAGGGTTTTGTTTAAACACATGGCTAAAGAAGCTCCCGCCCTTAAAAATCGATCTGAGGTTTTGTGGAAGGATTTCAGTGAGTGTCCTTGCAGAAGAGAAAGACAGAAGAACTTAAAAAAAGAAAAGGCTGAGATGAACGAAAATGTGTACTGGGTGAAGTCTCAACCTGCAAAGGTACTTTAATACCTTCGGAGGGTTATTTTGTCTTTAGAGCTGTGCATAGGCCATTAGTATGTTACCCACATGTGATTAACTGTGATGCTGATGTCTGGCGACAGTCTCCAAATCACAAATATCTTTGTATCCAGGTACTTGCTGCAGCTTTTCAGAGAGACTGAAATGCAGCTGACCTGAATAAAACCTGCATATTGAAACACCTGATTTTCTTTTCTTCGAGGGTATTGCAGTGTGTGCAGTGTATGTGCTAAATACGTTGCTTTCTAGTTGGCTCTCCACGTAATGTTGGATTGCAACAGACTGCTCTCATTCACACCTGATGACTAAACCTGTCTCACCCACGCCATGGGAAAGTACTGGTGCATTGTACCTTCTTAGAATCAAGCTTTAGGTTGTCCTCAGATTTCAAATCTCCTGTGCACATTTTTTAATATGGCCTCTAACTCAAGAGATACAAGCACAAAAGGATTCCAGGCAACAATTAATCAGATAAGTATTTATTTATTTAACTCAACCTATAGAATTATGCTGGCAATAGTTTTTTTCAGAGTTAGACTTTCGTTGAGCAAAAGACTGTCTTTTAAAGACTCTTTTCTCTTTTTCAGGCATCTGCACTGAAACATTCTGGATTTCATTGGGCATGGTAAGAAATTCCCTCTTAATTACAGAGAAAGAGTCAATTAAAACCTGGCTGTTTTGTATACCTCCTGATATGTTTAGAGTGGAAGTATGGCTGTGGAAACTCGATGCATTCGATTTATGTTGCGCTTTTTGAAACATGAGGGAAAGACATAACAAACACAAACATACATTGTGACCATGTGGGACAGTGTTGACTACCACAATACCCAGAAATGGTTTAGATTTGGCTGTAAGACGGGGCTGGGCGGGCCCAGCAGAAATGGTGGAACGTCTGTCTTCCTGATGGAGAGAAATTTTTTTTTAAACTGTGTGTAATGAAGACCTTTTAAATGGTCTTCGTGGGCATAGGGTTGCATACTTGACAGGGTAAAGGTTGCTCAGCTGACCCACAGTTACAGGAGTATGGACAGGAAGCAAGATAGTGCCAGGCGATCGGGGAGGATGCACTGTCCGCGAGGGGAAGAGCTTGTAATATAAATGTTGCTGAAATATGAAGTAGTTCAATCTCATTGAGATGAAGGCTTTAGTCTTGCTGGCACAGCTGTGTCAGGAAGGGATTTATTGTATTTTTGTCATCGTTGCTATGCTAGCAAAAGCACTAATATATGGGAAGTTACACCAGGGGAAAACAAGAGGGTTTTGTTTTTTTTTTTTTCTTGGGCATCTTAATTTGCTCATGGAAATGATGTAAAACTCTACTAGCAAAAGGGTTTTTTTGCTAGTGTAAATTGCCTATGCTTGTATACCAGTAACATGACGAGAGTCTACAAGGACTTGCTGAGAAGAAAATATCTGAAGCTAAAGCCAGCAAATGATTCTCAGTATAAATTGGCTAATTTGTATTACTGGACCTAGTATGTAAAAAGTAAATAACATATTCAGGGATGCCACGAGTTTTTTGGGGTTTGCTTTTGGTTGTTTTGAGCTTTTTAACCACCACTCTCAACATGTAGTTGCTTTTTGCCTGAAGTTCAAGCTGAGAAAAATTCAAGATGGCATCATTCAGATGTTTTTTCCATGTTGGGCATTTATTGCCTCTGAGGGACTAGGTAGTACTGGTGGGGCTTGAGACGGTGAGTCCCAGAAAGCTTTGCTTCCACACCGTGAGAAGTATTGCTTTCTTGGGCAGCACTGTGGGAGTCTCTCTTCGAAGACTCCCTCCCACATCTGTATACTGGGCTTGGAGCCAAGCCTCTCTTCTGTAAAGAAACCTCGCTAAAATTTCTCATTTCATGCCCCTTTATGGAGAGAGAGAGTGCAAGGGAGAGGGAGAAGGAGGTACGTGGCAGGAGTGTTGAGAGAGCACAGCAGAGTAGGCTCTTGATTTTGTGTGTTTGGGGACAAGGGGGCAACATGGAAGGAGGAGGCTTTATATTAATTAGCTCCATTTTTCCCATCCCTTCCTCCCACCTCAAGTGACACATTCTTCTTCTCCTCGAAAAACATCTGTGGTTTTTTTTAAGACAACTGTTTATGTTTGAGTCCTTTGAACTAGCAGAGGCACTTGAAATAAATGCACTTACAAACGTGCCTCCTGCCAGCCTCTGTCTAGTCTGCATAGGGACACTTAAAAGAGTTGAAGGATATGTCTTACATATCTCAGAAATATGCAAAGTTTACAGTGGTGGCACCTGAATCAGCTTTATTCTTCCCCCCCCCTTAGAGTACAGTGGAATTGCTAGTGTATTATTTGATAAACAATCAGCAATTAGTCGTTCCAGTCCTGGCTAATTCAGCAGCTGCTCTCCGGGGCCTCCAGGCAGCTTGTATGCCGGTTCATGTGCTCGCCCCAGGTAGCTCTGAACTGAAGGAGTTTCCTTAACGGCTTTTGCTGTTAGTGTCTGTTTAAAAGGTTTCGCTGCTCCTTCCGGTGAGCCGGGTGGTGTATTACAAACACACGTTTGCTGTCTTACCTGTCCCCAGCATGCCATTAACAACACGAGTAACAATCCCACAATGCAATGCGGTGTCCTTTCCGTACCTCCTCACCACTGGTCGGGTAGGAACACCCACTTTGTGCACCGAATGGAGGGTGGCCTTGCGGAATGTGGGTGGTGGGCGTGACGCTGCTTCGCTTTCTCAGGGTGTCTTCATGGATAGCTCTGCTGCCCCTGCTAGATCACAGATAAATGAGTTCTCATTCATCTGCTGATCACAGGGCAGTGCAGGACAGGAAGACGGATTAGTCATCCTTGTTGATAGATGTTAAAGATTCTTGCAAATTCTGTTGAGCGTCAAGCCGTGGATGGGAGAAGTGTCTCTCTGCTAATGCTTGCTCCTTATTCTTTTGTCTTACAGGTGCCTGGCTGTATGACTTCCCTACGACTACGAAATCTTCTGCTGAAGCAAATTCTGGAGGTGGCAGACCTATGGTTGTGGATCCTTTGCACATCTAAATGTTATTGTGTGTGTCTGTTTGACCGGGATAGGGTATTTAATGTATCATAGAAACAAGTTTTGTAACTCCAGTCTCAGGGTCACTCTCACCATAGATCCTTCCTTCCAAGCATATTTTTCCTTCATTTGAGCCTTTAAAAGAACTGATAAAGACCCTTTAAAAAAAATGTTATTTTCTATGAAGAATACATATACCCTATTGTTGTTTGGGGAAAAAGGGAATTTTACTGTATCCACTGTTGTTGTAAGTGAAAAACAGTGTACTGCATGCTAAGTAACTGCTCAGATAAATGTCGGTGTGAACACAGAAAACCTTGGTAGAGGAAAAAAAATAAATATATTTATTTTCTCTAAAAGCTTTCCTGTAAAATTCTTCTAAAGATTTTCTTCATGAGACAGCACAGAACAAGCAGATGGGTGCCTCTTTGCTTCCCAGCCTGGTGGCAGGGCTTTTGGGACATCTGACCATGCTCTCTGCAAGTATTCTAAGTCTCTACAAAGATGGAGCCATTGTTAGCCAGGAATATGTCTCATCTGTGGTGATCAGGAGAGGAGCACTAGGTGTTTCTGTTTTCAGTCACACTGTTACTCCTTTATCAATACCTCCAAAGAAAAGGCAAAGAATGGTTGTGAACCTTCTCTGTTCTCACCAGGGCTGGGTAGAAAGTTAGGTAAAGCTGTTCAGCTGAAGTAATTACTTCTTTTGCTTTCCTTTCATATGCAGTGACATCCTGCCTTTTGAAGTATATGTCTTTTATTTTTTTCTCCACACACTGCCTGTGCTTCAGCATTTTCATTCTGATTTGTGCGTTTTTTTTTTTATAACACATAATTTTCAAACATATTTTCTTTCTTTCAATCCTTCAAATGGGTTGTTTAGACTCTACATCCATAATCTTCTAGACTTGTATTGGAGATTGTAGAGAAAAGCTGATACCATGGCATAGTACTTACAGTATGGTGCGTCATCTTGTAACCAACCTAAGTAGCAAGGCATTATTCACAAGAAGGTGAGGTTATATTTGCTGCGACTGAGCTCTTAGCTGTTCAGTTTTAACACTGGATGCCTGGATGTTTCTTTTTATGGAGTGCCTGTTTACTCTTTTATATGTTTATAGAGTAAAAGGCTGGTGGGGAGAATGAGGGTGTTATGTGCAGTAATGTTATAAATAACATTGGGTCTCAGATTATTTGCGTTATATCCACTTTCCTGAATGCATGAAGTTAAACAGGAAAGTCTTAAGAAAAAGAATAAAATGGGCAGAACAATGTAATGGATAAAAGGTCTAAAGGAAATGCTATAGAATTTATTTACTGGGGAGTGTTCCCTGCCTACCTAATAAACCAGACAGAAAATTTCTTACTCCTCCCACAGCCTCAAATATATCAGACAGAATATTAAGGTTTAAAGATGCTGGTGTAAGGAAGATGGAGGGTTACTCAAAACCCACCACGCTGAAATGACAGGCAAATGACTGCATGCTGGGAGCAGAGCTGTGTTCCCGACCCAAAGATGGTGACTCTGGGGGGTAAGACATGATGAAATGCAGCTGTAGTGAAGAGGCGAAAGAACACACATAGGCTTTGTTGTTGTTCTTGTCCTTTTGCTCTGTGTGCTGTATACTTTGGGGTAAATAAACAAGAAATGCTTACTTTTTAGCTGTGTTTTGATCAGTGTGGTGGTATTTAGTTCAGCAATGAGATATCCAACAAAGCTGCGAACTCCTGAACCAACAAGGTGTGTGACAGGGATCCAGGAGTGAGTGATGCAGTTTCTTCCACCGAACATGTGTGAATGCTCGTGTGGGACAGAGATGCCAAGGTCCTGGTTCTGTGGCTGGCAAGGAAGGACTGAGCTCCAAGAAAGCAATGCTGTCATTGTGAAGGCTGCCTGACAGATTTCAGAGTATGTCTGTGCTTGTGATTTTTTCCAGTGCTGGAATTTAATTTCTAAAGTGTAATAACACCAGTGCATCCTTGTAATTTTATTGCATTTTTTATTATGGCTATCATTTACAATAACCCTGCTGACATATTCGCCTCTGGTATGGTTTCTGTAGTCTGGCTCTCCCTCCAAGATGATGTAAGTGATGTTGGACTATTTCATATGCACTAGGTTTTCTTTCTTCCTTTCTTTCCTTCTTCCTAAATGCTGTTTGAGTCAGTGGGATTCTTCTGGCACGTTCATCCTCAAAGGTACACAGCATCCAGGTGACCTTTCCTCAGAGTAGAAGGATTAAATAAAACTTGACAGAGCTGTTTCCTTGGTGCAGCAGAGATGATGGAAGACACTGTGTCCTGCTCACTTTTCCTGTCCTTCCTGGATTCCTGATTCCCATCCCGTATCACAATCTTGAATTCCTGCATGACAGCTAGCCTGACCATTCCTTTTCTTAGAAGGGAATTCCAATTCTGTAGGGCTCTGAGAGAAGAGGAGCCCTTGAAGGACTTCTAGAATAGCAGGGCAAGTTCTGGTTCCCAGAAGTATTACAGAAACACCAGTGAATCTGGAGGGTGCACAGCAAAAGTGTGAAGGAGAACAGGATAATGCTGGAGCTAGCAAAGCCCTGTGAGAAGAAGTGGTTTGGCTAATGGCTGTGGCTCCAGCATGCACTTAGAGTCCTCTAGCAGCAAACCTCTGCTAGACTGATTGGTCCCACATGCCAGAGGACTTTGATGTGTGGATGGGGTTAGCAGTGGTTGGAAGCTTGCATCTCTTCTATAAATTCTGCTGGAAACAGAGCTTTGGTTGTGAATCAGTTACAGGCATAGTTAATTAATTCAGTGATGTATTTAAGTAACACTTCACATCTGGGCTTGGCAGCCAGCTTGCAATCCTAATTTAAAAACAATATAAAGCACCAGAGAGATTATGATATGATGTAGTTTACCAACATTTATTATTTTCACTGTGAGAGCTGATGTTTCAGTGATCTTTTAGCACAGAGAATGTGTTGGAGAAGGCATGAGTAATTTTGAACAAAATTCTGCGATTGACAGGTCTCTATTGTTGTGGAATGAGAGGCAAAATTCTGTTATGGCTGAAAGCTGGGGAGGAGGGGAGAAGCAGAGGGCTAGGCCAATCCAATGGGGTAGAAAGAGACCAAAGTCAGGCTTTGGACATCTGCAAATTAACTAAGATTCCTGTTGTTATTTACCCATTTATTGATGGTGTTGAGAGAGGGCTGGAGTTGTCAAGTTGCAAAATCTGTAATGGAAGTATTTAGCCTGTTCTGGAGTGGTACAGACCATGAATAATGCCTTCAGAGCAGTGCTGAGTAGAGGTCAGTGGTGAGTAAAGAAAGTGAGACCTAGCGTGATCAGTCAGTCCTGCTGGATCCGTAAGAGCTGGGTATGAGAGATCAGTGGGGACACTTGCTCATATTACAGCCACGGTCAAACCCCAGCTGTGATACTGGGTTGCCAATAATCCAAGACTACTAAGAAATTGAGAAACTGGGAAGGTACCATACAGCCTTTGCACTTGTGGTCTCAGCTAAGACATTGGTTCTGGTCTCCTGAGCTCAAAAAGGATGTGACCAAAAGGGGATTGGGAAAAAGACGACAAGGACATAGAAGAGCCTGAGAAAACTGCCAGAAAAGGGATGAAAAAATTAGCCTTAGTAGATAGAGGAGAAATTATGCATGTATAGAGGACGCTGATTACATTGGAGATGAGAGGTCAGGAACTTACTCTCTTCTCGTTCTGTAGCGTAGGCCCACAGGAGTGTGGGATGAAGCTTCAGTTACTGAAAAAGAGACTAATTATAGCTAATTGGGGAGGAGACAGTAACAGTTCATCATCATGTCGTAAACTCATCTTTAAGATTTTGAGTGGGGGAAGACCTAGGTGACAGCCCCAGTCCTCCAAAAGCCTAACTCCTGACAACACGCCTTCTCAGAGGCTGTTAGTTACTTTCTGCTCCAGTTTTCAGACTGTTACTTCAATTTTCCCTGATTCATCCCTCTTCTGAAATCCTGTTTACATTCTATAAGGGGAGTTAATAATTCAGTGGACTGTGCTCAGTTACAAAAAAAAAGAAAACATCCCAGCCTTTGATAGAGAAGTCTAGTGCCTCTGCTGTTGTTGTGTCATTCAGCTACTGTGCAACTTCAACATTTCTTTTCTAATACGTGATAACTCCTGACTCTAGTTTGCGTGCTTTGGGAAAACATGGGGCTCCTAATTGCTTGAGTAGCCAGCCTAAAGCCACCTCGGTGTATGTGATGCAGACGTGTGTGTATGAGTGTCTGAGTGCACGTACAAATTCATTTACAGTTGAAAGGTGAAAGGTTGCTCAGTAGGATGCAAATAAGAATAACACAGGTTTGTTTTGTTGTTTCTTTTCCAGTGGCTTTCATGACCTTCTTTCTGGATTGTACATAGATGACACTTTCCCCAGTGGGTCCTAGTTGCCGTCAGTGTCAGAAGGATGGCTGCTGCTTCGAGCGATTGTTCCTTGAAGCTGATTTTATTATTTTTCCCTTCCTTTCCCTTTCCCAAATATTCTGCTGCTGCTCTGGGTCCCCACATTCCTTGTGCCACAGCAATGTACGAGTTAATTTTTCCTAGAGGCATGATGCAGCTCTAATGTAACGTGTCTGTTGATGATAAACTCACTAGAGAGCATAGAAGCTAATGCATGGCCTTAGATATTTTTGCACTTCTTGGAACACAGATATTAATCTAAAAATCCATGTGCCCTTTGTATTGGTTTGAAGTATATGGAGATGTTGAACAGCTGATCTCAGAAAAGTTCTGTCATACAGAGCCTTCCCTCTGTTTAGCTTGTTCTGAACAGTCTCAAGAAATGAGATTTTTTTTTTCTGAAGCCTGTCTTCCCTTTGACAAAGATTTTTCTTTCTTTTTCTTGAATAAATGTTAATATTAACATATAAATATTGTTAAAGACTCTCAGGCTCATAAAGAGAGAATGGTACATTTTTCCTGAGAGAGGTCAATTAATAAATTATTATTTTTTTTTCCTTTCTGCATTTTATGTCAGCTTTCCTTTCTAGGTGTCTGGAATGATTAATGGCATGTGCTGGGTTAACGCCTTGTGTTTGGGTACTCAAATGACAGAAGCGGCTTTGTGCAAAGCTTTTAGTGCCAGTGCAAGATTGGAAGATACTTTGAAGACAGTGGATAGGCCATAGAACTTCCACTTCCTTCAATTTAGACATAAATCAATTGTGAATTATTTTCTCACAGTAATTTTTCATACAGTTCGAGCTTGGGTAATGAACATGCCCATCCTGGAGTGAAACTGTGATTTTTCTAGGTCTTGTTGCAGACATGATCAAGATTTATGAAGGGTGACAATGTAAAACCATTCCATTTTCCTCTCTCTTGTTTCCCTTCCCTTCCCTTCCCTTCCCTTCCCTTCCCTTCCCTCTACAGAGCAGCTGTTGTGTGACACTGGCTCTCAGGGTCATTTGCCAGTGACAGAGCAGGGAACAGCAGTAACCAGATGGATGTGAGATGGTTCAGATCAAGTAGCGGAAGGACGTGAGCAACTTCCTACACTTCTGAACGCTTTTCCCTCTCTTAATCTATTGCATTCGCTTTTCACATTGCTCGGTATCAAAGCACAGTTCTGCTGAAAAAGGGACTTTGTAGGAGCAGCATTGTGAAGTCCTACATCCATTTTGTCTCCTTCTCAGTTTCTGTATCAAATGCTCAGTTGGAAAGCAAAAGGGTACTTTGTTGTCTGTTCCTGACAGTCCCCAAATCTTCTCTGGACATTGATGCACAGGTGGAATCACTTCTTCCCTCTCGCCCCCTCTCTCCCCATCTTTGCGCTTGACTAAGGTGAAGGTGCCAGCACTGAGTAACCTCTGTGTCTGCTAACGGTGCCCTTTGTACCAGCACAGCAACCCTACGTGCCAGTCACACTGGAATACTGTGTTTTGTATCTTGTGTAATGCTCTGCAATATTGTATTTCTGTCTGGCTTGGCTGGTGGCTGTGATGTGCAGTTGCAGTTTATTAGATCTGGGGCAGAGACCCTTTCCCTGAGAAGGACCATCTAGGTCTCTCAGAAACATTTGGCAAGTCATCTGTTAATAAGTGCCTTTGTTTTTCATCCAGTAATAAACAGACACACACACACACTCCTCTGACTGCAGCCTGCCTGAAATGAAGTTGCAGATTGTATCTGGCCCTTGGGTCAGGAATTCCTTGTTCCTGTATTAGACAGTGTCTAAAGTTGAAAGAGAAAAAAATTTTAGAAATCATTTTGCAAGTGGCTCTGGAGAGACAATGAATGTAAATCCTTGCAGACTTACAAAGACTGCAGTCAGAATACTGAGTGAAACTCAAAGTGCAACATAGCGGTTCCTCCCTGCATCACAGGCTTCAAAGATTTAGTATTCAAAAGAATGTGGGAAATTGGGTCATTTCTGTACAGTGTAGAAAAGATCTGAGGTTACCAACTCCCTTGCTTTAGCCATGCAGAAACTCTGAGGCTGGATTAGCAGGAACTCTGAACAGGATTTTCCTCCACATTTAACATGAAAATCTAATAAATTTCATTGAACTCAGTGAGTGAAGTTCTGCCACCATTGAAATGGATGTCAAAATTTCCATTGCCTTTTGTGGGAATAGCAGATCACCCTATAAACAGAAAACCAATGTAGAATCTCTAGATCTTAAACAGTCATTTCTATCAGGATAAGCTTATTGCAAGACTTTTCAAATGTCTTGTTTTAAGAAAAGCGATTTAGCTTTCTTACTCAGAAGTAAATATTCTACCTTTTAAAAATTGCTAAAATTTACTTTTCAGTAGTTGTCACTTAGAGTGACACCTTAAAAGATCAGAACGTAACCAGGAGGTGGAGTTAATTACCATCAAATAAATGCATATTTACTGTCCTTCCTGAAAGGAGTTTGAATTTCTATTACTCTTCCCCCCTTTATTTTTGATGAGTAATACAAAAGGGAGTTGCCGTAACGATTTTATAGTCCCCAAATAGTTTTCAGAGTTTATGGGATAGTATTTTATAACTGCATTCTGTAAGCAGTGGTGTCTTTTGGAATGGCCATGAAATGTTATAGTAGAGATTTCAAAAATACAGGGTCTTGGTAGAGGTTTCTGCAGGGAGAAAAAAAAATTTACTTTATCCCAGTTTTGAAGATGTATCATACAGGAGGGTGGCCCCGGGGTCTCTGGCTGGTTTCGTAGGCTGATGGGTCTGTTTATCAGGTGGGAATTAGTAGATGTAACAGCAGCCAGAAGCAGGTCAGCGTGAAAGGCCAGGTTGCCCATGACCACCTTCAGCACTTGGAACTATCAGGTTTCTCCGTGAGCTTAAATTGATACCTTGTCCTTATACTTTCCTAGATTCATCAACTTCCTAAGCCAGAGGGTACAATAACCGAGTAGCAGGAGAGTGGGAAAGCACAACATCTGGTTTCTCTTCATGACAAGGCTCTGAAGGAAGTCTGCCTTTATTCATTTTTTTCATGACACCTGTGTCTCAGCATGACCCTGCTAGAAATTGCTACAACCCATCACTGTTTTTATGTGGAGCATAGTAGTAGTTAATATGTAAGCTGCGTGCAAGAAAATCACTGGGGGGAGCTTGAAGGAGAAGCAAGGGGTTAAAGAGAGTGTAAAATAAAGGGATGTATGTACTGTGCTTTATTCTTAATTACTCTTCTTGATGCTTCTCCCTTCCAGCATCCCAACTTTCAAACTACATCAATTTTACCCTGTGTGAATGCCTACTAAGTTTGATGTTCTTTTCTTTTCTATGTACACCTGTTTCTTCAAATAACCCCAGGCCAACTTTTTGTGTTAGCATGGAATTTGCCCAAGAAAATAAAGCAAGCTTTGGCAAGGAAAATAAAATAATTTAATGATACAATATCAGTGTAAGTTTAGAGGCATAAATTGGCGGTTCACATACAGATTATAAGACATTTTGGTTGCGGGCTGTTAACCATGCTACCAGTACACTACACAACTCTAGCTTTCAGTTGTCAGCATTCCAGAGTTTCACCCACTAAGTCATTAATTTGTTCTCATGTCTGGAGGATTTAGCATGCCACTGTAGTTTCCTGCATATTAATTTTTAGTATGTTTTTAAAAAAATTGCAACTAAAATGTCTTTTGATAGTGGAACCACCAAATACCTGAGACTCCATTTGTTCTGTTGAATGCCAAAACCAATTATAGTGTTATGTGTATGTTCAGCTGGCTAAAAAAGTAAATGTTACATCTGATGTGAAATGTGACAGAAAAATACATATTGAAAAATGCAGACCCCTCTTTTTCTGTGCATTTCTGAAACTGAACATAGACCAAAGAGTAGCTGATAATCATGTGACAAGATGTACTCTTCTATTATCTCATAAAATGTATTTTTCTTGTCTCTGAGAGGAACAGATTAAGACATTTAAACACCTCAGCTAGACTTCTTATAGGTTGGCTTGAACTTGCTGAACATACGGTGTTTTGGGTAAACAGAGAGCCACTAGGAAGCTATTTGAAATCTTTTGGAATATATACGCCAGTGAAGTTCCCAGTGGGATCTGACACTATTATGTGGAGCTCTGATCCCGTAACTGGTGCTTAACCACATCTAAAAAAGGAAGCAACTATCCACGAGCTAATTCTCTGGGTTCCCTCTACAGTCAAGGAGTTAAGGAGGTAAATTCATCGCACTTAATTTAGAAGCTTGTGTTGGAATTAAATGAATCTTCATCTGCCTGTGTCCTCACTGACTATAATGGGAATTAGCTGGCTAGCCCTAGGATACATGCCCTAACTTTGAAATAAAGTCAACTGAGAAGGATCCTGTCCCAAACAGATCACTTCCCTGCAGTGTGGTCTGGGTGGAGTTGTAATCAAACACAACAGCACTCCTGTCAACTGACTGTTGTCTCCTGGTGTATAACGGCATAGACAAATGTTCAGGACAAAGAGTGTCCAAAACACAGGAGGAGAAATGGGCTCTTGTGCTTTTTCAGGGAGCGTCTGAATTTTTCAGGGAGCATCAGGATTGCAGCATCCGAAAACTGCTGGAGAAGTTTGCATGGTTAGAGCTGCCAGACAGCAATTAAGCCTAGCAACACGGGCTGTTTGCTGTCGAGACTGAAGCATATGAGTCGAGTACACCCTGTTCTAGAGGGAAGTTCATGGGCTGGCTGTTTTGCTTTTGTTTAAAAAAAAAAATAATAAAAAGAAAAAAAAAAACCCAAACCCCAAGATGAAGGAAATACCCAGAGTGTACGTTTTTCCTTTCTCTCTAGTGATTGTCACCGAGGCAAGGGTTTGGAGGCAGTGTAACTTGAAGGCAAGTTAAGGGCAGGCTGGTCACTGCTATAAGGCTGTGTCAGAAGCAGCAGCGACTGGCTCTGGCCCCCAATAAAGCAGCACTCTCAATGACTTCGGTGGAAGCAAATGTGGGCCTGCGTTACAGTTTGCTGTTGGCAGGAATTGAGGTGACAGTAATGGATGTTCTGTTTGTCCAGAGCGCTCAGAGAGGCAGCATTTGGGCAGAGCAGGGAACCCAAAGTTTGCTGGGCAAAGAGAAATTAGCAGTATTTAGCCCTTCCCCCCCTTCCAAACTTGCTAAAAGTGACCTACATGTAGGAGTCCTTGAGATAGATGGATGATTGCTTGTGGGTTTTAAACCCCTCTGATATGAGTAGGCTTGCAGTAAAATACAAGAAGCATTTAAAACAGTGTGCTATATGCTGCATTCATACAGGCACAAAGGCAACATGCCAAATGAAATTGTTTTTCTATGACCCCATCTTTCTGTCATTTCTATGACATTTCTGTGTCATTTCTGTCATTTCTATGGCCCGATCTTTCTGTCATTTTAGACGTGCTTTGAAGGTCTGCTGCATCCTGTGGTGAGAAAATAAAGAGGACCTCACCTTGTTGCATTCCTTCCCTCCAGTTTAACTGTACCTGCACTGAAATTGCAGAACGTGTCGCTGCTCAGGCCAAGGAGCTTCTCTGAGGTGGTTTAGGTATCAACAGCCTCTGGTCAATGGCTGCTGTATGCAAGCCACCTAATGTCTGCAACTAAGACAAAGGTCTGCAGCGTATCCATAGCATGTTCATCTGTTATCACAATGCATGGCAGTTAATCAAAACCTCACAGTATGGGGTTCTAAGGTTTTTACATGTATCCCACATTGTCTGCCACCAAATTCATCCCTTAACCTGAGAGGAAGATAGGACAATAAATTCATAAGGACTTTGTGCTCTTCAGAATTTGACGCATTTCAGCTCTTCGGAGAGGATTTATGAGAGAGGAAGAACCAGGGGAAAAAAATTGCTGATATGCCTCAGATTATGGGAGCGTCTAAAAAGTCTTTTCATTACATATGTAATGCAGTGGGGTTTTTTTTATTTATTTATCAACTCCCCTGAAAAGACAATAACCCAATCAGCACTAAAAGTTTTTATGTCATTGACTTGGCAAGCTAACACACTGCCTAATTTTTTGTTTCTTTCTGGGATGACTGAGAAGATGGCAAAAAGCCAGTCTCAGAAGCAACCAATCTTGGCCAGTATGTTAGACCCTCTCAATTGGACTTTGGACCAGAGTACAGCAAATATTACTTTTGTGTTGCTGATGGATGATTTCTTAGTCATAGCTCATAGACAGATTTATTTCTGGCCTGTCTAGAGTATTTGACACTGTGAATAACGCATTGCAGCTGATATGCCTTGAAGATCTTGCAAAGATGTAAGCAAATGGTGTGGATTCAGTCCAGCTTCAGTGACTGAACTGTAATGCATAACTGCAACTCTTCTCCTAGTATTCTTCTATGTAAAAAAGCTTGCAAAATGCAATTCTTTTTCCTACACTTACCTATTTTTGACCTATACTATGTCTTGGTATAAGCACGATGAGAAAATGAACTGTACCTTGGCACGTGGAAGCATCTGTCCTTTGTATCCAACTCAGAAAATACAATTATTCCTCCTGATTATTCCTGTAAATAAGCTGAAAAAAAACCCCCAACTTTCATGAAAAGTGTCAGGCTAAAACCAGACTGGCAAAATAAAAGGTACAGAGAGGAAAAGCTAACATTTTGAAGATGAGATAATATATAACATATTTGCCGAAGAAACTATTCCAAATGACACATACTTTTCAAATGAGGTCTTTTTTTCTCCCCCTTAGATCATGGATATTAATGATCAATGAATGATCAAACCCCAAATGTTTCCTCTCTCCTCTTTGCAGATTTTCTCTGGACAGATAAAATTTTGATAGTATTCTAATATATATTTATCTCAGGTGATATTCTGTTTTCAAGTTGAAAATCTGTCCTCCAGGATGTCCACTTTAAGCTTTCTGGATAGAAATTGGCCACCAGTATCATTCCCTGCTCACTTTCTTGGTTTCTGTTAAATATGAGAATAGGTGGTAAATCAAGCTTTATATAAGTGTTACAGTAAAGCCACTATTTATTTATTTATTTATCTATCTATCTATCTGTTTGTGTACTTATTTATTTATGTCCTTATCCATCTATCTAATTATTTACTTACATGTCTATCTATTCATTCATCTGTTTATCTATTCATCCATCTATTTATTTACCTATTTATCTGTTTGTTTATTTACTGTCTCCAAAACCTATTGTGACATAAAGCACTCATGTACTGGTAGAAATTACTTCAGAGACAAAATACTTAGATGTCCAGTTCTCAGTTTCATACCTGTGTATTATATAGGTCAGTCTTACTGTAAATCATCTTGAAAGTGATTTGAAAAATCCACCTATCCTTAACAATAATGCCCCTGGTAAGAGGCCAAAGCTGTCCTTAGCTGAGGAACGGGTGAAGAAAGAGGCTCATAAAGCTAAGTGTGGGCTGATAAGCAGACTTCTGGGACAGGTGATAAACGTTACTCCTTCAAAGACATTGCACAGACTCTGGGTGGTATCGCTGTTGTCCTGTGGGGGCTGTAAGGCTTTTTGTCCTGACCTCATCTTTCAGAATGATCAGCTTAGCTGCGTGTTATTTATTGTCTTCAGAAAAAATGTAGATAATATCTAGAAAGAGTAAAATCCTCCATACAAAGGATGGTTCGAAACTGCTAATTTTGTGAATGAACTGAATGGGAAGGTAGTTTATTTTGTTTACCCCTCCCCTCCTTCATGAATTCACTGTAATCAAACAGGATTTTCTAGGTGGCTAAAATGAGATGTCCCTCATGTAGCAGTGAAGCAATTACATTTTTTTTTTCACTCTTGCGTGATCTTTCTCCGGCATTGTTCCTACTTGTTGCATCATACATTTCCCAGGAACAATGTGAGAAGTTTCCATCCTCTTGTGAAAAACTAAGTATTTTTCAATAATCTTGAGTTGTTATCCAGTGATATATAAGGACTGATTTCTATTACCACCAAATCCTAGAGGAGAGCCATTGTGAAAAGCTGTTCAAAGCCCGGGGTGAACTTTTCAAAGGTATGTGCTTTTATGAGGAGTTGGATTCCTATCATCCCATGATGTGTCTTTGAAACTCTCCCCCATGTGACTAAGACCATGTGTGCGACTGTGTGCCTAATTTGTGAGCAGTCATAATGATCATACAGTAATAGGCATGCAACTGAGTCTGCGTTTTGTTCATAACTCCAAGTGCCTTTAGCTGAATTTTCAAAGAGGCTGAATTCTCACATCTCCTGCTACTTCAGTGGAGCTCTAGGTGCTCCGTGACTGAAAATCAAGCTACTGACATACTGAAAAATTAAAGCCGAGGTACGAATGAGTCAATCACATATCTACTCTTCATTCCTAAGTCAGACTTATGAACTGGGTCTTTCTGAGTTTCATGGAGGCTGCTCACATAGTCTTTCAAGAGATTTTCACTTAAACAAATTTCCTCTTTTTATCACCTTATCACCCAAACTTCAGCCTTACATAATTGGTATTTTCTATTTACAGGCCACTGCCCCCAGTTTATTCATTACTTTAGGCATCTGGTGATGTTCCATTTTTTAATTTCATAACGCAACTCTTCTGATCTGGGCTGTGGACGCGGCTGTTGGCTGAGCCATGGTTACATCAGAAACAAAAATCAGTAAAATTTGCTACCCAGCCCGAGTCAGTAAAACATGCTTTTCCCAGGGGTGCTTGTCACATATTGTGATTATTCATACATGTTCACACTTAAGCATGTGAGTAACTCCATTAACTTGTCCGACATAAGAGTATGTGCAGCTAAACAGGTATATTCATGCTTGCAGGAAAAGACATTTTCTTTGCCTTTTTTTCTCCAGTTCCAACCTTTATAAATCAGGTTATACTGCAAAAACACCATGATATTGGTTGAAAATAAAAGGGGGGGATAGGGGGGCTTTAAAATGTGCATTCTTTTTATTTGCCTTTAAAACACACATTCTTTTTATTTGCCTTTTGGTTTTTGATCTTTTATCTTCAGCTTAGTGATGTTTTCAAAACTCCTCTTTTCAGTAACTAAGGCTAAGAGCATGTGGATTTTTATTTTAAGGCAAAAAGACAAATCCACACATAAACATATCAGTAAAGGAGCTGGGCTTTAAGAAAAACACCAAATCAAATGACACAAAATAAAATTTTGAGTCAGAGGTAGAGGAGCCTTAGACAGAGGCAATCTAAAAGCATAGAAGAGTGTCTTTCCAGCAGCTCAGTGCTTAGGGGCACTGAACTAAAGACCCTTGAAACCATGTGAGTTTTTAACACAGTGTAGTCTCAGGAGTCTCTCAGCCTTGCAATGCTTAATTTAGACCCACTATCAAACACATCTCAACAAGAACTTAATGTCTAGATTCTTGCCAGCACTAAAGCTTTATTGATGAGTAGGTGGAGGAACTTTGTCTTGTTTGGTTATATATGTTGGCATTTTTCACTGCAATAGCTATAGCTGTTTGCAGTGCTGTCTGCAGCACCTCTCTTGAGGATGAATTTTTCTGCCCTGCATTTGCCTTTGATTCTTGTAGAGCACCCATTGACTGTGAAGAAAGCAGCAGTGCTTAAGCATAGTGTATTCAAGTATATTCAAAATATGTTATTTTTAGCATTATTGTTAATATGAAATGTTCCACCAACCAGCTGGAATTATGCAAATCCTAGCACATGCGTTCCTCACTAATCTGCACTCTTGGATGTACTCTTTACATTCATTTCTTTTTATGAATGTCTTTCCAGCATACTTCCCTACAATAGGAGACCGAAAAGCCTGCAATATTCTTCTTGCCTGATTCTCCCATTGGGTTTTGTTAGTATTAAAAAAAAAAAATTGATGGGGTTTTTTTTTTTGGTTTGGGTTTTTTTTAAGTCCAGATTGAGGAGAAAATCAAACCTGCCAGCACAGATGAGTTGGGGGGGGAAGGGAAGGCTCGCTAACTGCAAAAGCCGGGTTCTTTAGGCAGTTCTTTGGTGACTCACTGTTTGCAGCAGAGGTAATTAGGGCAGTCTTGGAAGGAGCTCTGAAGGTCTGAGAAGTTTTTGAATAGCTTGATCTCGAGCCAAAAGCTCGTAGGCTCTGTCACCTTCACTAGTGTCACCAAAATATATGTTGTGGGACAATTTCTAGATGAGAGGAAAGGGAAGAAGTAAATGCTCTGCAGTGTTGGCCTGTTTTACATGGGTCTGTGGGTTGAGACAACATAGACATGGCCTTTGTCATGATCCTCCTCACGCCAATGTTCTTGCCGTGGAGATAGTGCGCAACCTTTCTTACACATTTTTCCTTCCTACTGAGGGCACTTTGCATGTTTTAGGAAGCTTATGTGTGTGTCCTGGTCCTCCTGTGGGTTGGCATCCCAGTTGATGTATGGGTGCAGGTTTCATTGCCTCCTGGTGTCCTCACAGGCATGGCTAGATGAAGGGTTTCTGTGTGGCCACTGTCCACCTGAAGCTGGAACAGTTCTCATTTTTTTGTTCTCCAACATTTTCCCTGGGGAGCAGGAGGTTTTGTGCTGGTAGTGAGCAGCCTCGTTTCCCCGTTTGAATTCCTATGGTTAATTGACATTCTGAATCTTTGTTTTATCTTCACTTTGTAAGTTGTTTGTTTTACAGCTTTCTTAGAATACTCATTCAGTTTTAAAAATTTATTTACACCTCTAGTTCACCTTGTCTGCCTATAAAGGTCTTTTCAAATCTGGTAACTTCAATGATTTGTTGTGTCTCTCCATTTTTGCTGAACTTGTGATTTCCAAATTGAATTGTTAAGGGGTTTATTTGCTGCTGCTGCTGCTGCACCTTAGTTTTTCACAATGGAAGATAAAACACGCAGTCTTTTTCTGACTAAAATAATAAACCATCTTCAAATTGCTGCTAATGAAATGCTGGTGACCTATTTCAGATTAAGGCTCCTGGGACAGAAGTGATCCACCCTGTGTGTACGTATACACCACCTAGAACCTTCAGGTCCCACCCACAAAGTGTGGTGGACACAGGAATTTTTCGTTGCAAGGTTTTTGCCCTGCCTGAGGCCATCTCTTTCTTTAGGTAAGAAGGGACACAGAGTTGTTATCGATGTGGGGAAGAGGTTTCTCACTTCTCTGACAGGTACAAACTTTCTTAGGCAAACATAGGCAGTTCTGGTGTCCTAGTTACAGAATTACAGAATCACAGTATAACAGAATCGTGGAGGTTGGAAGGGACCTCGAGAAGTCATTGAGTCTAACTCCCCTACCAAAGCAGGTTCCCTAGAGCAGGTCACACAGGTTGGCCTCCAGATGGGTCTTGAATATCTCCAGAGAAGGAGACTCCACAACCCCTCTGGGCAGCCTGTTCCAGTGCTCTGTCACCCTCACCATGAGGAAGTTCTTTCTCACACCGGTGCAGAACCTCCTGTGGTCCAACTTGTGACCATTGCCCCTTGTCCTGTCCCAACAGGCCACTGAAAAGAGGTTGGCCATCTCCCTCTGTCTTCCACACTTCAGATATTTATAAACATTGATGAGATCCCCTCTCAGTCTTCTCTTCTCAAGGCTGAACAGCCCCAGCTCACTCAGCCTTTCCTCACAGGGGAGATGCCCCAGGCCCTTCGTCATCTTTGTGGCTTCCACTGGACTCTCCCCAGGAGATCCCTGTCTGTTTTGTACTGGGGAGCCCAGAACTGGACACAGGACTCCAGGTGAGGCCTGACCAGGGCAGAGTAGAGGGGGAGGATCACCTCCTTGGACCTGCTGGCTACGTTCCTCTTAATGCACCCCAAGATCCCATTGGCCTTCTTGGTCTTCCTTATTGACCTAGAGCTTCAGGGAGTGATAGGGGTTTATTTCTTAATTGCTGCAGTCAGTCCCATCTCCTACCTAGTTTCTGCTATTCTGCACTTAGGTCCTGATTCTGACCTGATTTTACTAACACTGTTTTCTTAAAAAAAATGAATTAAACAAACATCAATTGATCTAGTATTTTAAAAGGGCAGAAAGAAAGGGAAGATCTTTCTGATACTAATTTGAAAACTTCTCTAAATCTGACATTATTTTGCTAGTTTAATATTTATCAGTCTTCTGTAAACATTAGGTATCAGCAGCATAGTCTTAACTAATTTAAATGAGAGTGTTTGATTGAGACTTACTGCTAAGTTGTATCTTGACCAGAGCACATTTGAATGCTGATTTTAAGTATTCTGGCATTGGAATGATTTCCTCTGGTGTAATGGTTAACCATAATTGTTAACCCCATGTGCTAATAATACAATACCATGCTTGCTTTACAACTTTACAACCACAACTTGTTTTTTTTTTTTTTTTCTATTCATGATTTCTACCAGTGAGTTTGAATTGTAAACCAATCTGTCCTGCTTCATTTGATATGGTTTCTGGCTTCTTGTTTAGAGTTACTGCTGTCCACATGACCACTGTATCATACCAAGTATCTCTTGATAGAAGTGATGAACTTTCAGACTTGCCTAAACAAAGAGTTTAACCAATTATACCTTGCATCTGTGAAAGGGGAGGGGTGGAGAGTGTAATTAGGTTTATCAAAGTCCTTATTAGTTGTGTGAAACAGAAAGATGTATCAGATGGTTTCTGGACTGTAGGGTCTTAAGCATTCAGAACAAAGTGAATGAAAGAATGACAATTTACATTTTCAAGAATGTAAATTTGTGTTTAGATAGATTTCTAAGACACTTCTTCCCTTATATCAATCTTCTGCTTTGGATTCTTTCATCAGATTCTGTAGGAATCTTAAAGGAAATAATCTTTCATCTGTATGCCTTTAATGTCTGGTACAGTGGAGTCCTGATCATTAATTAGAGCTTCTATGTGGTATTGCTATGCAAACGCTAAATCCTTCACACAAGCCACAGACAAGGTGTACTGGGAGCAGTGTAAGACTGTCAGCACTACCTCTTTGCTGGCCTCGATGCAATATTATACATCCTCTTTTTACACAGAAACCTCCTGATAGCTGTTTTAAATAATTTCACCAGGCAACTCAGAAATCTGCAAGATTAATACTTTAGCACTGACCAGTCAAGACTTTAACTTCCCATTCAACTGACAAGGGATTTCTTCAACTGGTGTGGGATTTCTGGTTATGCTGGGTGTATTCCTGGGTGTAGGTAGCGATTTCCTCTGTGAGGTTTATATCCGCTTTGTAAATGCTGAGGCTCCAAAAGCACGTGCTTTGGAAGACGGGAATACAGGCATGTTCAGCATAAGGCAATACTTTTATTACAATCAGGTTTCTCATGTTTCTGAATTGCAAACAAAGAATTACGTCTTCTTTTGTGGTCTTGTCGTGAATCATGCAAAATTGACTTCAGAGAAGTCATTCAAGGATTAATTTGATTACATGCATACAGAGAGAGAGGGAAAGATGTTTATCCTTAAACAGCATTTTCTATCTGCTTTCACTGACAGTGGGTAAAACTGGATGATTCAAGCAGGAGTAGAAGATTTGCAAAAATAGTCCTCTTTTTTTTAAAAATGGAAACCACTTCTCTGTACAAACACAAAGTCAACATATGCCCCAAAGCAGATGCATTAGTTATACCTAAAAAAATATAATTGTAAACAGATTCATCAAAATACTTGCTCAGTATAGTTTCCCTACATGAAGAAAATTCCTCCACACATAATAAAATTACCTCATAAGCATCTCTTCTACAAAGTATCATTTTTTTATGCAACAGTTGAAGTAGATGCATTTTCTTTGAGGAAACTTCCTAATCCCGAGGAGCTGAGGTGCCACAGGCTAATTATATAAGTTATAAACATGTTTCCTGTTGTCTTGTTCCATCTATAAAATGTCAGCCTAGTCTTAACAAGAATCAACAGCACGTGATGCTCTTTAGAAGTCAAAAAAGTTCCAACAATTCTATCAGTAGGACTGGAGAGATGAAATATGTTTCTGTAACATTTTTCTGCTGGTGAGAGAGTGTCAGAAGTGAGGAGATGTGAGTCAGAGCAGATCGGTGAAAAGAAATGTTCAGGTGAGGAGTAAAGAAGGAGACTGAGGAGGGATCCTCTGATTCACATTTCACATTGAACAGTAACACACACATCCCTTTTCCCAATCCCTTTTGCTGTGTCTGGGGTCTGCAGAAAAGGGGCTGCATGACTTTGGCCTCACATGCTGGCTGCAGCTTGTGTGAGCTATGTGGCTGAGCAACCCTTGAGCTCCCCTGACCCACCTGCCATCCCCCCGAGGAGACCTGGCAGGTGCTCCAGCCCCAGATCTCACTGGGACAGGGACTGGGGGGCGATGTGGGACAGAGGGCTTCATGCCTCTGCAGGGCACACACACCTTTCTGAAGGACTTGCTCTCTTGCTCCAGCCTTTTCTGTTGCTGTGGTTGTTGCACACAGCACAGGTACCAAAGGCTCTAGGTGCCTTTAAAATGCAGGTTAAATACTCTTTAAAAGAAAATCTGGTCTGGAATGGAAATCCGTTTGAATGGGCAAGACTCCTGGCAACTACCGATTTGGTTTTGATACAAAGCAAATGGTTGCTGAGAGGGAATTTAAAGGCACTGAAGGAAAGCAATACAGTTTTGCCACAGGGTCAAGTAGAAATAAAACTGTTTGCCTCTGTCTTAAGAAATGTTGACAGATTTCAACACCCCTGGGGAAGGAGTGTTAGACGATGGATACAGCACAGAAAAACTTGTCTTAAGCAATAAGTTGGAGCCCACCAAAAAGTGGTTGCCTAGTGATGGCGCTTTGTGAGATCGAACAAAATTATGCCAGGAACTTCAGAAGTGGATCAATGTGGTCTCCAAAGAGAGAGGCTCTCATTTGCAGGCAGCTTTTTACAACGTGTCTGTCTGTGAGCTGATGAACGTTTGGAGTTGGAGGGCCAACTACACACCATCAAATACTCATCCAAACCCACAGAGCACAGGAAGATGCAGATAACTGTATCTCGATGGATCTACTTTCCTGTAGAAGGTTGTTTTGACTCTCATGTTTTTTGATGGATCTCTGGTCCCTAGCATTTTATACTGTCCTTTACCTGTGCAAATTGCTTCTATCTTTTCCCTGCCATAGCTGTTGGCACAAGTTTTTATTTAGAAAGTGGGAAAATGTCTGGGTCCATGGCTCAACCCGCTCCTGTTCCTTCATTCCCTTCACATGGATGCAGAGCCAAAGTTAAATTGCAGAGAATCAGAATTGCTGAAGAGCAAAGTGCTAAGGAAAGATTATAATTTATATGGGGCAAGGTTACCGTATGGTGGAGTGATGTTATGCCAAATATTTTTGCAGCACTTCTAAAAGTGGGAGCATAACTTTTCAAACAACTAGGAAGTGCTTACAAATTGCCTTATGCGAATTGCTTTTCTTCATTTAGCAATATTTAGGAGAACTGAATGGCTTTGCTCGGTTATAGCAGTTAATTTGATCTAATGCAATTGATGTAAATCATGTAGTTAGCCTGATTTATGTCAATTGTGCCAGCAAAAAATTTGTTTATAAACCAAGCCTGGAATGTCTTTCTTAACACCAAAAGTATTTTTGTGACAACTGCTGCTGTGAAGTAGAATACATATTGCCAGGCAAACAACATTTCAATTGTGTTTTGGATTTCTTTATGGGTTTGGGCAGGGAAAAGACTTGAATTATTAATTACAGAAATGTGACATTTTGTGGTAATTTCTTAGCAGATTTGGGAATTTAATTTTCAGGAAAAAAAGGCTATTATGTTCAGAAGACATTTGGAGAAATAGAATAGTGTTTTCTCATTAATGCATTTCCAGTAAACATGGAGATTTAATGATTTTCAGAGATTTATAATTGCATGCTGACAGTTCCTCCTCTAAGGGAAGACCACTCTGCTGGGGAACAACGGTCCTACATTTGGATGGTTTAGGATTCCTTTTACAAGGGATTTTGTGGCTTCTGTGGGCATTTATTATGGCACGTTAAAATATCATGTACCAGTCTTAAGGCAGTGACATTCACTGGCTCATTCTTCTTTCTCAGGATTCTCTTCCACCAAATCTATAGCAGTTTCTTGGGGATCAATGAAATTACACCAGTACAAAACTGCAGTGAGAGGAAAACTAGATTAGATAAATGCAGGTATTTTTATGTTCCCCCTCTCTGTTATCACTAGTAAAGGCACACCATATATTTCAGTGTTTTAAGTATTTGAAAAGAACGTCTGTTTCTTGGTCTGGAATGCTTTGAATAATACATCTAGTAAGTGTTAATTTAGGAATCTTTGAAAACCAGCATATGAACAAACAGCTTAGGTTTCCTGTTACCTACTGTGTGCATATAGGTCTTCTGAGGGGCTCCAATAGCAACAACACGCAGCATGCTCCCAGTCACACCTCTCCATTCCGCATGCACGAAACTGCCATATGTTTCTTCAGTTTCTCTGTCAGCTTCACTGTTCCCATTCCTTTTAAATTCAGAGCCTGGAAGGTAGATGTGAATTGTCTCCAGAGCAGGGCAGAAGTAGTAAATGTGACTCTCTGGGAGGGAAGTTCATGATGTGCAAATGTGGCCCAGTGGCATAAATCAGCTCCTGTAGAGTTTGGGAGGAGTATTTCACCCTCCTGAATCTCTGCCAGCGCTAGTTAAGCTGAGAGTCAGTTACAACCGTGTTGTATACATGCTCTTTCTAAAGAGTTGCATTGCTTGGTTGGTGAGTTTTTTTGTTTGTTTTCCAAGTTGACTGTGTCCCTTCCCATTGAATAGTCCAGATCCCAATCCGCTATATGGACAAACTGAGTGATTTGGTTTCGTGCATTCTTGTAACACTGTCTTCTTGCTGCCCTGCCGCAGCGCCATTCTCTGGGAAACTGTCAGAAACCTCCAGCTAATGCAAGTTAGGAAAGCAAAGTTGCTGGCAGGGCTAGTTCCTAGGATTGCTACTATCCCCAGAATCAGACTCCATCCAAAATCCCGATGATGCAGTTCATCTGGCTCGGGGCAAATACACACTTTGTTATACATAACATGGACACGATTACATTTTCCATTTGGTAAAGTCATAGCAGAGCTCCAAGTCCTCTAAAAATAGAGACGTGATTCAAGTTGCAAACAAGATGGACGTATTTCAAATGGCTGCATTACACATAGAGCAAGCAAAGTGAAATTAATAGGAAAAAGCTGGTTTGGGGACTGGGGCTGTGCTTTCTTTTTCTGAGCAAATGCTTGGCCGCGAAGCTGTGTAAATCAACAGTTCCACTGTTGCAAGTAGAAAGAGTCTGGTTTACTTAAAATGCAGGCTGTTGCACACATTATCCTCCTGAAATGACAGAGCAAAGAAACAATTTTTCTTAAGTCACTGACCCATTTGTTTACCTGCTGAGTTGCCAAATATGCATTTACAAAAGATACTTGCATTGCCTAGAACATCAGTATGTATACCCACAGTATATATACACACTGCACCTTTTATTAGGAGAGACTCAGGCTATTTTAATTGCTAGTTTTGCGCTTTCTGTCCCCTGTTACCAACAGCAGCCTCACTGACCTCTGTAAAAGCCAATTTAAAATTTAATTGCAGTTATTATTGTTTAGGCTAGGAGCAGGTTAATAGGGTGTTCTTCTTGGCTCCGGGTGCAAGGGCCCACTAGGCCAAACAGCATTTAATGGATAAATAGGAACTGCATCTGTCAGGCCAGGATATCAAAGCCCTTTAAAAGGATGGCAACATTAATTTTACAGGAAGAATTACTGGGGGAGAGATGTTACAGTATGTCCAAGACTGCAAAGCAGCTCCTGGAGCAGAACGGTGAGGGAAGATGCCAGGCTCATTAAAGGAAAAGAGATGCTGCTTAAAAACACCCCTGGTTTATACGTTCAGCAGTCAGGGGAGTGGACTCTTGGGGCTTTGGACTTGCAAAGCCCATTCAGGGCTCTGTCCGGGCTCTGTCCGTGTGATCTCAGGTGAGTGAGCCATACTGGGCCGCACATCTTCAAACCAGAAGCTATTAGCAATTCCCTAGTCTAGAGGTCTAGGGAGGTTACATTCAGGTAGGAAAGAGAAAGATGTTTAGGTGTTGTTATGAAGGCAGAATACTGGCTTTGTTGGGCCGTTTGCACCAGAAAGTCCTTACTTTCTCCATAAGGCCTTGGAGGATTTAGACTGAACTGGACAGAGACCTGGTGTTTTTCAAGGACGGAGAAGGAGAAAGTTCCCTCCTCCTCTCACGGTCTCAAGGGTGTTGAATGTCTGCATCGCTTTTGCCATCTCCCCCTGGGAACTGCAGATCCTGTAGAGGAAAATGATGCATTTGAAGTAAAATGTACCTTATGTAAAGACTAGTTTGTAGTACAGCATATTTATGTAGAGGTAATTAATGTATCCTATAATTAACAGCAAATATTATTATCTCTGAATAATAAATATTTTAGAATAGGGATTGTATTTCTATACTACCAAATATTTGATTTTTCAGAAAGGTAAAATCCTATGCAAAGATTTGAAGCTGGCTTCAAAATAGTATTAATACATGCTGCTCTACATGAGCATTCAAATATCATCAGTGAGCACTGATTTGGAGGTGTTACATGGGGTTTTTTTTAATTTCTTCACTCAGTTCACAGTGCTTGTGGTGTTAATAAAAAAAGCAAAGATTTAAATATTCCAATTAAGATTTCTGTTGCTTATTTCCTTACTTATGCACTTGAATAAAAGACATGTGAACAAAAAATACGACAGAAAAGGAGAAAAAGCCCCTGCAAACAGCGCAATGTACTGCAGCACACTCAAGGTTTCTTGGGTTAACTTTAACGAGGTTCATTAGGTTTCTGATTTGTGCTGAGGCTGAGGTTATGACCAAACCCGACTCCATAGTGTTCCTGCAGACCAGCACTGCTCAGTTTTTTTCCATCTAATTATCCAGTTTTTTGTGTCCAACCCATCCTTGTGGCAGCTCGGCTCCTGAGAGCCCCTGAGCTACCTGGAGTGTGATGTCTTGCCCTTTCGGTCTCACTTGCCTCTACAGAGGCTTTTACTGAGCATGTTTGAGGCAGTGGAGTCTTGCCCAGGACCTCTAATGGGCATCCCACCACACCTGTCTTGACAGGAAGTCAGGAGTCAAACTAACCAACCTTCTCAGAGGTTAGACCTGGACATCAGCGGGTGCTGAGCCCCAGGAGACCAACTGGAGCATGAAAGTGTGAGGAGCCCCACTGGTTTGAAACTGGATCTATTGGTATGGGTGCCAAGAGTGTGGGTTTTTTTTCCAGGGCTGCACTTCTTCAATCCGAAAGCACTGTCTGTCTTGCAGAGCCTTTGACTTACTTATTGCCGTCTTTGGAATTCAGATTGATTATTGATTCATAGGGACATTGCAAATCCAGATTAAAAACCATACCAAGTGTCATTCCCTTTTATCTTATAATAAGCCATTAATGGCAGAAAAGGGTACTTGTTACTATGTTAGAGGTCTGGAATGTTGTAAATTCTCCTAATCTATTTTAGCCCATAGATAGATCATGGGAAAAAGACAAGGAATTTTCCAATAACTCACTTTTTTCTTTTGTAAAGCATGTTGAACCTGATTCTGGGCTTGAAAGCAATTAGTTTTGAGGCTGTTAAGAATAAATTGTTGATACCCTAGAATCCTCTTAATTGCTGTCCTGATCAATGATACGCCTGCTTAATTGAGATGATTGGCAGGTACTTAATCCTATGCAACGCATTTCAATTACTCTAAACAATATATTAATGGCCTACCTGTGTTTAAATGGCACATCTCCTGTTGTCTTTTGCCAGTGCAAGCTTTTCGTAAGAGCTATAAAGAAAGAGCTGAAAGCTCCAGAGGAGACATATCCTACTTAAGCAGCCCCCTGCTTTCTTCCTGTTGTTCTCCAGCTTCTGTATCAGCTTTATCCCAAATATTGAATACCAAATTATTGCACGTGCACTTAAAGTCAAGTATTTCCCAACACTATGTGTTCCCCTGGTTTCCACTGCCTGGAAGAATTACTTAATTGGTTGGTTTCTTCTTGCATTGGGTTCCTTGTGCTAACCGGAGTTTACCATTACATGTAGCCTATTCCTATGGTAACTTCACACCTCGTTTTCTAATGGTATTAAAAAGTGTAATTGGACAAGCCTGTGGTCTTACTATTAGAAAAGAATACTAATGTGTTAATGTTTTCTTGTTATTAGGAGAGTTCGTTTAAAAATGCCAGTGTTTTAATGGCCAAAGAGATGGTTGTCTAGGAAAAAAAAGTAAAAATGCATTTCATTTTAATTAGCTCTAATTAGAAGTTTAATAGATTTTAAGGACAGAAGGAGTCATTGTATTCTTTAGGGCTAGCTCCATGGGATGCAGCCACATAAACCAGCAGATCCAGCCTCCAGAGGCATAGAGTGTGCATACAGGAGATAACCTACTTCTTACTGGCCATTTAGATCCAGTTTGCTGTCAAGAAATAATAGACTCACAGAATCTCCTGAGTTGGAAGGGACCCATAAGGATCATCAAGTCCAACTCCTGGCTCCGCACAGCCTAGTCAGAGCTTCTAGAACTCAGTCAAGCTCAGTTCTGTGACCACTTCCTTGGGGAGTCTGTTCCAGTGCCTGACCACCTTCTTAGTAAAGAATCTCTTCCCAATATCCAAGCTAAAGCTGTGATTCTCCTAAGACAGACATCTAAACCAGTTTAAATCAACAGCGTCCTAAAGACACCTAGACTAAAAAAGTCCGTAGTCTAAAAAGGGAATCAAATGTGACTAGGCCAGTATGGTGGATGTCAAAATGCAGATGAGATGAACCTCACTGTCCCTCATATATCCCACGAAATAATGAAGTAAAGAATCCCTTAACATTCACCACTTTAGCTTTGGGGTATTTGAATGTACAGAATGTTTTGGTCCTGCGACTTCCCTGTGCTGCCGTTCTGTGTGGTGCGTGCGGCTAGAGCTGCTTCATCTGACCAAGCATTTCCAGACTGAGACAGTGAAAAGCCTTCGGTTTGGGAGCAACATCCTGACTGTGTGCAGGTCCCATGCCTGGCTGCCCCAGGTCTTTCAAAGGGAAGGTGGGTGAACAGGCCATGTGGGGGCACATCCTGGTAGCTCCTCTGCTTGGGTAGGCAGGAACAGGGATTAAAGGGAACACCATGAAGCGTTCAATCTTCACAGGTAAGACACAGCACCTCGACTCCCAGCTTTTGCCTAAGCCATGCTGAGATTAATCCGAGTGCACCCAAACCTCTTGTTGGCAACCACCTTGTATTTACTCCAAGCCCCCTGAACATGTGCTGGTTGGACTTGGTCCTTCGTTAGGAAGCAGATATGAATGTTGTCTTTTTAACTTGCCAGAGAAAGAAAGGGCGCTGTTTGCCATACAAACGTGTATTGATTGGTAACACTTTCAAACGTTGCTGTTATTTTAGTACGAAAGCTGAAGTCAATTCCTGTCTCAGGCTGGGGTCATTCAAACCCCACTGTCCTGCATCTGAGAAGACTGCCCTAACCCCAAGGCTGTTCTAAAAAGGTCGCTGTGCGACTGGTATTTGAAAATTCATCCCTGCTTTTTTTCTTCTCTGTTGTTACAAATCCTGAACACCGCAGTAGTTGGGTTTCAGTGAGAAGAAAGGTGCTGCTTCCTCTGCCGCCCATCCATCTCAGCAAGGCAGCTTGTCTTTGTCTCTCCCAGTTCTTACATGCTCACAGGGAGGACAGTGTCAGCATTACATCTTTCTTTCTAGGGTTGCTCAGTTGCTTGTACAGTTACTCAGAAGTACGTTCAGTGTATGGATTTTTTGGACTGCCTTTTTGCAGTGTGAATTTCTTCCCATGAACAGGGATCCTGTACATGAATCCAGTACGCGAATTCAACCTGGCTGAAGGAAAGGACATCAAGTTTAGATTTTTGCAGATCCTGACAGGGAAGTCGTGTCTTCCTGTCTTTGGGTGCATCCTTTGCCTAATGTCACAACATGACTCTTGGTAAACTCATAGCTAAATTGTCAGTGCCACACTTCCAGGTTCTGTTTGCCTAAGTCTCTCTTTGCTGTGTGGCCCTGAATTTGCCATAGGCCGTTTTTGCTTGGTTAAATTCTGCTTTTAGAAACCTTCATCATCCTTTGTAAGTATATACTCATATACTCTGAAAGTACCTAAAGCTATGATCAGGTGACTACTTAGCTTGTCTTTGATAACTAATAGAGCACATCCCTTAGATCTTCAGCCATATAGTAACAGGTAATAATGCTGGTATATATTCTTAATATATACAATTAAAAAATTGTGAATAGAAGCAAAATAGGTCTATCCTTTATTAGAGATGTTGATTGTGTGCATTTAATTCATGCCTATTTGTTTCTGTTTATCCTCGTAGTAGCACATTTCTTGAGACATGTAGTGTAATTTTTGATGAACAGGCAAATTAATTGTTTTCACAGCATGCACTTACATATGTGTAAAATAGGCTCTTTGAGAGTATATATTAAACCTCTGGAGAATTATAAAGATGGACTTTAAGATTTCTACCACCGTTACACAGCTTTGCAGCTTTCAGTCTTATTGTTGTCTTTATATGTATAATCACTACCCCAGGGACAACCTTCCTTCCAACTGTGTGTAGTTGCTGAATCTGTATTTTTAAAGAAATCTTTCTTGTCCTGACAGTTACTCCAGAGAGCAAAGGGAAAAGGACAAGTGTTTTTCTCAGATGTTGGTTTGGTGACAAGGGCAGGAGACTCAGTAGGTTGGAGCATTAATGCACTCTTTTAGGGAAGCAGAGGAGAAAAGGGAATAGAGAGATGTAAGTGGAGTCAAAAATTGTGTAGATGTGTAGAGGATAGGACAGAAAAAACAGGGATGAAGACAAGTTTGCAGTGACACTGCAGTGTAGCACATGGTGGGAGCCTGTGATGGCTTGCTTGAGGGAGGCATCGAGGCGCACACCCCTGGGTGTTCCCCTGTAGGAATAGCACTAGGTTGTCTGTGATGGGTACGTAAAATAAATGTGTAAGCCACCAGAATTGAAATTTATGTGCAGTTGAAGATGGTCCTAGTTAGAAATAACGTGAAGGTGTGTGGTGGGCAAATGGGGGCCTGTGGCCTCCTCGTGTGAGTGTGTGGATGTGGCATGTCTACCTAATGTGCAAGGGAGGGCAGTCTTCAGCTATGTCTTTTGATACATCTCCCTCTGAGGAATAGGACAGGGCTTCAAGTAGACTTTTGATGGCTTGCCTTCAAGAATAATGCTAATTTCGTCGTAATACAAAAAGTTTAAAAGTTTAGCTTTTGTACAGTATGAAATGAATGAACAGTGCATCAGAAACATCTGTCAGGTTATAGAATAAAGGCTTAATTAGCATTTTTGTGTGGTGTGGAATAATTCATGCTGGGACATCAAAATTTGTCTTCTCAATTGCATGGGAAAAACACATTTTCTGGTCTTTCTTGTTGCTCTCAATAGACTGGTTGAGGCTGGGGGGGGGAGAGGGGGAAAATGGAGTTGCGCCACATCAGCACCAATGAAAATCTACAGGGTGCAATGCAGTACTATGGGCATCTTCAAAGCACCTTACAAATATGAATTAATACATTGATGTTGCACAGGGATTCTGTGGCCGGGATAATGCTGCAGTCGTATCAAAGAGTTCAAGGGTATGATTTTCAAAAACACTTAAATGACTTTGTAGCACAAATTTCAATTCAGTGGCACTAAGGGTTCTGTTGGATAAATGCTGTGTTGAGTTACAGTGTCTGTTAGCACTAAAATAAAGATAGCGGTGAAAAGGGAAAAGGTGAGAAAAGACCTCTGTGAATGATCTCAGTTCTGAGTTCTGGAAAATCTGTCTCACTATAACATTTCAAGTTCACATGTGTTTTAATTATTAAGATGTTGTATGTATGGCTGTAGAGAGAGTAACTGTCTAGCAAATGAAGTATATTGCCAAAGACAATAGTTGGAAGGAACAGCTATCAGTAGGAGGAGGATCGTGAGCAGTTCAGAACAGAAGTCAGGGTAAGTATTTATTCTCCTGGTCTGTTTTTAGCTCTTTCAGGCATCTCATTTAGACACTCTGACTCAATATGCTGGAGGTGCCTGCCTGCCTCTTTTCATTGTCTAGGCAGGGAACTCAGGTCCTTCACTTTGATCTGTTGAATTATACCTAAGATAGATCTCTAACATGGGCACTTATATATGGTGTAAAAACCTGCTTGAATGTATATTTTTATCAGTGAGACTATGTTACAAAATTGGAACAAATAGCTGGAAATCCCTAAAGGGTTTGATACTTAAAAAAGGAAGGTAAAGGTTAGATACTTAAAAAACAGGACTCTTCCAGAAGATGTTGACTTTATAAAGAAATCCATGGCTGAAATCCTGTGGGCTTGTGTCATGCGAGTAGTCATATTAGAAGAACAAAATTACCCCTTTGGCTTTAGAATGAATATGAAAATAAGCTGCCCTCAAGTCTCTTATGTTCCTTGGACAGTGCATCCTGGACTACAGGAGCTAAGTAGCAGAATGCAGCATATTTTTGCTGTGTCTTGGCTCTATTATGGCAGAGAAGTTTAAGAAAATATAAATGATCAAGAATTTATTAACCCCTTGGTCTCAGTTTTATTCCCCCTCCCCTTTATAAACTGTAGACACAGAATGTTTTAATTGACTCCATTATAAGTATGATGGGATGAGTTAATAGGATTTATATGCTTTGTATATACTTCATAAATTTGGAAGCACTATAATGCATTGCAGTTATAGATAAATTATATGAAGAAGCTGGCGAATTGAATAATAGAAAGAATAATAGGAAAACAGTAATTGAAAAAACTATAAACTCCTTTAGTGCATGCCCTTCCTTTATTAATTTGTAATAATAATGTAGTGGATAAATCAATCAAGGATATTATAACAACAGGTGACTTAAACTGTTCTCTTCTAACGAGATTTCTTGCTATTTTATTCTAATCCCACACAGTGAGTGAATTAAGGATGGAGTCAGTCAGATAGCGTTCTGTGTTACGCCGGGCTGAGGGTGAGTGGAGCCATATTAGAGTAACTGGGAACGGAATTTGGCCCTGAGCTCTCACGGAAGGAGAGGGGAGAGCGGGGCTCTCCCCAGGTTTGCCCACAGTTTTACAATTTGAGACCTGTGCAGAA
The DNA here is from genome assembly GCA_013399135.1 of Heliornis fulica. NCBI lineage: Eukaryota > Metazoa > Chordata > Aves > Gruiformes > Heliornithidae > Heliornis > Heliornis fulica. Next base: position 915,215 of record VXBZ01010132.1, read on the forward strand.
TGAAACCCTGAACCCAAGCACCTTTGTATCCACGGCTGTATACATAATGCATAAGCTATTAAGGGTTGTGAGGAGTGCTCTGCTCGTTGGGTAGCTGCAGAATAACATGGCTAACAGATGTTGTGCTTCTAAAGCAGTTGAACTCCTGAGTGTGCTTTTATCTCCTGATCTGCGGCGTACTGTGGCTCCCTCACTCGTGCTTACGCAAGGCAGACAGATTAGCGTTAATTAGAGAGAGGCTTTGCTCATTTTTCATTGCCAGTTTCAATTTTGGTGAAAGTAAATGTTTCTCTCCTTTATGGTTTCAAATAAGGGCATTTTAGTATATGTCTGTGGGGGGCAGGATTAGGCGTTAATCAGTGACGCTTACACTTAGATCGCCCCATGCAGGTCTGGAAGTCAAGTATGGAAATCCCAAAGCGGACAACGACTGGCAGAGAGGCTGGGGAGGGCAGGGCCAGGCTTGGTGCTGGCCGTAGGACAGGGCTCCCATGAGGAAAGCCAGAGGAGCCAAGGAGCCATGATATTTTGTGGCATGGGTTCATGAGGAGAAACATTAGCTGAATATTCCTTCCAGGACATTACTGAGCTTTATTAAAGCATTTTGCATTGCTGCTTGTAATGAGAAACGAAAGGGAGCTCTCTCCACCTTCTGACCCCCCTCCCTCAAGCACCAATGCAAAGGAGGATTTATTGCTTCATTAGCAGAGTGATCACGCTTCACAATGAGTATTAATGCATTGGCTTACTGGGTTATTTAGGGAATGACTCTTCCCCCAGCTATCCCTCCCTCCTACTGCCACCACACCCCCACTTTGTTTCATATGCTTTTGCCATTTACCCATCACAATCAAAATATCACAGTTTCTCTTTCTGTAGTGATAGGACACTGGCAACGGAACAACTATTTTTAGGCTGACAGTATGTTAGAGAATTGTAATGTGAGCAGGGCAAATTGAAATCAAAGCAGAACCAAATTACACTCATTCTTCAGATTCCCAGGCAGACTGAGACATCTTTTGCAGTTCATTGATCTTTTAATGTGGGCTTAGAGATCGTTCCCGGAGAAGAGGACTAAGTTCCCAGATGTGAAGGCTATGCTCTCTGTCCCAGTTATACTTCTCTGGTGTTTTGGTTTTTATCCCCGACAACTCTTTATTTCCTGTTGTGTGACATTGGTGGGGCCTCTGTAGCGCTTGTGTTTATCTCCCTCCCTTCTTAGTTACTCCTATACGGTGATATGTTATCAAGTGGCATAGATACTTTACCTAATATCCTCCTGAATATATCAGGGATGGAAAAGAATGTTTTGCTTTCGCACAGCGGTAATTGTGGTAGGCTTGCGAGAGGCGCTTTCTTCTATCATTAATTTCAATTATGTCCTCTTAGATTTCTGCCGAAGCTGTCCAGCGGTGAGGCTCTGTAGGCCACCATGCCTTGGCACTTCAAATTGTGGTTATGTTTAGAAAAGTGAGTTCTTATTCAGCCTTTCTACTTCCTGCGTGCTTTGAGTCATATTTGCTTACTTTACTGACACAAACACATTTTTTATTACTGCTACCATCACAGTGCCAATATACCTCCAAGCTGCAGGGTGACCTGTAATCTGCTCCGTCTTATGTAGCCTCAACAACGTTGTCAGCAATGCTTTAATTGTTGATGATATTTTGGCCCTGATGCTTGGAACGGACTCAGCTTGGCCTCAATCCACAAAAAAAAAATGTGACAGCGGTTGGGGTTTTTTTTTCCTTTATGTGTTAGGAGGCAATTCGCTACTTGGTACTTGTTGGTTTTGTCACGAGTGAACAGCCTTTGATGCTACCAGAGTAGCAGTCAGAGAAGCTAGGGTTCAAGACACTTCTTTGGTGAACCTCAGGGGTGTTCAGCAGATGCATATGCTCACTCTCTGAAGTATCTTCAGAGGCAGCATCCTTGTCGGACTTGCTGTTTGGATGAGCTGAATACTCTGAGCTGCCTACCTGTTTCCCTGTTATTTGTCTTGGATTTGTGCGACTGCTCTGCACACGGAGTTTTACTATCAAAAGGTACGATGCTTGTTTTGGCTCTGTAGTTGATACTTGTTTTGGCTCTGCACTAATGAAAGGAATTATTTTTAGCATTAAGCCAGCCTAATTTGACAGTGCTATTGCAGTTTAACAAATTAACACTTCAATTTGTCATTACTACCGTCTCTTAGGGGAGGGGTTGTTTTGAAGGGTAGTACAGTTAGTGGTGCCAGCGGGCACCACTGTCATCAGCCGCCGTGGTTCCTGACTCCTTGCAACTTTGACATGGTGCAAGCATCAGTACTGGCACGTTTCTCATGGTATGGGAACACCTGCACTATGAGCCCTCATGCCAGGATAGATTCTTGCTATGGAGGAAGGAATAAACAGGGCACAGCGAGACTTTTCTGTTAATATAATATTTGGACTGAAGGTGAGCACTGTTCTCATCTGTACTTCACCACTGGTACCATGGCTTTTTAGGGCATGTTTTGTGCCCCTATGTCTCTATACTAAGAATTAAGTTGTGCTAATGACCCTTTCCTGGCCCTGAAGCCAAGAGATGCTGCACAGTGTGTGTGCACACTGCTAAATCCTCTTGTCCTACAGACGTTGGTGACCTGATTCAAACATCCTATGGGGAACATGAGGTCAGGGACTAGGGTCAACCTTCAGAATGGACAGTAGCATGCAAATGCTTGACCCCATGACCTGGCCTTGGTTTTTTAGAGGCACAGATGTAGTGTGACTTGCTTCTCATGTCACATATTATGACCAATCTGGTAAATATATTAGGAGGGCATTTGCTCTGAACACTAAACGGAAAACTTTAGGCCAACATGGCTGGTGTGGTGATCTTTATTGTGTTCCTTCACTGAATCTTGATGTTGCCTTTCTGGCATTTCTTGGAATTCCAACATGTCTTGGACAATTTCTTGTCCATGGTATGGTGTCTCTTGGGGCAGTGCTTTTGGGAAGGTAAAAAAAAGCCCTCTAAAACCTGTGTACACAAATAGAAAACCCAAGGAAAAGTTTTGCCCTGCTTTTCCTTTCTAGCACCAAGGCTCTCTTGAAGGGGAAGGCATCCAAATCCCTCTGTATCCTCTTGGGAAATGGTGAAAGGATCTCATGGGACATGCCAGAGAGTCTTGGCTTGTTGGACACAGCACAGAAGCTTGTTGGTCACTCAGCCTGTGGTCATGGATGAGACCAGTTCCATGCAGGTACACGTGTGATTGAGCTTGTAGGGTCTGCCTTCTGCTTTATCTGCTCCAAGTGGGCACAGATAAGCAGGGCCCTGGCAAAACAATCGTCCTTGGGCTATGTTTGTCCAACTCTTCCTCACTTCTTTAACTATAAAATTATGGAAGTTGTTAGGTTTGGCGTTGTGGTGGTTGGCCATTGGACAGCAGATGAGCTTGGCCTGGGTTGAGAATTAGGAAGAGCTGCAGCAGCCTGTAGGATGCATATAATCAAACCACATATGATTATCATACCATCATAATTTTTGTTGTTTCTGTGGTTGAGAACTCTTGGCTTTGATTTGGCTAGGCCCCGAGCACAAGCTTATCATTAATAATCAGGAAACGCTTTGCGCTTATTTAAAAGGAAATTTCTCCAGCATTTACCACACAACCACATCCTTGGCCATCGCAGTTTTATTTTCTGGCAATCTAAAACGTTGAGAAGTGAATAGCTCTGAGCTCAGACACTGGACAGGGTAAGTATCCCATTTTTAGCAGCAGTGGTTGGCACAGATACTCTGCAGCAATATTTAGTTAATGACATACTAGATCAGACCTTAGAGTAACTGTAACAGTTGCTGCCAGATTTTGGCAAACCAGAAAGTGAGTACCTGTTGCAGGAATGAAAGCAAATCAGTATCAGCACGTTGTCAGTCACAATGTGTACTTTGTTGCTTTGTTGGGTTTTCTGTTTGTTTGTTTTTCCCCTAACCTTGTTTCATGGATTTTCAGTTTCTGACGTTTTTTTCTCACAGTACAAATGGTATGTCAGGATTAAGGCATTAACTCTTAAGACAAGGCTTCCCAGTTTCTACGTTACCTCACTTGATGACTATACATTAAACAGCTCTTCATTTTGCAGAGTTTCTAACTTGATCCTCTTACAGAAGAGGCTTTTTCAGGGGTTACAGCTTCATCCAGCTCTGCTTTAGTTTCTTTATCAAACATTTGAAAAACTAAGTCATGAATCATTCAGGGAAAGCCAGTTGTTAAAGGCATTCCAATGATGTCCTTGCAACACGTCCTCCCAAACACTAGTTGGCTTTGTAGTTGGCTAATTCATCTGTTCAGGTAGAAAAATATTTGAAAACATTTTAGGATGCTTATCTGTTAGCATGTGATAGACTTTGTCTGGCCTTTGATGAATTATAATTTTGGATACATAAATTTCCTTTCTTTGGCATTTTATGATAGGATCATGATTGCTTTACATTTTCAAGGCAGGACAGCTGGGATTCTTCCAACTGGCTAAAGAAGGACGCAGAGAGCACTCACAGAGTCTTCTAATGCTTTTCAGGTTTCACACTGGCCAGAGCCCAATGGCAAACCTCCATTTGATATAAGGTGAACCTCAACTGTTCCATATCTGTTGGGGTTTGTCTGTGCAGCCCAGTGTCATTGTTACAATATCTTTATTATGCCCAGGTGAGAGGGCAACAGCGTGATCAGCAGTATGTCCAAGTAAGAAGCTCCTTGAGCAATATAAAACTTTACTCTTCCCAAGAGCTGTGATAGGAAGGGCAAGAAATAGGACCCTCAGTGAAGGATTTTGATTTTCCTTCCTAAGCTTTCAGCAAGAAGCCTGGCTCAGGTTTTACTACTCAGTTCGCACCCACATAACTACATTGCAGAAAACTACGTAATCAATTCTGGTTTTTTACATTAACATGAAACTGCTCATCTATCTATTTATTTATTTATTTTGTAAGGTCAGGCAAACTAATGCATTTGTGTGGATGCAAATTTATGTTTTCCTTTCTTCCTTTTCAGTAGCCTAAAGAACATGGATTTTATTTTTTTTTAATATAGAAACAATCCACAGTAATCAGCTGGTTCTTGTAATTTTTGTGCCCTTTCCTGAGCCATTCCGTGATTACTACAATGTAATTTCATTTGCTTTTATTAATTACTTCTTTTTGCTTGTACTGTCAGATTAGTTCTGAAATATTTCCATTGTAGGAGCTATTTAAACCTTCCTCCTTTAGATCCATACCAGATAATCAGGGCAATTTGATTAAAATGGAAGGCTGACTTGATTCATGTTTCCTTTTCTAAGATGAAGGAATCAAGTTCAGGTCATCTTTGAACCATACATAACACTAGTCAAAAGTCAGTATGATAATCCTGACTCCAGTGGTGTCTTCTCCACTGTATGAGCTTAGTTCTATTTATCTACATGAAATTTTTATTCAAAATCTGAATTAAAACAGTACAATTAAAAAAATTACCTCTGCTCACACAGAGACAGTCATGCTGAAGGTTCTGTAGGGACATAAATCTTCTGCCAGTACAGCAGAAGTAAAATGTGTTTGTAGTTCTCATTAAGAAAGGAGAATGAAGAATGAGTTAGCAAAATGTGCAGAGGACACAGCACTATTTAGATGGGAGAATTTCAGAAGGCACTTAAAAATTCTAATTGGGTGATCAACACAGTGGCCAAGAAATTTTTGTCTTGAAAAATGCAGATTAAGGCATGGTCAGAGGTAGATCTTCAGGTTTTTTTGTAACAGTAACCACTTGGGAAACAGAATTGGACATCACTGTGGGGAGTTCTGTGAGAAGAGATGGTCACAGGGCAAACAAAATATGGTAGTTTGCTTCCTGTTCCTGGGACTTGGACATTTTTATCAATCTGCATCTAAGATTTTGTTTTAAAGGACAATCAGTTCCCACAGGTAGTTGCTAGGCTGATTTTTTAAATCTCTAATTTATTTTCTTCAACACATTACCAGAGCAACTGACAGACGTCTGGAAAAGGCAACTCTGACTCTCAGCATTTGGAATTTGTAAAATGTGTTTCTTTGTTATTATTTTTAGTTGTGCATGGCTCTGTGTAATCAAGAAAAATGATAGTAATAATGAGTACAAGACAGCCTTTCAGAATTATGTGTTCATTTAGTTATAGTGCTGTTCGGGAGAGGAAAGCTGTGATGCAGTTACTCTTCAGTTTCTGTTGAGGAGAGATCCACTAGCTTATGAATGTGTGTTGAACTCTGCCTTCACAGAACAGGGTGGAGGGTTGCTGGGGCTGTTGTAGTGCAGCATCAGGTGCTGCCAGAGGCTGTGAAAGGGAGACTTTCCTGACTGCCTTCTCTTGACATTTGAGTAGTTATCTGATAAATAGAATTTCTTGTATTTCCTATTTTTGGGAGTTTTTGAGAAGCTTTTTGTGCTGAGAGAGTTACTGACCCTGTGTCCCCAGAGCAGCACAGCACAGTGCCTGTCCGTGTTCAGCAGAGCACTTGAGTGCGTTTATTCTCAAGTTTAAAAATGTGAGTGAAATATGGGCTTCACAGCTTTGTAAAAAGCGACGGCTCTCTTAATTTTGACCAGTGAAGACATCTGGGCTGATGTCTGGGCAAGCTGCAGAGGCCTGTCCAGCTGTGGGTTGTCATCTCTCCTTTCTGCTCTGAGGCAGAGGCATCTTCCTGGGGTTGTTGGGGCAGAGAGACTGCCTCAGAGCCCTGCAGATTACAGCTTTCCCTAGCATTGCCTGCATTTTCTCCATTATACCTGGCAACAACAATCACATAAATGCAAACCAGAGAAGCAAAATGATTCAGACAGAAGCCTCAGAGGTAAATGAAGAACCTTTGTTTTCCATTTAGACCTGCTGGATGTAGTAGTCTGTATGCCAGACCTTGGATCTTTTGAAAATTACTTATTCCCGGCATAATTTGCCACCTACATTAGACGGAATGAAAATCCATCAGCAGATGGCTTCCAGGTAGAGACTCTGCAACATTAGGGTTTAGTTCCAAATTTCAAAGGTCGTTTAGAAAATCCAGGTCAGGATTCAGAGCTGAATTTCAAATGTCCCTGAAGTTCATGTTTGTTCAGACCTAAGCCTACGAATCTGAACCAACACGATAATGCAGATTTAAAACAAGAACTTCTAGGTTTATGCAGAATAATTCATTAATTTTCTCTATGGTATTATTTACCAGTCACAAGGGCATTTAAAATAACCACTTAATAATTATGAACTGCTGAAGCCACTCATTATGCATTGAAAATGTGTGAGTGCAGATTCTCTAAATGATGTGGAAGTTGGACTATCGGGAACATTCAGATTGTACATTATCAAAGTGTAGGCTACTCTCTAGTACATTTGTCTGATATACAAGACAATTTCATCTCAACTTGGATGAGATACAGAAGCGTAGGCTCTGTGGAATATGAAGTGGGCTTGGTGGAGCAGAGGGAAATTCATGTTATGTTCGATGTGCCTAGTAAATAATGAGATATTAAATTATAATGTGTTCCAGGAGTTTTCAACTGTATTTTCTCTCTAATCATTTCATTACTTGGAGTCCTTTGTTTCTGACTCGTGTCTTTCATTAGAATTTGAGGACTCAAGTATGTGTGTGGGGAACTCTGTGAACCCTGTGGCACCTCCACTGCATTAATGCCTTCAAATAAGAAGAAGATTTGTCCACAGTATTATCCATGTTTTTTGAGCTATGGATTTATGCCACGGGCATGAACTCCTGAGCCAGCCTATGAAGAAAGTCTTCATCTGCAGCAGCCACCATGAGTACTGGAGCTTCCTTGAACCAGAGCTCACTTCCATGGAAGTGTACTTCAGCTGAGCAGATGTGAACCCTTTTTCAGCGAGACATGCAGATGAAGTGATGTGGTGTAACTGCAGGCGTGGAAGCAAAGGAAAGGACTCTTAGTGCCTTCTGTGAGCTAGCATTATCCTGCTCAGTGTTCCCGGCCCTTGGCATCGCTGTGTGAGCATTGGACCAGCGAGCAGGATTGGTGCTTTCCAACAGATGGGCCTGAGCACATTCTGCGCCAAGGGAAACATGTACATGAATCACTTGTGGGTGTTAAGGGCAGGATTCCCATTTGATATTCTCGTCATCGCAGCAGGTATAAGGGTCCAAACATTTAAACAGTGTAAAGCTCTTGAGCCTCTTAAAAATGCATGATGGATTGTTAAATTTCTCTTAGTAGCAAGGGGAAGGAAGCTTGTGCAGGTAGGATGAACTAGCAGCAGAGAATTTAGGTCTGTGATATCTTGTATGTCACCAATGAGTCAAAGAAGCCTGGCATAGGAATTTGGGACCAGGAAGGCAAATAGGCTTCTAACACATGGATTTAGTGAAACCCAAAGACAGACTTTTCAGCTCTTTCTCTTTGATTACCAGGTGCTAAAGTGTCTATTATAGGAAAGCAAGGGAAGTGCTTTAATTATGTTTCCATAAACAAGATCCCTATTTCCTGGACTGAAGCCTCGGGGAGACTTATAACGCAGCAGTTGGTATGGGCCAGTGCACTGGTTGTTTTGGTTTACCTTGTGCTATTCAGAGAAGCCTAAAGGTGTTTGATCCCCGGCTGCTCATGATTTTCTCACGTTTCTTCGAAAATCTGCTCTTTAATGTTCACTGTAGAGTAAAGGCTGTTGACACAGGGTATGTTTATGGTACTGGAGTGCAGGAGCTCTCCTTTTTGTGTGTCCCAGTCCGGGCACACAGACTAGCCATGAGTCGTGTCCGTATGGGATAACACTTGGTCGTGTAAGTACGCTCTTCTCCCAGATGCAGGGTTTGAAGGAGTGGAAACACACACATGGGTAGGAGCAAACACTTGCTCCATGAGGTGTCCTGCCAGACTAGGCAAGCAGGAATACCCGTCATACCCTAATGTATGCCCACAGGTAAATCCACACACCAAGCACAGGCATGACTTAGTATCTTAGTGCTTTTTGTACACACAGTATTGATCCAAATACAGTTCTTACTGAATAACCTGACATATTATTTGTGAAAACTTATTTAGGTGCACAGTTATTTCATTTGCATGAACATGCCTTTTTTTTTTTTTAATGTGGATGAATGGACTAGATGTATCCATGGAATGGATGTATAGTTGTCAAGGCCACAATTGGAATAATTTAGCTTACTGGAAATAAAAAGTCAGAAAATCTTTGCGGTCTTTAATAAGGTTGCACTTTCAGTGCAGGTCCAGGGTTGATGACAATTAGACTTATATAACTGCAGTAAGAGAATATTAAGGTTGCAAGGGTTGCTTCAGAATTGGAAATTTTGGAACATGTGTTGGTTGAATTCTTTGGTGCATTCATTGTCTTTAATGTCAATACATAGGCATGTATGCACTCCCATTATCAGCTGATGGCTGCCCGTAGATGGCACTCAGAAAAATGTAACTGTGTTTATGGCTTTTTCAGGATCAATGAAGTTCATTGTTGTGCAATCCAAATAACTCCCTTTGGCACAGCTCTCTTTACGACGACTTTGAACAACAAAGCCCTTGTTGGAGGGTTCTGAGAAATGGTAATGTAGTTTCAAAGATACTCATATAATACATATATATTAATCAATGGAAGCATTTGATAAATATTACAAAGTTGACACAGGAAATATTACAAGCAGTTTAATTTGGCTGCTGGTATATGGCAGGGTGCTCTCAAATAAATATGCACCACTGTTTTAGAAGATCTGTATTGCTTTGCTCTGCTTTGCTGGTAAGAAAATATGCAGTGCTGATCTGAAATGTGACTTGACACTTGAAAATATAACCTAGAACTAGCAAAAGGAGTAAAAGAAAACATGCTGTCCTGCCAGCCTGCTAGCTTAGCACCTGACTTACAGGTGCCCTACATTCCAAAGATTATTTTTTTAAAATGCAGGCTCGTGGATGCTTTTATTTCATGATTATTTCCAAGTCTTCCAAGCTCAGGTCTCTTTGTGAACAACTGCTAACTGTGCTCTTGCATAATGTAAGCTATCTTGAGTCTCTCACAATGAGCACCTTCAAAACCTGATTATATGAAGTTATCTGGGAGCACTGAAACCTTCAGAGTCGCAGTGGTATAACTCTTACATGGGGGTAAAGACTCCTTTGCTTGGCAGAAGTTCTTTAGTGCATTGGTTGCCCTACATCCACCCCAAATCTTCAAGCTGGTGTTAGGGTGCTGTGTATGGCCTGTGTAGATGGACTATTTTATCCAGGTTCTGGGCATTGCTTGTGTGACCCTGAAACTTTTGCAGAAACCAGGGAAGGAGTTTCCTGAAGGAATTACATTGATGGATGACTGGGCAAGTGTTGGTACCTTTTCCTTGGCACATCACACACAGCGTGCACTGGGACAGATGTGCTAAGGGGAGGCGCTGTGGTCATCCTCGCCTGCAGTTTCAGAGGGATAACAGAATCTTTCTGAACACTTCATGCTGTAATTCTGCGTCCCATTTCAATATGGCATGCCATCAGATTTGTATGTGCTTACTTCTCAATGCAAAGGAATATAAATAATAGGTGAATATCTTTGATATTCTGCTCAGTGAAAGAATCAGTCAATTGATTAACCTATTATTCAGTCCATTATTCAGAGTTGTATCACAATGAAGTTACAATTATTTATGAAACTTTGATTAATTTTACATCTGTTCTTGGCTTTAGGCCATCAATTAAACTATATAAAAAGAAGCAATTATTCACTTTACCTTTGAAGAATTTTTTATTTAAGATCATGCAAAGATTTATTTCTATCTTGAAAAGTCTACAGCCATATGCCACCGTGTTTGTCTCTCCTAGGTCTGGTATTTCACCTTCTGCTTTCATTTAATTCCAAAAATTTCCTGAAAGCTGTGAGTACTCAGCACCTTCCCACAACGGGTTATGTGGTTTCATCACTTAAGTATGCATTCAGGCATTAATTTTAGGTAGAAGTTTTTTGAAATGCTGGGCAGTGTTTTCTAGCAGGAATGTTAATCTTTACAAGCACCACCACTGAGATTTCAGTCTTTGAGGGCTACCCCTTGCAGTAATGAAAAAGTGTGTGTTTCAGTGATCCAATCATCTCAGCTGGCTGGAGTTTTAACTCCTGGTAGGGCCACTGAAGTCTAACAGGTCAAAAAGGCCAGACGAAATGAAGTTTGCTGTTTTGCCAGGCTGGCAGGTGATTGATAGTTCTGTAACTTGTGCTCATTAGCAAAAGTCAAGCATCAAAAATACACTAAAGTAGTCACACTAGCAGGGTAATGACCTTTGCAACTTTTGTGGATCTTGATGTGAGTCATGGGTAAAGCCAGACCTCTATGACTTTCTTTTCTGAAGTAAGTAAATTTCTACAGCATTAAAACAATAGTTGCAATAATAAAAGTTGATAGCAGTAATGAAAGAAATGGACAAACACAAGCCCTAAATCCTTGGAGTGCGCAAACATCAGTGCTGACAAAAAGCAATTTAAAAATGAAAAAATATGTAATATATTCAAGGATGCAAAATAGTTACTATTCACTGAGCATAACATTAATTCAGGAATAGCATCATCACTCACAGGCTAAGAACCAGTTACGACTGTGGCGTTACTCATCAGTGTGCTGCGACTGACAACATTGCTAGGCTAGTATCTTTGCAATAACAAAACGTGAGGCAGTCAAAATATATTGGAGAAAGCAATGAGCAAGAACAGTCCCTGTATATTAGATCAGCACAAGGAAAAAGAGATAAACAGTGCCCAGTGTCAGTGTTCAGAGTGAGCGGAAACCGTTGCTAAATGTGTCTGTCACCAAGATACAGAAGTCATCCAGATGGAGTCACTGGGAATTGGCTTAATTGGTTTAACTTTTCCTAAAAGGAAGTTGAGGTCAGCTCTTGGAGAGAGCTCATGAGATGGTATAGTTGAGCTGATATTAGAAGCTACCAGGTCTTTGTTTGGTAAGACTGAAGAACAAATTCATTTAAAAAGTGCATCCCTTTCACGTTGCTGCTGCAAAAACATGAGAGTGGCACTTTTGGGCTGTTTTAGCATTTTTGTTTTGTCAGCAGCAAGAAAAGTGCTCTGCTCCTCTTGGAACTGGTGTAGCTGCAGTTGAAATATGGTTTTGGGAGCTGGGCTTAGGAGTAGACAGACCGGAGAGAGCCCAGAGGAGGGCAACAGGAAAAGAGGATTAGAAAACGGGCTTATGGAAACAAGGTGAAGGAACTGATTTGTCTGATTTAACAAGAAGAGGCCTGAGGGGAAACTTCATCTCCCAAAACATACATGAAGGATGGGAAGGAATAGTGAGCAATTGTTCCAAGGCTGGGACAGTCGTTCAGGGCTCCTCATTAGAGGCTTTTAAAAAGTGGTTAAAAGAAACTCTGCCAGGGATAGTCTGTGAACTGCTTGATCCCGAGTTAATGCAGAGAAAGGGGCCAAAACAGCTTGGAATTATTTTCTATCCCTCCTTTTTTTTTTTTTTTTACAATCCTGAAAAAAAGACCTAAGGAAAGGCTAATAAAGACACAAGCAAACAAATTTCCAGTTGTACTGATAAAAGGAGTCTACGTGTGTCAAGACTCAGATACTGTACGAGTCAGCCTGAATGTGTCATTGTCCTTTTTTCAATGATCGGATCGTAGATGTTGTAACAGCTGTTCCTGATTTCCAGAAAAGCATCTCTGAAGTCTGCATAACTCAGGACAGAAAAGAAACAAGCCAAAAAAAGTATTAACTCCTCAGCAGTACCTCTGAAGAAAAAGAGGCAGGAAAACGCTGTAAAGCAAAGGGCAGTGAAGTATGAGGCAGCAGACACACGGGCAACAAGAACGATGATTTCATCAAGAAGTTGAAACAGTTGTTTAAGGGGATTGTGGTAAAGTGTTCTACCAACTCAACTACTGAACTTGATTAAGACTTTGACCATTCTGAAATTGCTCATAGGCCTGGTAGGAAGATATGATAAACCTTCATAAACCCGGGAAAACTTAAGGTGAAGCTCAAACCACCATGGAAATGCTTTGAGAATGAGATGGCTGATAAATTACTGGACTCTTAAGCAAAGCAAAGGCACTGGGAAATTCTCACAGAATAATGGGGAATGCATCATTATAGCCAAAATAGCAAAGAAGGGAGATGCAAGCAATCATAGGAGTTAGCAAGCTAAGCAACTCTGACCATTATACTTCTTTCAGTGACAGAAAAACTCTTCTATATTGTCATGTAATACAAAATGAAAGAACTGGTTTTGCTGAAGCCTGGATTTCAACCTGGAAAATTAACCTGGCAATTGCTTTTTTTCACATGAGGGTTAATCATACAAGAGAACATCAAATGGCTTAAAAAAACTCACTTCATAATTTTTCTGAAATCACGTGACAGATTTCCTTATGAATTACTCTGAAACATCTCAATGTGTCATGGTATGCCAATAAAAATAATTTTATCAAGGTGCAACGTGTACAGTTAAATCAATGTAAACTTGAGCAGTGATTTGATAACAGATAAATGTCAAGCATGGTCGTATTATCTCACCTCTGGTATTTGACTGGCCATTACACTGAAAAATGTAGATGGATACAACACAGGCACTGTATGACTCAGAAGACGTATATCGGAATTAGATTTTGCTGGTTGCAGGAGTCTTCCAAATGGCAAAAAATCCTCCCTCCCCCCGCCCCCCACCATGTAGTTCAAGACTGTTCAGCATCATAAACATGAGCTGGATATCAATCAGGTGTGAGTAAACAACAGCTATTGCAGCAGGAACCCCCCAGGTCCCAGCTCACACATTATTTTTGGAGGCAGAGCATACAAGCGGTAATGCACATCCTTCGCAGTAGATCATGGGTCAGTACAGATGTATAGAAGGACATGCTGTCAGAGAGCCAAAATGCACTTCCACTTCAAAGATTTGATTTTCAAGGGTCTGCAACTAGTAGGCTAATCTTCAACATAGAAGTTTCTGATAGTGAAAAAAGTGCCCTAAAATGACTAGGCATTAAGTGGAATTAATTTAAAACAAATACCAGAATTCATTGGAGTTTTCAGATAATTATGCTTTATCATTAAACTCTTCAGAGAGCAAAATTGGAAATACTTGCTGGGAGTTGTGAATCAAGGCAGGGCATCAGCCATGACAGCTCTGCCATGGGGCAGTTGGAAGAGCACAAGAAAAAGGCCCACGAAAAGAATATAATTGAGCTTTATTCAGTGTGGGAAATAGTGCAATATTTAACAATTCTGGGAATATGTAGAAAGCTGCCCAAATGAAAAAAACAACAACCCAACCCAAACTGGCAAGGCATCATTCTGGCCCTGAGCTACTGTAGATGGCAGAGGAAAGAATCATCCTGGAGTTTAAGGATCTCTCGTGTTTCTATAGTCCTTGCAGCTATAAAAGGTTTGTGTATAGAATATAACTATTTCATCACTGAGTAATATATTACAGGGGGTAACTAGCTATTACTAGTTCATTTAAGAAAATACTTTCAAAAGGCACTGTGTGCCAAAATTGCAAGACTAAGTATATTGTATTGTAAAAAAAGGCATTAATGATTGCTTCCTGGAGATGAGCATTATAGGTTTCAATTTGTAGCTACAAAGCAGTGAAATTTTCAGTACACTCAGAAAATTGTACATTGTATATTAAGGGAATTGAAGACTTTGAAAATGGATATGGGTGTGCAACTTTTATATTCACAGAACTGTGGAAGAACTAGGGAAAAACACCTGCTTTGACCTGACTCCTGAAGGAAAATGCTGAGAAAATTTTTTTTAATTAAAAGCAAACAAACAAAAAAAATCACACACATACTAGCTTTCTATAAGCTATACGAATCACTCAGTACTTGTAAAAACAAATAGAAAACTTAACCAGCTTTAAATCAGTGCAGGCTGGGCAATCACAGGCTCCTTCATCACTTCCAAAAATGACCTGCTTAGAGTAAATTGAAGCACTTTGGTAGTTCGGATAGCTGTACAATTCACATGTTCAGAGTGGTGATCACCTTCAAATTTAAGCACTTAATTTGAGAGTTTCAATAATTTTAAATTGCTATGTGCCACTGAGTGGCAGACAGAGACTGGAGTGCTGCAGTATTTTAAAAACACTTTGCTGTTCTGCTTAATATTTTTCTTTCAGGGCCTTCAGAGAGGTTTTCTATAGCCAAGCATGGAAAATTGAACAGATTACAAGATTAATGTAGAAGAGTAAGAGACTTGGTGTTTTCTGAACATCAGAGCAGAGGCTGTCTTCTCACGGCGACCTCTCATGATGTCTCATGTACAGCTCATAAGCCCATGCTTGGCTTTTTCTCTGAACTGTTTGACCAACATCCTTGTCTGGGCTGTAGCAGAAGGTAGGAGGAGAGATAATGGTGTTTGCATGGGCATCAAGAGACTTTCCTGCATATATACTCTTCTGAAAGAACCTGCCCAGGGTTGATGTGTTTCCATGAAGCTTTTCTGTGCAGAGCACACCACAAAGACCCATAACTGTCAGGCTCAAGATGTGGGGAGCAGGATTTTTGAGCTTAATGGGTAGGTCAGATTTCAGAGACAATTATTCACTCTCGCTTGGGAGAAGATGCAAATCTTTGGACTAGGAAGGTATCACTTCAGGCTCCTGCAGCCCGGCTGACAACAGGTACTGCTCTTCAGGCTGGAAGGGCAACAGAGAGGGAGCAGCAAACTGCAGCCTCCAGAAAGCTTGTAAATGAAAAGCCAAGAATTGAATCTTACCTGAAGAGCCTAGGAGTAATTCACTGGAGCTGTTACCTTGTGACCTCATTTAGCGGTATGAGACCAAAATTAGGCTCCTGAGAGGTAAATGTGAATAGTGTCTTTCACTGCCAGAAAACTAGAGTCTGGCTCACAGAGATTTTATTATTGAGGGTGCCACTTTAAATGCTAATCACTATTTGCAGGCTCAAACAGCTTCAGACTGGCCTCTTCAAAGGAATGAAGGGGTATTATGTGTTCATCTACCAGCGAAATTCAAACTCCTTTGAAAATCCCCGCTTGAAGGTACAAGGACACAGGCCAAATGTGAGTTCAGTGACTGTTTTGCCAAGGCCTCTTTCAGTACCCGTCTCTGTGAGTACACTCCCAGCCTATACGAAGATCTCGTGTCAGCGTACCTAAGTTGAACCTAAAGGGGTGTTATGAAACCTGACATCAGACCAACCTCACACAGCTGGAAGAGACACGGCAGTTTCTCCGAGGGAGCTGCAGTAAGCTGTGCTGGCTGAGCACAGAAATACTCCCCAGTACAGTGTGCAGAAATACCCACTGGTTAAACTGGGAATTGAAAATCCTGATTACTGCAGCCAGTGTACTGGATCACACCGATACAAATTTGATGTTATAAGGGAATCTGATGTGCTTCCACTGCAGGTTATGATTCTACCCTGACACGGGACGTGGCTAAACACCCTGCTGGTGTTGCACAACTAGAACTCTTCTGTACACCTGGTGAAGGACTTGTTGGGGCTCCACTGGGTCTCTGCCCTTGTTTGATGTTTTCTTGATTTTCCATGTTGAACCTAAGCAGGTTGTGTAGGTTGAATTGTAGCTTTCCTGCCTGCAATCCAAACAACCAGATTAAACTTTAAATTAGCCTCACCTTGCCCCAATCCTGACTATTTGCATGAATTTTTACTGTGTTGAGGTATGGCAAAACCGTGTCAAGTGATTTCTTCCATTTTTAATGAATATCAGTTCACTTTCCTTGTTTTATTCCAAGAGCATACATTTTTTTTTTTCTTACATGTGCCAAGAAGACCTGTATTTCAGCTCTTACAGTGATATTCCAGACAACTTGTAGTTGGGTGTATGAGTGTGAGCTCTTCTCCTCTACATGCTAATCCAGTGCTTGTTTTACTCAAGAGTTAGATCTGCTGACTGAAGCTTACATTTCAGGTTGTGAAAAGTTTGATACTCCGCCTTCCAGGGTGTTCAGGTGTTGAAAGCAGGCTGTGAACATTTTGTGAACGGCCATGCTGATGCTTGCACAGAGGTCAAGCGATTTGAAAATTGACTTGGCTTTTGCCAAGTGGTCAGCCTAGGTTTGTCACTTGTCTTTGACATGACAAAAAGGTGCTAGTGCACACCTAGGAATTTTCTGCCCAGAATAATGGCAGAGACTTGGAGATGTGCTCTGAAGCATCAAGTTTTAGATATTTCATTTTTTTCAGGGTTAAATCTAAAGTAATTCTGGAAGTAGTGATACTAACTCAACATGTTATTTGAGAAGCTTGGTTATTTATGTAGGGGTGTTATTTGTTTTCTCTGATTCTCTGGTTAGAAGTCTGAAGGGGAGTATCTGAGAGGACTGTAAGGCTTGCAGATTTTGGAATAACAGTTTTGCTACATTCTTGATGGCTTTTGCCTAGAAAGAGGAGTGAGGCAAAATCAAACTGATTTTTTTTGAGTGAATTTATCAGCCAGTGCTTGGGACAAGATCAGGTTGCATTATTGTTCTTATTTAAGGAAAATATCAGTAATCTTTGTCTCATCCCTGAATTTATGCCGGTTTTGTTTAATGTTTCAATATGAATTTATATTTTATCCCCATAGAGACTTTAATTTCTCATGTTCTTTCTCTATTAACAAATTTCCATGTGTCCATTTGCCCGTTTCAATTCTTTTTACTGAAATTTGCTGCCCACAGAAGAATTGGTACTTCTCAAGTTATTTACTTTTTGAAGTCCTGAATGGGCTCTCTAGGATGCGATTGTAAATTGTCCCTGCACAAAGTAATTTTTATAAGAATACAATATTAACTGTTTTAAGTAGTATCAGTTATTTCACAGTTCCCTTTTGATTTGTAATGCTGAAGGACAGTGGACATACCAGACTAGCCCTCGCACCAGCCTGGCCCTGGAAGAGGTGGAAAGGCTGCCATGTAATGGAAGACCAGTATTTTTACAAAGAAACAGGCTTATAGTGCATTCCACAAAAACAAATTCTCCTGTTATTTCCCCAAGCCCATTATCCTTGTCCTTTCCCAGAAGTAGGCTACGGCTATCTTGTAGAACAGCTTTTTAATTTTAGGATGCTTGTTTGAGTTCCTCAGTAAGTCACAACAGGTGCTCAGCTGTCCGGCCAGAGTTGTATCTCTGTCCACCCATGGCTCTGTCCTCCCACGGCTGGGAGAAGTACTTGGGGTTTTCCCAGGGATGTGACTTTGTCATGGAAACTGAGCTCCTTACCAGTCAAACTGCAAACATTTTTAATTTCCTCATGGGAAGAAGGAGAATAAAATTAATTCCAAAGCTGAAAATGGTGAATGACATTCTCAGACTCACCAGTGGTTTATATAACAGAATCTGTCACTTCAGAAAATTCATAACCCAATCTCTCTTCATAGTACAAGCAGTCTTATAATTTAAAAGTGTAAGAAAATTCAAGAATGCCAATGTGGACACCCCTGTGTTTCACTGCAGGAAAGAATTACAGCACAGTTCTCAGTAATTCTATTGTGCAAGAGCTAGCAATAGCATATAAAATGCTGGTATTCAACTGAAATGCCTTTCTTTTATACTATGTCTCAGTTGAATGAAGGAAAAATACCCAAACAAAAATATACTGTGTTTTGAATATTACAAAATCATGGTTATGTTTTCCATCAAAATGATTTTAGTAAGTATATACCACAAAATCAGAGAAAATGCTGCTCCTGTAAATAAAGATAGCAGCACAAGGGGTGGCTGAGTCAGTGTGAAGAATAACAGGTTTACTGGCCAAAGGGCAGTATTTTGAATATTCTTACTTGCTCTGTATATCTTAAAATTTCAGCCCATCAATTGTCCATGAAGCTGAATACCATAGTATAGTAGGGGACTAAAAGGCAAATATTCATTTCCAGCTTTACCATCTCAGTCTTCAAACAAGACCTGCTCCTTAGCATACTGGCAAGACAGATGGATAAGTGTTGGTAGATATGAGATTTATAGTTTGGCATTATTTAACTCCTCTGTAATTTGCTTGTACTAGTGCCCTTGAGACCCATGTTTTTTCAGAAAGTCGGATTTTTCTACATTTATTCTAGTAATTGCATATTGAGAGTTGTTAAGGAAATTAAAGTCCCATTTCAGGCCCCAGTTCAACAAAGCATTTAAGTAATGCTTAACTTAAAGTACATCTTAAACCAAATCCTATTTAACAAAGGCAAAAAAAAGAAGAGCCTTCAGAAGGACTTCCCCACATGGCTGAAGTGAAGAGCGTGGGTTTTTTTCTTAAAATGAACTTAGAAATGCTGCCTCAGTGTCAAGAGACTTTCTGCGAGAAGGGATGTTTGAAGAAGGTATCACCTGTGAGTTGTGAAGGACACAGGAAACTCAAATTTTGGAGCAGAATCTACAATGAACTGGATTTATCATGCTTAGGAGGAGTGTTTTGAGACCTCCTTCCCACCCAAAAAAGAGGTGTTTTGAAATGAAAAAGAGCCATATCCCAGCTCACTAACTCATCAGCGGTTAGGAGTCTTCCCCTGAGACATAGTCACATTGGAGGCTTTGCTGAAAATGTGAAGAAAGACCTTGTGCAAGGATGATCAGGGAGACTTCAATCAAGCTGACAGTTACATCCCTTGTATCTTTCTGTCACTGGTAATACTTACTCTGTTAGTAGCATCATCTCTGCTTCCTGTTCTGGAGCAACTTTAGGGCACTATACTGGCAATCAGTAACTTTTAAAAGGTTTGTCTAGTACAATCCCAGGTCCTGTTAAAGGACTTGAAAAGTTTTGAAAGATAAATGTCAGGTTTGGTGTATTGGAGCATAATATTCTGTATTTCTAAATCTCCCCAGCAAATTACACAATAGAGCTTTCAGTTTTCAAACTATAAATATTTATGTTAACTCACCTTCCCCAATAATCTGAAAGCTGTTATTTACAGTAGTAAACCCAGATACAGTTATTTAATTCATACAGGCCATGTTCCTTATGAAAATTCATTTATACTCACCAGGAAAATACCTGGTGGCCTTGTGCTTTGCCACCTGGTGTGTGATGCAAGATAAAGTCTCACAATTTTTCCTGTGAGGAAACTCAGATGACCAGTAGTGAGGAGAAGGAAAGTATCTAAGTATGCTGAGTTTCCTCCTGAGTTTGTGAAAGATTAAAGGAAAAGAATTTTAAAATAATCATCAAGCATAAAACAAAAATCACAGGGGCAAACACATTTTTCCATTTGCTATTTGGATCGTTAGGGAGATCAAAACTCCAAGTTTTGTTAGAGAAAAGAAGCAAGTGCATGGTGTTTAATGAAAATTCCCATGTGATAGAAATTCAGCACTGCAGGAAGAGTTATTTTTCTATATGACAGTGTAGGGAAACTCAGACCCCATAGCTTTCTTAATTATGTCCCTGTATTTCAGCAGATGAATGAAAGCTTTAACAGCCTTATAGAAAATGCAGAAATGGTTCTGTAGTGACTAAACAAACAGACATTGGTACGTAGCTAATGACAAGAAGCGCTTTCCTTTATGTAGTAGCAAATTGTTATTAAGCAGGAGAAAGATGATACTGTGTTGATATTGCAGTACACAGTTCATTTCACCACATTTTTATTTTAACTTCAGGACACCCAGGACTACTTCTGGGTACCTTTTATTAAGTTTGTCTGAAGAGGGCAGCCTTTCCTAATGCACTTGGAATTGTCTTAATTTGGCAAGGTTACTGTACCTTGAACAAATTGACAAAGGACATGGTCACGATCCCAAGTTTGCCTCTCATTATTGCCTAAGTTTTCTTAGAAGTCTCTTTCCACATATATTTATCGACCGACTCCAAAGAATATTATTGTTTTAAGTATTTGACCTCCGTGCTGAAATGCAGTCCAGTTTCCTGTACACTCTATGCTAAAGGGATGGAGGCTCATTGAGAGATTTCTAGAAAGAAATTTAAAGAGAAGGTTATTGGGGAATTTCTGAAAATACTGGCGTTGTTTATTGTTATTCATTCTGCAGTCTAGAAATAAGTGCCTTAAGCACTAAGAATGCATGTGAATAGTGCAGGGACATATCCGTCCCTTTCTGTTGACAGTTCTCCTTATCTTTCATGTTTCCCATCCTGAACTCCTCTCCAGGTTTCAAAAAGAAGCATTAGCCTGAAAATAGAGTGATGTTACTTTATTTTTATGCTTTAATCATAGGGAAAGATTAAAAAAAAATAATCTTATAGCAAATTCATGCATTGCAATGTTACTGGGAAAGATGAATGGCTCCTCCACATTTAGCAATTAGTGTGATAGATTTAAGGGCTCTTACAAGAATTTATGGCTGTGCTGTGCCTTGATCACGGCGCAGGGAGGGGCATGCGAAGAAGCTGGAACGATATATTTTCGCAGCTATTGCTTCTCTAGCCGCTGTGTCGCATCTCTCCTCTTGCACTGACAGCCAGATTTGAATGCCTGTCTCACCTTCCGTGGTGTCGGGGTTTAGATTTAGATAGGCCTGGAGGAGAAGGAGCCCAGGCTGAATGCAGGGAGCAGGCACAGGGGCTCAAACAAGGAGAACTTGCTGGTGGAAGAGGAAGGTAGTTGGAGACAATGGGTGTAGGATTTCACAGCCTTTAGAGCTACAAGCGCACGGTGTGCAAAAGAGCATTGTCTGGGTCAGTAGAATCCCTCTATAAGATTCATGTCCCACACGCTGCTGGGGGAGCAGCAGTGACAGGGTGGGTCTTGTGCAAAACGGCCGGCTAACTGTACTCTCAGTACCTCTCTGTAGCAATGTCTGCCGCAAAGCGAGAGTGCTTTATGCACCCGGGAGCCTGGCAAGTTTGCGGTGGCGGTTGACAGGTAGTAAACCTTGTATTGCTTCACAGCCACAGCGGCTGTCACCCAGGCTACTTATACTATGCTAGCGCGGACGGCAGCCAAACTGCAGCACAAAGTCACCCCTTCAGTTCGTTGGCTCCTTGTCTCACCTGGTCATTAGGCAGTGTCAGTGCTAATCTAGGCAAATGATCCTTCCCCGCCCCCGCTTTTTTTTTCTTTTTAACTTTGGTGACATTTTAGGTTTATTTTTTTAAAGAAAAATAAGAGAATGAAGAGAAATTTTCCCTCTTTCTCTAGGGTGAAAGTAGCGAAGAATTGAATTTCTTCCTCCCATGGGCTTGTGCTATTATGTAATGGCTCCAGGTGTTTTAGCTACCAAACGCATTGCAACCTCATGTCATTGCCTGACCGAAGGCTTGCTCAAAATCTTCTTGTTACCTGGCTATTTACCTGGTTTAATACTCCTTGGATTTGTCTTGCAATGTTTAGTCATCTGAAAATACCCTCTTCTTCCTACCTTGTCTTTCCTACATCAGCCACTTAAAAGCCGAGCATATTTCTTTGGTTTCTTCTGACCCTAGACTGTCCCGATGACTGGAACATTCTGAAAAATATGATGCTTCTTCCTCCCACTGCCTTAGAGTTGGATTCCTATGAAACAGAGCAGAAATTTCATTGTCTCCCTACTTAGAAAGCACTCAGCTTTCTACCCATCAGACAAACATTTGCGTGCTTGTGCTATGGTCTTCCAAGATGTCCTCGCAGCAGGCCAAAGACCCACTAGCATGTTCTTCCTAAATCTTCTAAGAAATTCCATCTTATTTGTGTTTCTATCAGAGTTTTCCCCTGAGAAAACATCTAACTGAAATTGATTGCTTGTTTTCATTTTTTTGTCACTGATCTTGGGAGGGAACATCATGCTCTTTGCCAGACACCAATACTTGCTGTCTCTCACTGTTTCCTCAGTTTAATGAGTGTGTGTCTGTAAAAGGTACGGAGGGTGGAATTTTGAGGTTTTAATGAGAAGAAATGTACAAATAATTCTTAGATTTCCAACACATCCCTATTTTGAAATTGGAAATGCGACTTTATCTTTGCACTCCCCAGGAATGTTTTCAAAATTAGGTTATAAAAAAATTGACTAAGCTTATTGCATCCTGATCTTAACAACTTAGCAGGAATTGCCAGCATTTTCCCTGAATGTCTGGTTGCCCGTTGAACACTTTAAAAATCTGATTCTTCTAAGAATGACTCATTTATCTAGAAAATAGCCTTCTGTTGTTCACTTTTATCTGTCTTACCATCAAAGAAATCATTAGAGTACCTCCTCCACCTTTCTATGATTGCATTGTTTGCAAATAAAATTTTTATTTTTGTACTTTTCTGAACCTTCATGATTCATGTCCTTGCCTCCCAGTACCAAAACACATGTAAAATACTCTGATTAGCACATCTACTGTATGCCATCTTTCACTTCAGTTTCTGCACTGTTATCTTTTGCATTGTCTTATCAAGGCTATTCTCTGTTCTGGCTTTACCATAATCTGCATTGCAAGCATAGTTCTGATTTCTTATTATCTGTGGTGAACATTAATAAAAGAAGGAAAGATCCCCACACACTTTTATGAAAGCATCCATTGTTTTATACTTGCATTTGTTCCCATAATGATTTTTGTCACTTTCCATAGTGTATCTCTGAAGGTCTTCTACTCAGTCTCAGTCTTCTGTGTGGTCACTTCCTTACCTTTTAACACCTCAGACCTGATATTACTAAAAGATGCGGAGTCACTTCTCATATTTCTTGTCTGCTTTTCTCATGGGACATGTATCTTTCTCAGAGTAGCTGCTGGAAGAGAACAGCTCTCACTACAATTAAATTATTTGATGTTCCTGATGTTATTCCTTTGTCTCAAATCAACATATACCTGTTAATTCCATTTTTGCAGACCTATGCAAAGTTGTGAAGAAGGCCACATCTTTCAGTCCCACAAAACTAATCCCATTCCACTGCATGCCCTAACCAAGAGACTTTTTTATAGTTAGTTCCCTATACCTTCTCGTGCCCCAGTGCTTCATTTACTCAGGAAAATGATGAGAGTCCAAAGGACATAAAAGATGTTGTATGTTTTAAATTATTCTGATAATGTGTCTTATATTTTGATGGGAGCAGATGCCCTGGAGTGTTTGTTCCTTGACTGATTGTTTAAAGTTACTGATTGCTGGTAATAAAACATCGCTCAATATTAGTGCTATACTTACTTGCTACATTGCAGCCTTTTCTCCACAGAAGCAGCTGTCAACTTTAAAAATCCACTTTTGCTCAGTTTTAGCTCTCATATGGCCCTATCGTCTCTCATGCTTGGGAGAGTTCTTGACCTCAAAGGATCAAATATTTCCATAGTCTTGTTTTTCATTCCACCCCCCCCTCTGCCCCTCATTCTGAGATGATTTCTTCTCCTTATAGCATGCTTCCAAGTCTTGTGACTTTCTTAGAATTCCTTAATTGTACATTTTATATGTTAAGGGTGCCAACTTTATGTCAATTCCATCTGGAAGACTTGAATGTTGTTCCTTGATCTCTTTGCAGCTTATATTCAGAGACTCTGGCTTTGAGAGAAAATGCTGACTGCGCAGCAAATCACGGTGCATGTAGCATCTCCACAGACACGAGAAGTTCTTTCACCATATTAAAATTCCTAAGAAAGATGTTGTTTCTTGTCAATAACAGTAACACTTGTTCAGCTTGCTTGTGATTTACGTACGCTGCACTTTCGTTGGCCAATACAAATAGGAATGGAGAAGGAATGAATGGCTATAGTATTGTTGGCTTGAGCTTGACCAGCCAGCTCTGTTAAGGTAGATGTAGTTTGAGGTGGATAGCACAACCTCTAATAGCAGTTTGTATTTCGATTAAATATACACTTTGTAATTTCCAATACATTCATTATTAGTTTCCACAATCAAATAGGATGTGGGAGGTCATGAAGGGAAGTATTTTTGTTTAATATGAAATTAATTGGTAATTGTGAATAGAGTTTCTGAAAAGAATGTATTTTTAACTCTGGTTTTGTCCAGAAATTATTTTCCTTCCAGGCTGCCAAAATATCTCTATTTAAGTGAACAGGAGTGAACAAAGAGAAAAAAGAGAGGGAATCACAGTGTTGTGAGAAGCCCTACACCATGGTTCAGAGCCCATGTGAAATTGCAAAATTGCCAAGAATCCACTGTTGGGATGAGCAATAGGTGAATTGTACTATTTTTGGCAATTTCACCTCAAAAATTATGAGTCACTATGTTGACAACCAAGAGTAGCCAGTGGATGTAAAATGCAAGAGAGTACTTCGAGCGAGTGCCCGAGTTCCTGTATAAACATCTTCTGAATGCATTGGCTTCATCAAAGCCTAAGCCCATGGTTTCAGAGAGATGTACTCCTATGGTTGACAGTTCAGTCAATATTCCTGTTCTGTCTCTTCCAGTTGTAACATTGATTTCTGTAAGCTAGAGGAAGTAATCCCTGATGACATCATGCCACAATCTTAAGGAAAGTTTGTTTTCTCAATGTGTGCTTTTTAATACACAATCTATAAATGTATTTCATTAACTTACAAACTTTACCTCTCACAGTTCTGCTACATTTTACATCCTGACCACTGTGGCCAGATCAGCTGCTGTTCTAATTCTTTCTTCTTGGTTTTACACTTTTATGGCACAACATACTTGATTCTCCTGCGTCGTCTCATCTCAGCAGAACACATTGACATATGCTGCTCACTCAGCTGCCAAGCTAGCTGAGGAATGCATCATGTGCCCTTTGCATGGAGGAGAAGTCCATACTGTCATGCCACATACTGTCATTCCACTGCTGTCAACAGTACCATGTTTCATTTTGTATCCTGACCCCATGGTCAGCATTGTTCGCCACTGAGTGGTAAAAACGGCTGCATAGCTAATGAAATAATGTTCCTGTGATTATTCTAATTATCAACCTTTTCTGACTTAGTTTTTCTGACCTCCTCCCGACTCCCCCAAAAAGCCATCTCCCTGGAATTTCACAGTGTGGGTCTCACTAGAAAACGGGTATTTTGCCAGCCATTCCTAGAGGATTTTAAACGGGGAGTGAGGAATAAGAATTTGAACAGTAATTTTACCTGCAGGGTATTGAAGGAACCCTGGATCTTTAAAGCATTTGCAGTTTGTTTTGTCTTATGTCCAGGGTGGCAGGAGCTATGGATTTCCAGCATAGTAACGTTACTATTGAAAATGAGACACATTTTCAAAGGGAGCAAGAAATCACGTCTATTTATGGCACAGGAGTGGAAATGGCTTTGTGGGTGAGCGACACGTCTGCATTGATGGGGTTTGTCTCCTCATGGAGCCAGGTGTGGTACCAGACTGGAAGCACAGAGATACCCTTTCCACTGAGCTGACTTCTCTGATCTTTTGAGATGACGTTTGTGAGGAAGAGGCTGTGAAGGATTTAGTATCATTAAGTGTGCGATGTCTTACCCCAAAACAGAATCAACAGGGCTTAAGAATGTCTGGAGCCAGAGCAGAGGCAGAGATGGATTGATATGTAGGCATGAAGTCTGTGTTGTTCAGAAGATAATGCTGGTTCAAATTTCAGACTCTGTAATTCCTGTAAGCACTATTTTCCATCAGATAGAATCAGACAAGTTGTCACGTTTTCTATTTAACTTGTTTATAGAAATTAATAACCCCTTTTCTGTACTGCATTGTGGTGCAATAAGCTAAATAAATAAAAGAAATAAAACTCAATACTTGAAAAACCAGCCCTGCCATTGCCAGTCTACCACAGTTAATGGCAAAAGGACTTCACCCACTGTTTGATTCCAGAGAGTCATATAGTACATTACAGCCCTTTATAGTACGAGAGTTTAAAACTTTAATTTCACTTGTGTTTCTCTTCATAAATTCCTGCTGTGAAAAAAAAAAGATAAACAACTGAAATAAATACAAAAGCCTGTATCTGTCAATAAGCAGCCATAGAATGTTGTTTCTTTTTAACTTAACATCACTGGTTCCTCTTTACAAAAGCTACAGCTACACAAAACTCCATGAAAAAAAAGCAAGCAAACTTCAGAGGAAGAACTTCAGTGTCTCAACATCTTACAGTGTCAGAGGTCACTATTACTTTGTTTAGCAAATGAATTTTTGAACTTAAGGAAAAAAAGAGGGAAATTCCATAGCAGATAATAATAAAAAAAAGTAATGTAGATATTGGAAAGGGCAAAATATATCCTCAGTTTGAATAAACTGCATAAACAGGAAGATGGTCTTTTTTCTCAGAAAAAAAAAAGAAAATAATTTGGTATCATTAAATTTTTAGCATTATCTTCTATTTGCTTTCACATATTTTCTCTATTTATAAGTAAAAATCTTCTCTTCCTTTCCTGCCCAGACTTATTCTTTAAAGTCAAGACAATACATCATATCTTTACCAGTGAGCAGCATTTGAAAGATTAATACAGTTTGTAGGAGTTCACAGGGTAGTTGAAAAGTACCCCAATTAAATAGCAAATTCACTACCATAATAACCCTTTAAACCCTAGAAGAGGACAAATTGCCTAGGTCCCTCAGTAGGAAGGAGAACAGGGAGTGTGGATATATTTAATTTCATCTAACATTAGCCATCTAAAGTTAGATGTCTCAGTTAAACTGACTGCTTATCCTCTCTCTCCACTGAGAGGATGGAAAGAGACAGGTAGTTCCAGACAGTAATTCATCCCATCTTAAGATAGTTTTCCAAGCTAACAGGATGGATTCCCATGTTTGCCAGGAGGCTTTATAAGTTTATTTGGCTGTAGTTCAAGGTATAAACTTTGGCTTTGTTATCAAAATATACACTCCTTTTTTTTTTTCCCTGCATTTAGAGATACTGTCAGACTAATGATGCTTGTAACTCTTTCTCTGCACTCTGCTTTTCTTTCCCAGTTTTGAAGCATGGCGCTTCAAAACATTGAAAGTCTCCCTGACAGAATGGGAAATTACTTATGGGCTGTGTACAGTCTTGGCTTACATTGTCTACAGTCACTGACAGCCTTAACTGAAGTACGAAATAGCAACATAGAACAGAATCATAGAATGCTTTGGGTTGGAAGTGATCTCAAAGACCATCCACTTCCAACTCCCCTGCACTGGGCAGGGACACCTTTGCTAGACCAGGTTGCTGAACCCCATCTAACCTGGCCTTGAACACTGCCAGGGATAGGGCTTCCACTGCCTCTCTGGGCAACCTGCTACAGTGCCTCACTAATCTTCTCATGATCTCATTATCTCCTCTCTGAGCCATATACATGTAAGTTTGGCTTTTTTTTTTTTTTTTTTTTTTTTTTTTTTTTTNTTTTGTGCTTCTCACTGTTTCCTGCTAACAACATCTTTGCACATACACAGCATCACTTGCTCTTTTTTCTGTGGCACTTTATTGGTATGAAAAGTACTTTTCCTGCTCTCACTTGGATTTGGAGTCAGGCTGATGTTTGATCAGCATTCCTCATCTTCAGGCTTGGGTTCATAACCATGCACTTGGATCTGTGGTGTGCAGACCAGCAGCTTTCCTTTCTCTTCTTTTTCCCATAGCTTCCAGCTCAGATACTAAAACCCACATGTCCAAGTAGCAATTTTATTACCTCCAGAAGTACAGTCTGCTTGAAAATTGTTTTAGTTTTCTATACTTTTCAGCAGAAGTTTATCGGTCTTTCAAAGTGGCTGGTGGTCAACAGCTATGTCAGTTTAACCTCTTTTCACAGGTGGGGGAGATGGAGAGGAGGGGCAAGGCCATAAGGAACAACTTGGTCAAGCAGTTAATTAGAACAGTCAGTTCTAATTAGTTTTTAATAGGGAGGTTGCTTTGGGTTGCTTTGGGGTTCTTTTGTTTGTTTGTGTGTTTGTTTTGTTTGGGTGTGCTTTAGCCTTCAGATTTTGCTCTCTTGCTCCTGAGAACTTGGAATGAAGCTTAGATGAAAATATTTTCCAGATTTTTCAGAATCTGATCTAAATGATCAGATAGAGTGGCTTCTGAGTGAGCAGTGTAAGCCTTGGCTGTATAATCTAGTGTTTTGATTGCCTTGAGATGCTTGATGATGTGATACTAATTGTTAATCTGTGAATGAGGGGGGAAGCTTGAGGGATAGGGGAAATAAATGCTGATCTCATGCTACTGTTTTTTTACAAATTTTTTAAAGTGCCTACCTCTTAATCAAATTGAAAGATGGAGGCCATCTTCTGAGGCTCTGGTCCTCTCGTGTTTGTAAAGTTGGACAAAAAAAAATCCTTTGGAAAAATGACTTTGGAGGTATTTGCTGCCTGCCTGGCCTGGAAGGGCTTCTCTTGTTTCTCTGTAATCTTGTGGTACTGTTTCTCTGTGGGATGTCTTTCTTTGGGATGTCCTTGAAACCAAGGTGAAAGAATTTGAAAGAGTGTGGAGGAAATGTACCTACTAAAGGCAGTGAGGGCTGGAGTAGATAATGAATCCAAAGACAGATGCTTGTGTATTTAGACAGGAGGAATATATGGCTTTTATTGGACAATACTAAAAGTATACGTACATGGTCTGCGTATATATATATATAAAAGATATATAGATAGGTATATATAATCTCAAGAAAGGTATCTGGTGCATATGGAAAGGCAGCTTGTGGGAAAACAACTTGCAGATGTTTCCAGAAAAACGTCAGTTATCTTGTTGTTTGTAGATTGACCACTCTTTCTTCTAAAGCAGATAACTTTCATAAGAATTTAGAAATCTGCAATCAGGCATTGTGTATGCTTTATCTTTTTTTGAAGTCTCTATCAAAAGTAAATACGATTCTGTTGCATGGTATATATGTTTACTAGAAAATGCCTATCCTAAGGGTGTCTGGTAGAAGCTAAAGACAGTAAACAGTAATGCTAATAATTAAATTTGTACAATAACTACTTTTTTGATTAGACTAACACAAAAGTACAATTGCAGCAGTGGCTGTTTCTCATTAGTGGGAATGACATATGTATTCTAAAGCCACTTTAGAATATGTGGTGATGTATAAGCCCTAGTGGTTATAATTGGCATAGAAGTGTACTATATCCTTGGGTGCTAAAAGCCATAAGCTATTTCCATACTTACAAAGAGTATACGATGTTGTGGTATAAATCTCACATGGGTTGTCTTGCATTTTTTTAGTATAACTTATGCCCATATGGTTCAAATATGAACCTATTCCCCTATTAGCGTTCTGCTGGAAACATGATGTTCTGACAAATTAGTGTCTTGTCCCTGGAAAGCCTGTTTGAGTTCAGAGCTCGTGAGTAGGTAATTCAAATCTACCTGGTCTTCCTGATACAGACAGACTGGTTGCCCTGAGGATTCTGTAATGCCTGAGCTTAAACAATGTAGTAGTGAAATACTTGCAAGATATTTGGTTACTGACTTGGTGTGGTGTTTTGGAAACATCAAATTCATGTAAGTGAGGGATGGATTTGGAGGAGCTCTGTGTTGAGCTAGGCTCTAGTCTAGATTAGGAGTAAATGGCATAGATGTTCACAGTATGAAATAATTTTTAAACCAGGGATAATGTTTGTTAACATAGTTTGTGTTCTATTAGATACCATACTGGATTGAAGCTTTTGTGGTATCAAAGGCAGTTTTATTATAAGCTCTGTGTGACACACAGGCTGTGGATAAGAAAGTCTGAGGTCTGGGGTTTGGGGTTTTTTTTTCCTGTAAGTGCTTCATAAAAAAAAAAGGAAGTTGGTGAAAAAAGTGTGGGGATAAGACTGTGGGGTTTCTTCAAAAAGTTGGTAAATAAGTAATATCCTCTATTATCTACTCAAAAATATTCAGCTTAAAAAAATCAAGCTTGAAGTGCTTAAAAAAAACAACTTTCTTGACTTAAGAATGGCTTCTTTTATAAAGCTAGTGTAAAGTAGGGAATGAAATGGCACTATGAGTTAAGGAAAAATACAGATTTAACTTCTTAGAATGGACAGGCAAACACCTTTAATGATGCCTTTCAGGAGTATATGTGAACTTAAAGCATGTTTGCTTAATCTGAGCGAATAACCTAACTGAAGGCTAGTACTTTGCAGCTCCAGTTTAGATTAAAGCTTGGCATTTAAATTGTCAACCTAGGTGGCATATGGAAGCTGAGGTGAAAATTGAGGTTCTGAGATTCAAGGCTGAACAGAGCATTGGTAGCAGATCTGGCAAATTTTCATCTCTGATTTTAATGCTACTAAACCATATTTATGGTGTCTTGGGGGTTAGGGGTTTTTTTTACTATAGGAATTTAAGTGGTTGAGATTGGTGAAGCTAACTTGTGTGTATGATGGAAATGTTGATGAATATTTGACATATCTATCTTTTATTTTACAGAGAACTACAACCAACAAGACTTCTGGTGCTCCTTCCTACAGCAGATGGTCAAGTTCACAGCCCCATCAGGTAATATGTCCTTGTCAGAAAGGATATGGAGCTCAGGCTTAATTTAAGCTCCTTCTTAAAATGAATTTGTGAGGTGATCTGAGAGTGTTGCCTACCTGTGTTAGCCCAACTGACACTGATCTGAGTTGCAGGATATCCTCTGGCAAATAGTTACATGCAGTTTCTACTCATGGAGGGGCTTGTAAAACTGTGACTTCTGTAATCCAGTGGTACACCTTGGGGTTGTCAGGGATGGTTGTTATGGCTGGACGTCTGTATCCTCTGCACCTTGTCACTTAAGCTAGAAGTATGTGTGCTCTTTGGCAGCGCACAAAGCCATGTTCTCCTATGCTACCATCAATACTTTCTTTTACTACATAAACCAACTGAGTTTTTAAGTGCTTATGACAAAACTCTCAGGAAAGCTTGTAGGCCAAACTGAAGCTGGAAAGCTGTTCAGTGACAGTCAGGAAGTAGTATTGTTAATGATTTCTAAATAGCAATTTCAATGTTGTTCAGGGTTTCTGTTACTTTATCAAAACCGGAAGACTTTTTGGCTATAGACAAGGTCATGGGTCATTGCTTGCTTTGAAATCAAAGAACCGTGTATTTAAACTAAAGCAATTTCTCTTTTTAAAACTCAAGGGGTTTTTTCAGTGTTGATTGTATTAGCATTGCTTTCCACCAACCTATGCCTTCTATCTTCCATGAAACTTCTAGTTTCACTTTCTTTTTTTTTAAAAAAAAAAAACAAACCAAAAAAACCCCAACAAACCTAACAGAACACCAAAACCCAAACCAACAATGCTTTCCTTACCCAATCGTATGAGAACTTTAAGTTATCCTGGTGAGCAAATCCTTTTACCCTTGGTCTGGCTTGCTGTTTTTTTTTTTTTTTTAATGAAGGACATGTATACACTGAGAGTAATTGCATTTAAATTAGGATGGGAAAGAAGGTGGCTAAATGTTTCATGGGCTGTGAAGTACCTACCTTTCTTCCAATCTTAGTAGTTTGCTGTTCAAGGTATTGCAAGTCTTGTGCCTCCTCTCCATACAAAAACATGGAAGCCTAAACACAATGAACATACTTTTGTTGTCCTCTTGCTTCTTTGAATGTTCAATTTTCAACATTGCGGGGGAGGAGTAAAAATGACAAATATGTAAGTAGAAGGTTAATTCACGTCAGTGGCTGTTGCTAGTTTATCCTAGGTGATTAGACTGAGCAAGGAAGAGTTTGTAGAGTACCACTACTGTGTACAAAGCTGAAACAGCAATGACTGTTCCCCTTCTCCTGTGTGTTGGCAGTTGCCCATTAATGGGAGATACATTCCTAAGTCAGGAGGTGATCATCCTAACAAATCATGTGAAATGCACTTAATTGGCACACTTGATTTCCTCTTTGAGGAGGGAGGGGAAGATAAGTCCCTAATATTGCTCTTAGTGTTGCAAACCTCTCAAATCACTAACAGAATTGAAGGACTAACTACCAGGAATGTTATTTGAAAGTGTCTAGACCATCAAGCATCTGCAGGAAAAAAAGTTGTACTGTATTAAATAATGCCTGTGGTAATGTTCCTCCACCTTTGTTGTACCCCCCACACTTTAATCTCATCTTCCTCTGTCACTTACACTTTAATCTTTTTTTTTTAATCCTTGTTTATTGTAAGCTTTTGTCTTCTGTGTCTTGGGTTTAATAAGCTTATTAACTTGCCTCACGGATATTACAAATGCCAGTACCAACTGTGAGGATGTATAGCCATGCTGGGGTTCAGTTTGGGATACCTGAGTACTGCTGTGCACTCTCACGAGCTGAGAGTGGCAAAATATTTGTATTGGTTCAGAGATTTGTATTCAGCCTTGCAACTTGCCAGCATCTATATATAGTGGGTTTTTTTAACATTTTTTTGAAGGTGGCTTTCCAGGAAAGAAAAAGATTAAAGTTCAAATTCATATTGTCTGCATTTTCTTCAGTCTCATGCAGTGAACCCAGTGAAGGCTTTTGCACATACATCTTACAAGAATCCACACAGAAACCTAATAGAACTACATGGCTGAGACCTTTGATGCATCTAAGAAATGTTAAAAGTTAAATTGATTTCCTCCTTCCCTCCCCCAAGTTTTCTTTTTTCATTTCCTTTATCTGCGTGAATTTTGGAGGTCCATTGGGTGAGAGATTTGAAAGGGTGCTGCAGGTGGGGTCAATGAGTCACTGAAAATAATACATTTTTCACTGATGTTATTTTGCTTCGTGCTACTCAGACATGCTTAAATTTAGTTGAATAAGCTGGAGCATGTTTATCTCAAATATGCTATCTGGGAAAGAGGTTTTCACTAAGTTCCTATTAATGCATTGCTCTCATGGACATGTGGAATTTGTGTGCTCAGGTTTTTTGGTGGTGTGGGGTGTTTTGGTTTGGTTTTTTTTTTTTATATGAAGCTGTTCAGAGAATACTTTTTTTTTCTCCCCCTGCCCCTTGAGCCTGGGAAAGTGTCTTGTTGCAAGGGAGGTGTCTTTAAAACTTGATTAAGAGGTTCCTTCTGAGTGCTCTGGGAAAGAGGCATTACTATCTGTTTCAAAGTAGCTTTTTTCAAGCACTCCACTTTCTCAATGTCAGAATAAGAAGCCAATAGACTAAAAGGTTGATCTTTTTTGGAGCCAAGGAATTAATCTATTTAATTAAAGGATTGGGGAATGGGCAAGGAAGCCAAAAGAAATCTCAACTTCTGAGCTGACACCCACAGAGCTGTATTGAACCTTTCTGCCTTCAGATGTGCTAAACTGGCTTGAGGGATGGAATCAAGGAGAAGTGACAAACTGATGCTTAGATGCTGAAATTGCCTGTGCTGCTGTTCTTGGCTAGTGGCATCACTTGATGTGTGAAGAAGTCTTAAGCAGTTTTGCGGGAAGCTCTGAAGTGACTTGGTCTTTCTGCGGTACTGTGAAGACTGCATGTGCTCCCTGAAGTGCAACTGGCTCTTACTGCTGATGAAAATGAAGGAGGAAGTGGTGCTTTATCAGGTGTGATGATGTCGCTCATTTCTGATGTGCTGCTGCTTTTGCTGAGTGGGATGGTGGCCAAGGCAGAGTGTCTTATGGTGATGGCATGCCTGTGTGTAGGACAGTCTTGTTTCTCATTAGGAATTGTAGGTAAATGGACAGGGTGGGATGTAAGGCACTCAGGGCTGTAGCTCAGCTGTCCCTAGGAGCAATTTTAACATTAGTAACTTAGTACTTGGTACTCACAGGAGATGGTCTTCCATGAACTTCTCCAATGTGAGTTCTTTCCCATGGGGGCTTCACTTCTTCATGAACTGCCCCAGCATGGCTTCTAAGAGGTGCAGACCTTCAGTAGCAGACTGCTCCAACATAGTACCCCATGGGATCACAAGTCCCCCCGTAAAATTTATTCAGACACTGGTCCCTCTCTCCACATTCTGCAGGTCTTGCAAGGAGCCTGCTCCAGCGCAGTCTTCCCCAAAGTCACCGCATCCTCCATGTGTTTCCACCTACTCCAGTATGGGCTTCTTCCCTGGCTGCAGGGGAATCACTCCACCAGTGCATGGAGTGCTTTCTCCTCCTTCACTGACCTTGGTGCCTGCAAAGTTTCTTACGTCTTCTCACTCCTTTCTCTGGCAGCAAAAAGCTGCTGCCAGAGAGGCAATTGTTTTTTCTCTCCTTAAATATGCCATAGAGGTACTACCGCTGTCTCTGGTTCAACCTTGGTCAGTGGTGGGTCTGTCTCCTGAGCTGGCTGGTATTGGCTTTGCTGGACCTAGGAGAAGCTTCTGGCAGCAGCTTCCAGAAGGCACTCCTGCAGTTCTCCCCATGCAAAACCTTGCCACACAAACCTATGACATCAGGATATGGGGAAGGCTGAGGTACTCAAGAACATTATTGCCTCAGTCTTTACCAGCAAGGGTGCTAGTCACTGCCCAGGTATCAGAACGTAAAGGGAATGAAAAACTTCCCATTGTAGAGAAAGATCAAGTTTGAGACCATCTAAGGGATCTGAAGGTGCACAGGTCCATTGGACCACATCAGTTGCATTCATGGGTCCCGAGGAACTGGTGGATGAAGTGACTATGCAACTCCGTTGTATCTGATAAGTCTTGGCAGTCTGATGAATGAAGGTCCCACTGATTAGAAGTGGGGAAACATATAACCCAGTTTTAAAAAGGGAAGTCCTAGGGAGCCACAGGCCTGTCAGTCTCACTTTTGCACTCAGAATGATCCTGGAGCAGATCCTCCTGGAAACTGTGCAAAGGCACATGGAAAGCATGGAGGTGGGGTTACAACACTAATCATAGAATTGTAGGGGTTGAAAGGGACCTTGAGATTGAGTCCAATCCCCCTGCCAAAGCAGGTTCCCTAGAGCAGGTCACACAAGTAGGCATCCACATGGGTCTTGAATGTCTCCAGAGAAGGAGACTCCTTCCCCCCCCCGCCCCCGGCACCCACAGACAGCCTGTTTCAGTGCTCTGTCACCCTCACCATGAAGAAGTTCTTTCACATATTGGTGCAGAACCTCCTGTGGTCCAACTTGTGCCAACTGTCCCTTGTCCTGTCCCTGCAGGCTACTGAAAAGAGGTTGTCAGTCTCCCTTTTGTCTCCCACACTTCAGATATTGATAAACATTGATGAGATCCCCTCTCGGTCTTCTCAAGGCTGAACAACTTCAGCTTTCTTCACAGGGGAGATGCTTGTTAATC
The DNA here is from genome assembly GCA_013399135.1 of Heliornis fulica. NCBI lineage: Eukaryota > Metazoa > Chordata > Aves > Gruiformes > Heliornithidae > Heliornis > Heliornis fulica. The sequence continues at coordinate 951,111 of VXBZ01010132.1, forward strand.
ATCTTTGTGGTCTCCACTGGACTCTCTCCAGGAGATCCCTGTCTGTTTTGTATCCAGAACTGGACACAGGACTCCAGATGAGGCCTGACCAGGGCAGAGTAGAGGNCCTGTCCAGGTCTTGCTGAATGGCAGCGCAGCATCCTGCATGTTGACCACTCCTGACAGCTTTGTATCACCGTGTACTTGCTGAGGGTGAACACTATTCCCTTATCAAGGTAGTCGATGAAGATGTTAAACAAGACTGGACCCAACACCAACCTCTGGGGAACACCACTAGTCACAGGTCTCCAGCCCGACTCTGCTCCACTGATCATCACCCTCTGACCTCAGCCTCTCAGCTAGTTCTCGACCCATGTCACCATCCATTCATCTGTCCCGCACTTTCTCAGCTGGATAAAGGAAGAGTGACATGTACCCTCTACCTGGACTTGTCTAAAACATTTGATGCTGTTCTTCATGATAGCCTTGTGCCCAAACTTGGGAGACATAGATATGATGGATGGACCATGTGGTGAATAAGGAATTGGCTGAATAGTCACACTCAGAGTTGTCATCAATGGCTCAGTGTCCAGACTGAGACCAGTGATGCGTGGTGTTCTGCAGGGAACAGCAGTGTTAGTTGGAGACATAGACAGTGAGATTGAGTTCACCCTTAGAATATTTGCTGCTTCAAAGAATTTCTTGCACAAGAATTGCTAGTAGGAGTTTTTTTAGAGATGCTTAGATTATATTACTTCCTAGAAATATATGAATGCAACTTCAATATTAGGTGCTAAATGAGCCTGCAGAATAACTGGTGTGTCTTAAATGCCATTAAAAATAATATAAAATACTTGAGCATCTTCCCCTCCCCATATCTATTAAAAAGACATTAGCTTGTGAGCCTATGAAGTAAAAATGCATAGAGTGAAACTGTCCAATGGGCCACAGGACAGAAGGACTCTGAGCTAAACATCCGTACTCTCCTGTGTCTGGCTCCACTGCCACTGTCTTTCTTGTGTTGGCAGCACAAGCTTCTGGCTTTCTCACAGATAGTCAGAGCTTTGTCCATTGCTGGGCTTGGTATTGGTGCCTTAAGTAAGGTCAGAATATGTGGGTTCTTTCTTCAGTATCTTGCTCCTTAAACATAGAGAAAAGTACTATATTGTAGTACCCAGTGGTCAGCAGTTTTCTTAGAGGAGTCAGAACAGACATTCAGTGTTGGATCTAAATTTCGAGTAGTCCAACTCTTCTACCACTACCTTTGATAGTTTACTGTACACCTTCCTCGAGATTGAGATGGTAGAAAGTGGAGAGGACAGAAGCTTGGAAGGGTGAAATTCCAGTTTTACTGTGGCAGCTATTTGGCTGAATTCCAGGTCAGATTTCAGTGTATGTAATGTAGCTCTTGCTTGCTCCCTGTTGTGTGTGTGAGACCTTGCTTTACCCTTGCCTTGTTATTGCCCTTGTGTTCTTCTGTTTATGTATGGGGGCAGTAACGTGTTCTTAAGCAGATAATTGTACAGAGCTGTCAGTTCAGTGGTCTTTCACAGTACAAGGGGTCAAAATGCACCTTGTGATCAACCATTCAGTGTGGGAGTAGATGGTTTATTTAGCTTTAGGAAGCCATTCCAGATGTGGCTGCTGGTAGTAGTTGGGACTGTTGCAGCCTGCTAGTATCCAAATTAAGAGGCCTGGAGGTGGAACTCATCACTTGTTAGAGCAGGGAAATGGATAGTGGTGAATTCCCTTCATGGGGTCTGGCATGTAAACTGAACATAAAGGCTATTGGAGCACTTATTAGCAATGACTTGGAAGATCTATTCCTGTGAACTGACTTTGCTCTTCAACTAGGAGATACTTAGTTCTCTCAGTTAAATAGGAGATTTTTTTAATAGACTTTTGTATACAGCCATCTTGAATTGTCTTTAGTACCTCAAGTCTGACTTGGAAAAAGTCAGTATTGAGAAAGTCACCATCTCCCTGATGATTCAGCCATTTGCCTTTCTGCTGAGCACTGCGAACTGTGGCAGTAAACTTTAGGGTAAGTGCCTGTCCTCTAGAAAATGTACTGAGAACACGGACAGTTTTCCCAGAAGCCGCAGAACAGCTGTCAGATGGCAACAGCATTCCTTCAACATGTGACCTAGGTTTGAGCTGTACCAGTCTGCTCATCTAAATGAGTGACTTAGTCCAACTACTAGGGTTAAACCTTATTATAAAGGTCAAATGAGAGCTGGCAACTTTCCTAAAGTAGGCCAGACAACCCAAGCCACAGAAATATGTTGCTGCCTCCTGGCACTTGGCATATAACCAAAATACTGTAGCAAAATTCAGTGGGCTTAATCAGAGTTAATGAGGGAAATTTGTCAGTTCTGCAATAAAATAAAATCCCTAAATACCTCCTTCCCATAATACATCTTTTCAGAACTATGTATACCTTTACTCCATACATCACTGTAGTTGTACCACATTTGAGCTTGGTTGTCATTGCATTTTGATCCTTGTTACATTCATTTAAAAAATCATCTTTGGATAGGCACATGGAATAAAATGAAATACAAAATGAGAAAACTCTGAATTCTTCTTTGTCATGTTGTCAAAGGGATTCACTGAATTTCAGCAAGCTTCTCTTAGGCTTACCTTAGATAATTCATTAATCTTGAATTTGCGGTGGAGGCAGTGCCTTGCAGAAGCAAGTTTAGCTACCGAAATACTCATTGTAAGACATTATAAAATAATGGTTATGCTTCTAAGTTCACTGAAGAATTGGAAAAAAAGTAAATCAAATATCTGTGGTCAGTACTCAGTTTGCTGCTCTTATGGCATCTGTAGTATATGCCATGTTATGCATATTATAGCTTTGTGGGATTTGTCTGCTGTTAATAAAGACTTGCTCAGTAGGTAGACAAGTACAGCCCTGGCTAACAGGTACTGTTCTTGTCTCACAGTTCATAGTACTTGCTCATTTCCTCTGTCAGATGTTACCTGTTTCTTCTAGTCAACTGAAAACCTTAGGCACTGTTTGACTCCAAAGTTTGATGATTCTTCAGTAAAATCTGTGGGCCATGATGGTTTTGGAAAGCCATGATAAAGGAAGACTGAACCTGGCATCTGCTTTTTAAAGCAGTGTGAATCTACAACCTGAGCTGACAAACCTGACTTCACCAAGGTCATTGGTGAGGGTGGAACAGACCTGTTAATCTCCATGGCTGCCATGCCAGTAACAAGAGAGTGTGGCACACTGGGTTGGCTCCTCAGTGAAATGCATAGATACAGCAAGATGTGTAAGCTATTTTTATTGTGTGAAGATAACTCAGCCAAATGAGGCTCGGAAGCTGTTGTATCTGTTGCCAAGCAAAGTACAACATAAACTTAGCTTTGAAAAGCTAAGGAGCTTTTAATGAAAGTAAGAAGTAGGGAGCTCAAGAAGGAAACTGTTTGCTTCAGTGGCAGAATGAGTAACTATACATAGTGTTATACAAAGGTAGCTCACCTGAGTATGTTACCCGTTGTGTTGGTAAAGCTACCAAGCGGCCTACTGAATTGAGTGTGTAGCAGTCTCCTGCGTTGCAAGCAGGGTGAGACCTGTTTCTGGAGGCAAACGATAGCGGCAGATAAAGTCTAATCCTGTTCTTTTTATTACTGCTTGTGGAGAAACACTTTGTGTCTGGTAGCATCAGCAGTCTTCATCTTGTGGTAGGTACAGTGTTAGCAGTTGTGCCTTTAGAAAGGAACTAAAATGGTCATGAAAGAACTATTGTGGTTTTACCTGTCAAACAGCTAAAACAGCCACACAGCTGTTTGCTGACTCCCTCCCCAGGATCCATTGGAATGGGGGAAAGAATCGAAAAGAAAAAGGTAAAACTCCAGGGTTGAGATAAAGACAGTTTAACTGGACAGTAAAAGAATATAATAAAGAAATATAGAAATATAAAAAAATAAAAAAGAATAGAATAAAAAAAGTGATGCCCAGTGCAATTACTCACCACCTGGAGCCAATGCTTAGGCAGTTGCTGAGTGGTGCTGTCTCTTGGCCCTCCCCCCGGTTACATATAGAACATGACAACATACGAGTATGGAATATCCCTTTGGCTGATGTGGGTCAGCTGTCCTGGCCATGCCTCCTCCCAGCTTCTCGGGCACACCCCCTGCCCCGTCTTGTGGGCAGGGTTGTATGAGAAGCTGAAAAGGCCTGGTCTGCTTGGCAATGATTAAATCAATGTGTTATCAACATTATTCTTATCCTAAATCGCAACCACAGCACTGTACCCTCTGCTAGAAGGAAAATTAACTCTATTTCAGCTGAAACTGGGGCAGTCTAGTATTACAAGACTTAAAAGTCTGAAGGGTGCATGCTTTGCAGAAGTTGATCTAAATCAGCTAGTTGACCTAAGGTGACCTAAGTCCTTGTGAACTAATTCTATTAGATCTCTCAAACCCTTTTGATCTAATGTATTTTTATGACAATTTTGGATTCAGGTACCTCTTTGTCTAATTGGCTTGTTCAATGATTTCCTCTCCCCACCATGCCCCCTAGATTCCTACATGTGTACTATATCAACAGTGACCTGACGATTCAAAGATTAGAACTTTCTCCTGATTATGGTATTTAAACCTGAAACATGAGAACACACTTCTAACACAGAGTATCATGTTTTGTGCTCTCCAAGTGCGAGAGGTAAATATAATGGGTTTCCTTTCTCACCATTACTCACAGGCCCTATTTGTATTTTGCTGCACTTTCAAGTTGAGGTTCACAAGGTTCCATCTATAGCCTGGCTAATGTTAAAATCAGCATGTAGGGAAAGAAGCTTCTGTTCAAAAAGACATTTTTAAACAGCTGCTATGATTCTTTTTTTCTCACTAAACCAGCTAACTTTTTTACTCTATTCACTTGTTATGCAATTATTTTTGATGACAAATACCAAGTGAGTGTATTATCTTAAGGGTCTGGTTAGTGTGCTCAAGTTTGTGTGGAGAAGTATGTGGTGGGGATAGAGGGGAAGTAACAGCCTTTGTGATAACTTCCTTAGATGTGAAACACTTTCAAAAATGTCTTTCAGCTACACTTATTTTGTCACTCAGAACTCTCTTTTTTTTTCTCCTAAGAGAATTTTATAAGATTTAAGAAGGCTGACACCAATAGGCTTCTAATAATTTTAAAACAAAGTAAAAATTTCCATGTGTCACATCTCACACTGTCTACTGAAAGCCACCCTATCTCTTTTGAAAACATCACGTCAAAACTGCAGAGTCTCAATTTGAGAAATTCTAGAATGTTCATCCTGTAATTCTTTTGCTTGTTTTTCTTAGTGAAAAGAGCTTACTGATACTATGCCCGTGAATGCTGACTGCTCCCCATAACTCGACTTATTTTGACCAAATTTGGTGAAGAAAGGGAAGGGTTCAGGTTTAGTAATGCCACACCAAAGAAAGCATGAGATCACACTTCACTAGCCATTTGGTAATTCATGGGGTGGAATGATGTTACAGATTTCCCAATAGCAGGGCAAAAGACTCAGTAGTTGGTGTCTGTGTCTTTTCAAGAATGAGGCTAAACTTTCTTTTCTGTGCAGATTTTCTGGTTAAGAGATGAGCTCACCCCTGAGTTTAAGGAATAATTCAATTAAAGTCAATCAGATGCAAGACGCGTACATTCACTATCGGGCTTAATTAGTTTTGTTGTTCACACAGCTACACAGTTGAATTCTAACAAAATTCTATATTGGATTGATTGAATTCAAAACTCCTTAAATCTGTAAGTCTTTCAAGAAAGCTATCTCCTTACTGCATCTAGCAACATTATTCCTGGCTTTTCTCAAGGTACAGATCTTGTCAGATAAACTTCAGAGAATATTGTTTGAAGCAGCACGTAATCTTACAGTGGGGTCTTTCCATTATGCTGTCTGTAGTATCCCTGGTGTGTGCATGTTGACTAATAGCAAAGATTGACAAAGGATTTTACACACGAACATCTTGCCTCATGTTCTATTAAATTTGTCATTTGATATCTTATATTGTAGACTTTTTGGTTTTGACTTTGCTATGACATCTTAAAAGAAAAAGAAGCTGGCAGCAGATGATATTTTAGCACTTGTCATCAGTTCTTCATGAATCTTCTTTAGATTTAATTGTTCTTGGAATGAACAGTTCATAGAGTTGGGGTTTTTTTAAATTCTGTTTTCTGGTTAATGCAGTCAGTTTGATGCAAAAGATTAGTATGACAAGTTGCAGCCTACATGAGTACTACTGTGTTCCCCCTGCTTTCTTCAGTGTTGCAATGTTTTTAAAGATTGGGAGATAGGTGGGAGCAGAAGAGTTGAAGTTATTTTTAGGAGACTTTTGCTTCCATGTCCTGTTATTTAAAAGTAACAGATGGATTCTGTTCTTTGTCGTTTTCATCTTTTATACTCCTGAAGCCTTAAACCTGGAAAGGAAATGCAACCAAGAGACAATTGCTGGATACACCATCAACTGCACTACAAAGGGTTTGATGGTTTGCCAGAGCAAACATTAGTTGAGGGGTAGGGCTAGCCTTCAGAGGAGAAACAGCTGTCATTGAGGTGTGCAGTGTCCAGGGGCAGGTCTGGGGTTGGGAACATGTCTAAGGAAGATGAGCAGACATGGGGTAGTGACACAGAACTGTTTCTTTACATTTCTAAATGAGGTCCTGAAAAAAAGTTCTAGAAAACTTTTCACCTTTCCTATCTTGTACATGAAAGAGAACTAGCTGATGGATTGCTTTAATCTAAGCAGTGATCATTCTGCTTGATAATTAACCATGCAGATCTGAAAGAAACAATTGGTGGATCAACAAAAACAGATCTGCAGGCTACATCTAATGGAATAGCTGAAAAAGCTAATTTGGCTATAAAGATAGGTTATGCTTTAATGAGAAACTATGAGGCATTTTGCTGCAACTTTCATGGCAACTTCAGAGCTTCTTTATATAGTCTAATTTAAAATGTATTTACCCAGTAGCAATGAAATTATGATCTATGGATGAATCATGAAAGCCAGAGGAGGAAAATACTTCATGAATGTATGGACCATTTTCTCAGCAGATCAGTTTAAATTGCAGTCAGAGAACAGGTATTCTCTGTCTTCAAAGTCAGTTTCTTTGTCCCAAATTGTTTTCTGAATATGGACTCTTTTTAGTGTCTTTGTCTAATCTTGGTGCTGGTCTTGACTAAGAATCTTTCTTAGATTAGGGATCTTGGTATTTCATTTTTACCTCAGCAGTTTGTGAGCTCTGCTGTCTACTACATGGCTCTAGATAAGCTTGAATAGTCATCGAACACTAGTAAAATTCAAGAAACACAATAAAGTATCAAGATGTCTGCTAGTCTTCATGTTTCAGGATACAGATTAATTCCCTAGTGAGTTAAGATCTTGATTGTGTGTTTTCCTTTTTTGTTTGGTCAATCTATCTTGGTATTTAAAATCAAACTGTACTTCTTGGGAAATTATGAACTTTTTTTTTCATTCTGTATTCATGGTGACTCAGTTACAGGTTAACGTCCACTGTAGTTCACTATTATCTGAAACACATGAATGTGAAGAAAGCGAGACTTTCTTATCAGCATTCAGTGTGAAGTTCAGGGGATGTTTCTCTCAGTATAACTAGTGATTCCATGTCATCCTGGTGACCAGCTTTGGACTTAGAAGGAAATTCTTTGAGAGTTTCTTGATGGGTTCCTAGCAGAAACTAGGTACCTTCCCCAAATACTCCAGAGTTTGCATTACTCTATCCATAATATGGTATCCCACTGAAGAGTTCGGTTTCTAAGGTCTGTGATGATTATCTTTAGTACACTGCAGTTGGGCCAGGGAGAACATTCTGTAGTGACCATCACCCTATCTGTGAAGTAGGCTATCAGCTTTGACTGGTATTATTTTAACAAGCACCAATGTTTCACACACTGGGGTGATGGAATTGTTAAAGAAGCCAAGGGCCTACAAAAAACTTTACAGTAATACCTCAAGCTTGACTGATATTAGAGACCAGGTTCATAATTCCAGTCTAAATGAGATATTCAGCTCTTCTAAGAAAGAATCTGAAATAGGGATAATGTAGGCAAAGAGTTGAATAATGCAATTTTGTATATAATCTTGGTTTAGGTTCTGTCACAAATCCACTGTATTTCTTGTTTCAGCTGTAGTAGTTGGAAAGATAATTATTAATATGGCAAGTGAAAATGTGCACAAGTGTATAAACTTCATTAAACCTTCAAAAATGAAGGAAATGGCACAAACAAGCTATTGAAAAATCTGAAGTAGTGAAAACAGAAATTGTGTAGGCTTCAGTGGAAACATAAAATTGTGATCAAAAATGTAAGAAGTTGACTCTGAGAAAATGAGCAGTTTTGTTGGTTTTCTTTTGCTATTATATGTGAATGGTGCTCAGAGGGGGAAAGCATCTGAACTGCAATGACCAAGTGACACTGCCCTGACAGTTAAGATCAATTTGAATCCCTCTTCACGCACAGGGTAAATAGCAAGTGTTAATTGGATGGATGCAAAATTAAGAAAACTAAAATAATCTCTGCAGGTTGCTAACATACCCATCCAAAACTTGTGGAGGAAAATTATAATCAGGCAGAGTATGATAATGTGTCTTAAGGCACACAGACTTTCTTTCCATGGTTTACGTTTGTGGGCAGTGAAAATGGTAACAAAAATTATGCTGTGTGCCTCGGCCATTACCATGACTGACTTTAAGAAGTGTGTGTGTGTAAAGTTGTTAATTCTCCGAGTGACTTTTAGATGGGTCTCCAAAGACTTGACAAAACTCTAAGCCTTTTAGGACAACTGAGGTCTATTGTCTCCTGCAGTATAGTGCTTGCTTATCCTGCTAAAGATCAAGCTCTGCTTGTATCCATCTAGCAGGAATATATTGAATCTCACATGGAGTGCGAGCAGGACTTTGATCAATATTGTACGCATTTTATTTGAGGACCTACAGCAGAGGCCCTACACTTAGAGAAACAATTGAAGTAGGTCTTGGGAACACTTGACAGAATACGTAAACAGATGATGTTATGGTCTCAGTGGAAATCTAGCTGTATTGAACTGAAAATAGACCATACAAGGAGAAAATTGAAGAATACTTAGTCCTTGTAGTAGGACACCCTATGCAGTAGGCCAGTAAACTCAGTTTTGGATTCCTTTTGAAAATAAAACAACAAATCTGTCTGTACATGAAGTACGTTTCCTGATACTACCCTACAAATTCTAGAGGAGGAGTTTCTGTGTGCTAATGAGTGAAGTTTACTAAGGATGTCTGAGAGTGTGAATTGGCCAGAAGACATTTCAGGCATTGTTCATGAGATCTTGCACTTCTTTGGGGGAAAGTGTGAATCTTAGGGTTAGTTTACAGTTTGGCACAGTAAATATGTTGTCCACAAGCTTCAGTCACTTGTGTTCCCTATTCTCCTGTGCAACAGGGCAACGCTAGCATCAAATTGGTACATATTGACAGGCTATGGGTTGTGAAGCATTATCTGAGTTGAAGTAATCTGATGTTTGTTTGTGTGACTTTCTACATGTTCATTTTCATCTAGGAATATTGTGCCAAAACACATTTTGGAAAAGCAACTATGGAAAATTAAGTGAAAATAGCATTAAATTCTGGTCTAGGCCAACATAAACAGCCGGCTCTGAATTAAAGGCTTTCCATGCCTCTTGGCTACTTGTTTTCAGTTCTAGTAACCAGGCCCAAGTCTTTCTCACAGTACAATAGTCTGGCTTCCTCTGATTTCAGTCTGTTATTCAAATAGCTGAATTGCATTCTGAAGTAGATACTTATCTTAAGCACTGTCCTTCTTAAAATCCAGTCTTCCCCTAACTTCTGTTTAGTCTTGTTTCTTCTATGATGTCATTTCTCAAATGTAGGACCTGAGAAGTTTTATAGTTACTAAGTAAGAGTGACTGTACCAACCTTTGCAGCATAAGTAATAATATGAAATTCAGACCATAATTATGGTTGTAAAAATGTTGATATAGCTGCATTAGGAAGTATGAGAAATAAACTATAGAAGGCCACATGTTTTGACTGGTGTAGGAAGTGTCCCTGAACTGGAGTGTTCTTATGTCACAGCTAAGTGTTTACTTTGTGCCAGAACTGTTTCAGCATTCCTTACATTTAAAGTTGTAGTGACAGATTATTTTTATTTTTTTCTTCAGTGAAAGATTTTATTAGGGACTACTTTTTTTAATTCCTTATGTGCTTTAATGCATTACAATAACAAAACATTTGCAGAATCAATGTTGTGCCTTTTGATCATCTCTCCCATGTTATTATTAATACAATTTTTCTCAAGAACCACCCCGTTTTGGTCCCTGGGTATACTAAAACTAGTGCTACTTGTTGAGCTTACTAAAGAGCCAGAGCTAAATTAAACCGCCAAACTTCCAACTTCAGCTTATACTTTGTCACTTATCTGAGAGATGTTGAATGTGTTGCTAATCTCCCAAAGAGGTGCTGAAGAGATATATATATATCTGCATGACTTTTTCAACCAACAAAGAAACTTGTTAACAACTCTTTTGCAATTTATAAAGGACAATATGGCATCTTTTGAAGGAAGGTGAGCATCTACCTGAACTTTATATAGGAACTGGCAAAAAACTCTAGGTGAAAGTGCTGTCAGTCCTGCAATGTATTTGGGTTTCAGCATTAATAGACTCACTGGATTCCTTCACTGAAGAAGGAAAGGCTCTTTTGTGGATTAAAAAGATGTTGAAAATATAGCAATGTTATCCTTTTTCACAGTAGTGTAAGTTGCTGCTGGGATGCAATTTGAATTGGTTCCTACGCCCATGATCAGTACAGTCCTAAATGATCTGTAAAACTGGAGTAATGGTGAGGTGATATAGTCCTGTCAAATTAAAAGTGTTTGAGCAGACATCGTGGTTCAACCCATTAGGCAGCTAAAAACACTCACAACTGCTCACTGCCTGTCCCCCTGTAGTGGGATCGGGGGAGAGAATTGATAAGAAAAAGGTAAAACTCATGAATTGACATAAAGACAGTTTAATAGGACAGAAAAGAAAAGAATAATGGTAAAAGACTATACACAACATATGATGCACAGTGTAATTGCTCACCACCTGGAGCTGATGCTTGGGTAGTTTCTGAGCTTTGCTGCCTCTTGTCCCTCCCCCCACTTATATATAGAGCATGATGACATAAGGTGTGGAATATCCCTTTAGCCAGTCTGATTCAGCTGTCCTGGCTGTGTCCCCTCTCACCTTCTTGGGTGCCCCCTACCTTCTTGTTAGCAGACTGGTATGAGATGCCAAAAAGTCCTTGACTGCTTGACAGCAACTAAAATATTAGCATGTTATCAACATTATTCTTGTCCTAAATCTAAACCACCACAGTATACCTTTTGCTAAGAAGAAAATTAATGCTGTCTGTCCTGGATGAAACTAGTACAGCAAAGCAGCCTGCAAATTCATGTGCACTGAAGAAAATTTAAGGGGGTCTGAATTATGGTGGATGTAGACTCTGTTATTTGAGGGAAAAAAGAAAACCAACAACAAAACAAAACCCACCATAAACCAAAACAAAACAAAATAAAAAAAAAACCACAACAAACAGAGATTCCACCTCTGATTCTCTGTTTCTCAGGAGCCTGCAAGGGAGTGATCAGGTAATCTGTTCCAGAACAAAAGGAAGATTGTTCTTATGCAACAAAATAGGTAACACAGGGGGCTCGTTGCTGCTCTGCGTTATTGTGGGTGCAGAAAGTCTAGATGGTTCAACACTATTAAGCAAGACTTGACAAAAGAAGTCTGTTGAGATTTTTTCAACATAGTGATGTGTATCTAACATGTGGCTCTTAAAGTTGCTGATTTAGTAGGGATCAGAAGACAGGATCACCCTCTCTGGAGTGGTCTTGTTCCAGGCTTATACCTTTTGCTGAAGCAATCGCTTCAGGGCTGGAGGAGTATAGGATGCACTTGGACTTTTATTCTGAATTGCTACAGCTGTTCTGTTACTTAAATGTGTGTTGTGTGATATAGAGAATAACTGACTCTGGGGCATAGCTTTCACATGTAGGACAGGTCAAACCTTCTAGCCTCTGCTGCAATGGCACAATAATCCATCACTGCAGCATATTGCATTAGTGTCAATAGAGCAGAAAGAAGTAAACGTCGTGCAGACCAAGTCTCAAGTGACTTTAAGGCTTTCCACATCAAAGCCACCAATTCCCACAGAATGGTTCTGAAGGATAATGCAGGTAGAGTCAGCATTCAGGAAGTGCTGGAGGACTTTGGGCTCAGCTCACTAAGGCCTCCGGATGAGTACTGGGATGCTGCTCAGCTTTGTTGTCTCTCCATCTGCTATCTGCAGAGATTTGCTAAACAGCCACGAGAAGGGGAAACGCCACGAGCTTTCCAGTGAGTTTTTCCTCGGTGCTTTTTGTCCTGCAACTTCTCGTGGTTTCTCACTCGGTGAAAAAAATAACCATAAGCTGCTTTCCGATGGTTTTGTAGGAGAGCCAACTCTCCTGTGTCTTTCAGAGCTGAGGCGTTTGCAGCAGCACCAGCTCCCAAGGGAGGCTCGTTCTCGAGCATGCCACGAGGAGGCAGAAGCATTAAATCTTAAAATACTTTAAACCCGGGTCCTTGATGTGTATCTCGGTTTATTAAAACCGTGCTCAGGAGTATCTGTAGCTGCTTCCGGTGCATACAGATGGCTGGGAAGGGGAGAGCTTTGCAGGGGAGAACCCAAAGCATCAGACAAGTTTGTGCATGGTGGGGGTTTTACTCAGTGTTTTAACAAGGCATAAATGTGAAAGTTATGATAAAAACATAATGGTAAGAATTAAAAAAAGATGTCACCACCCTTGGCACCAGCCTGTGACAGTTTCTCACTCAGTGCGCTTCATAGTTTTCATTTTTGGCTGCTTTACCTTTGTAAAGGCAACTCTGAAGTCCAGATGAGTGACAGTGACACATTAACATTGCAGTAATTGTGTTTTCAAACATGCCTGGCTTCCCGTTCAGCTAATAAGTTGCTTACTCAGCTGTTTGCAGTAATTTAGAATCGCAGCATGGCATGTTCTTGTTTCTGGGCTACCTTCTTGGTGAGGATGTGGTCTGATTGCACTGTGATAATTCTCTTAGAGGAAAGCTATAGAGAATTCTGAAAAGCGTGAGTGGTTTAATTGAGTCTGATCCCTGCACAGCGCTACTGAATGTGAATGAAATCCCACTTGCATCCCGGTGAACAGAGGATTGAAAGCTTGATGGTGGTTTATTGTAGATGCTTTTTATGCTCAGTAATGGACATGGGAGAAATGGAGAAGGGGAGGCAAAATTCAAAGCGAAAACTGGTATTTTGTCTTTAATGTGGCCTGCTTTGCTTTAGTATCAGAGCACATATGGCAGAAAGGTCACTCGGTTATCTGAAACAACTGCAGCTCAATGCATACCTGGGCATAATGGAATTTGTTTAAGGGCACGGTATCATCTGTAATATCAGATACCCCAGTCGTTACCATCTATGTCAGACTTCATCTAGCTGATTACAAACACAGATTCTCTGCTGCATGCTTTAGACTGCTAATCTCTGTTAATGTAAGTTAGTTCATATCTTGAAAGCCACTTAAAAGAGACATTTCTCCCTGGCTAAAAATGTGTGTGTAAGGAAAATCTCTTCTGCCTGTAAAGGGATGTTGCAGTCTGTTGTATAAAGATGTATTACAGGTTTAAATTACAGATTATGACACTTCATAGGTGCTTTCTGATATTCTCACAACAGTCAGGCATACAGTCACGATGTTCCTGTGGCTTAGTGGCTTCCACCTAAAAAAAAGGAAGGAAAAAAGGCATTTGATAGCAGAACTGCATTTCTGTATAACAGTGCGTTGTTCTGCTCTTATCCTGTATGCAACCACAAATGCATATTGCTGAGAGCGGGCTCGCGCTCCCCGGCTTCTGCTGCAGTGCACGAGCGGGGTAGTGGAGACCATGGAATGCGGTGTGCTCCGCTCTGCGGGGCTTATAACCTTCCCGTCCTGCTACAAGCGCTGCCTCGGTGTTCCAGCAGCGTGCTGAGGGCATGTCTTTACACAGCCCAAGGCTTGAATTCGGGATTGCATCCTCCAGCTTCTGCTCTAATTAGTTAAGTACACTGGACATTTTCAGGCGTTAATTAATATCCAGTGAGACTCTATACGAGGTGGTGGGTAAATAGAGCATCAATATATTTCCGTTCGTTCTTAGGTGCTGATTATGTCAAGGGTGGTTATACATACATCTAAATGAGGAGATTTCTGATTTTTTGTTTCAAGCTTTTCATTGAGAATGATCATACACTTCTAGGAAAATAGCTTCAGTGAAGTCTAATTTCAGGCTTAAAATTATTTTCTTCAGTTCACCTTTTCAGGTCAAATGCAGCACTTTTTCTTTGTTTTGTTTTTACTTTCTCCCCATTGTTATCATTTTATGAGTTGTTAACTGTTAAAGGGAGGTAGCCGATAGCCAAAACAGTTTAACATTCAGACTCTCTCCTTTGCTTTGCACTTTCTCATGCTTTCATCAAGGGCTTCCAGGAAAAACATAATCTGTGCTATGTGTTGTTCTGCCATAGGCCTTGCATATTGGTAAACTTCTCTCCTGTGAGAGATCTGTCACACAATGAGGAGCAGAAGATAAATGCTTTATATACATAAACTGTTTAATGTCCTGTTACAACCAATAAGATCTACATTGTCCTATTAATGCAAGTAATCATTTAACCTTTTTAGCTTAACTGCTGCTGTATTTGGGAAGGTTGTTCTTGTGCATCTCAATGCTGCGCAAACTGTTGTGCATGTTTGGCAGATGGCAGAGTGCACATCTTACTGTCTGTCACACAGGAGCTGCTTCTGGTGTTGCAGTATTTTATCAGCTTCTTCATTTAAGAGTCACCTGCCCCACATTTTCTTTCTCACCTTGAATAGCCATAACAGTTTTAACTGCTGCTCAACTTTGCCATTCGACTGACTTCTGTGTTATGGAAATGATGTGTAATATGCCTGACTTCCATTTCCAGGTAACTCACACAAAGACAAGGCAGCCTAGTTTACTGTAATGATACTTCATGTTTTCAGATATCGTGGCTGAGCAAGTGGTCCATTGCCTTGATTGCAGTGGTCACTGAGGTAATGTCTGGCAGGATTTTTTTTTTAGTTCCCAGGCGTCTAGATAATAATCTGTGATAATGATGTTGTGGGTGATTCCTACTATGCTTGAAAATCTGCAGTATCTTTCAGTGCAGCTGTAGCCTGTTGCTTAACCTGGATGTCCCAACAGACATCACAGCTCTGGGTCTGGCCTTCAACAGCCAGTCTTGCTGGAGGGGATGCTCTGCATCTTTGGAGCCTCCAGAGAAATATTTCTGTTTCAGAGCAACTCCCACATATGTCTGAGAGTTTTTACAAAGTATTTTACAGTACAGTGCTGAAGTGTGTTGCCTTGCTGTGTGGAACACTGAAGTATTTTTCAAATCATCTACAGTGTTAAAATATTGAGTATCAAGTTTTTTTTCTGAAGTGTCTGACCATGCAAGTATAATTTTGCCTTGTATATTTCTTTTGATATTTTTTTTTCCTAGCTGTTGAAGTGGTCTGAAGCTGATTTAACAGTTCGTGGTGTTGTTCACATGCTACGCTTTTCTGTTACAAGATTGTCTTGCAGAAGTTACCAATATATCCCTTAATTATTTTCTTCCATGTCATTGTGCTAGCAGTGACTTTTCTTCAGAGTCCTCTCTGTTGCCGTTACTTTCTATGCACAACTTCTCAGTCTTACAAAACTATGCCAATAGTATGGTGTGAATTCAATTATTTGCCAGATTGTTATTTTGTTTTACCCATTTGGGTGATTGTTCCCTCAGTAGACGTGACTGTGGCATAAGAGCAGTGGGCACTGGGCGCTGTAGGAGTGTGTGCTGAAAGGTCCCCATTTCCTTGCTGAAGAATTTTGGGACTGGGATGGCCTTTTTAGCACGGTTTGTGAAAGCCAGTTCTTTCTGACTACTAGATAACTTTAGCACGGTTTGCAGAGTTAGAAACATTGGAAGATGTTTTTATGGGTTATAAAGCTAAACAAACTTTACATTTACTTAATCTTTTCTGGGAAAGATGTGTATATAATGCTCACACCTCTTCAGGCAACACTGTAATCTTTGGGTGGATGAATTCATGTGGCCCTGCACGTAGCTCTGCTCTCATAGGTTAATATTGGTTTTTCTTTTCTTGTGTTTCACTTCCCTAGCTCTTTCTGGCAAAGAGGCGAACGTGTAATTCTGATCTCCGCTGCTGTCTCTGGAGCCATTTGTTTTGTACCTGCCACATGCAAACACGTCCTTGGTGTTGGTCCTAGTCTGATTTAAAATGGCTCTCATTCTTTGTCACATGCACAAAATATTTCATCTTTTGGAACTGTGTGCTTTCTCGCTGCTATGTGCTTTCCCTGGTTTGCAAAAATGGGTATAATTTTCTTGTCATAGTTATTAGATTAGATTCCTTATGCAAAGTCTTTCCTATGAACTTTGTTACAGCTTTTCTCTACTGTATGTACGTACATGTTGCATTTGTTTAACGTTTTACCTTGTCTCTTATGCAAACTCCATATTTTCCCTTCTGTTTTTCACTTTTCTTGTTCTACTTGGAGAAATATTTGTATGGCTCCATCCCCAGCTTCCCAGGGCTCCCTGTGCACTTGCTGCTGGCATTTCCCAGGTCTGTAATTCTTGGTGGAGTTACTGTGGTCTCTTCTGGCTTCAGTCTTTGCGGATATGTATCTCTTGTCCTTATTGCTGGCCAGAAATTATTTTCTGGAGGAGTTTGTTACAGTATTTTGACTGTGCTATAGCTGTGCAGGGAGCCCTGAAAGCCAGAGGGTGATCCCCTCAGCCACTCTGTATACAAAGCCCTTTTTACAGGTACTGTAGGCAGCTCCTCTCAGCCTGTGGCCAAAGTCATTTAGCTGTTCATGTAAAATCAGAGACTGCCTTAGATTGGGAGGGACCTTTAAAGGCCATCTAGTCCAACTCCTGTGGAGTAAGAATGGACATCTTCACTGGATCAGGTTGCTCTGAGTCCTATCAAGCCTGACCTACAATATTTCTAGAGATGGAGACTCCATCACCTCTCTGGGCAGCCTATCCCAGTGATCTACCACCCTCATCATGAATATTCTTTTTCCTAATATCCAACCCGAATCTCCCCTTTTCTAGTTTAAAACCATCACCCCTCGTCCTACTGCTACCTGCCCTCATGAACAGAAGGAAAGCTGTGCTTCCTTTTCTTTGACTCTGGGATCAACGCTGGTTTTAGTGGCGATTCCTTCTTGAAGACACATGGATGCAATCTGTTCCTGTGTTTCATGGGAGGAGCATGTTCTTCCAGGTAGGCATTTCAGTTTTGCACTAAGTAGTGAGGTTAGTAGTGTTGTCTCCAGGGCTATTTCAGGAAAATCTTTCAAGGTTGTTGTTCATGGAAGGATGATTCTTCTGCTTCCTGCTCACTGTTTGGAGGCCACCTATCCCATCATGACTGGGGTGGCTGAGGGAACTGAAGGTTGTTTAGTCTGTAGAAAAGGAGGTTGAGAAGACCTTCTCACTCTTTAGAACTAGAAGACAGGAGGTTGTAACTGACAGAGCACTGGAACAGGCTGCCCAGGGGGATGTGGAGTCTCTTTCTCTGGAGATATTCAAGACCAATCTGGACGCCTCCCTGTGTGACCTGCTCTAGGGAGGGGGGTTGGACTTGATCTCTGGAGGTCCCTTCCAACCCTTACAATTCTGGGAATCCATTGTGGCCACATGGGAGTTCGTTTCTTCTCCCAAGTAACAGGCAATAGGATGAGAGGAAAAATTGTGGCAGGGGAGATTTAGATTGGATATTAGGAGACATTAGCCACTGAAAAAGTTGTTCATCAATAGGTCTGGCTGTCCAGGGGAGTGATGTAGTCACCATCCCTGGAGGTATTGATAAGATGCAAAAATGTGGTGCTGGGGAACATGGTTTAGTGGTGGACTTGTCAGTATTAGGTTTGTGGTTGGACCTGATGGTGTTAAAGGTCTGTACCAAACTAAATAATTCTATGACTTGAGGCAGGAAATGAGACCAGTGGGCTGCCAGTTTTGGTGCTTAACCAAGATGATAGGTGAGCAAGAGGAATCATGAGCTAAAGCCTTGTGGAAACTGCAAATTCCCGCACCCTTCGTGAGAGGAGGTGGGTTCTCTAATTAAGGTGCTATAATGCTTTTGGTTTTCTCACACCGGCTTCTTATAGAGACTAGAACAAGGCTATAATGAAGACAGAGATTAGGAATTTTCTTGAGACCATGTGCATGCTCTTCTGCTCAGCCCTTCATTTTCTTGTTTAGAAAGTCTGAAACGAAGCCTCAAATTCTGACACCTAGCATCTCCCTGGGACAGTCAAACAATGGGATAATGAGGCCTGCTAAGCAAAGGGAAAACTGGTAGTCTTTCTGGATGTTTCTCTTGACAGATCCACTATATCCAAGTAGAATTACAGAAGGATTTGCAAACTTCCTCTGCAGGAATTTGGGGCTGGGGGCTCCTGGTAATCAAAAAGGCCCATGAGAGGAATCTTGAATGGACTGAACTCTTACAGTCTGACTTCCTGCCTTACTTTCCCTCACTCTGGTAGCAGAAGGCATGAAAACTCCTGCCTGCCTTGCTGTCCTCACTGGGATCTACCCGTTGATGGTTCTTCAGCATGTACAAGGCTTTTATGCTTAGAAAAGCTCGTGTTTCTTCCCCATATCTCAGTTCCTCTTTAGGCATTTGCTACTGCTGACTTTACAGAAAGGGCTGGGAACTGTTCCCCTTTCCCTCTGTCATATTTGTCCACTACCAGTAAATTGTGTTCGTGGTATGAACGGAGCCTGAAATGTACCAGGAACAAACTGTACAAAATCTTCTCTGACCCAGAGGATGAGTCTTCAGAGGAGAAATCTGAGCTGGTGAAGTACTTTCTCCTGCCTCAGTCTCATGAAGGCTGAGCTGTGTTCCTGACATGTGGTGGAATCTGGCTGCAGCAGCTCATTTGTGAGGAGCATTCAAGAAATGTGAGATTCTTTCATCTCTAGGGCCTTTATAGTCTAATGATAGTTTGAGCTGTAGAATGGAGGTCTTGGTCAAAGAGTGCTTTTTTGGGGAGGGGGAACTGTGAGTATATGGATACCCTCTGAGAAATTCAACGCTGTTCTGCTTACGCGAATATCTCAGGTTGTGTGACCTTGAGTAGTGTTGCTCTCATAATACAATCACCCATTTCTGAAGAAGCAAGAGTCTTCCAGTTCCACTGCAATAGCAGTATTGTTAGCAGATACCACCAGACACTTGTTTCATGTCTCCTTGTGTGCTGACATAGGATATTTGTAGACAAATACTGGTATAGTCATTCACCTTCCCTAAAAGGTTCTAGCCCAAAACAACACATTCTTTTGAGAAGAAATATCTCCAGCATATAGGTACAAAGTGCTTGCAAAGGATACTTGGGCAGAGCTTGTTCTGGTTGCAGCTCTTAGCCCTATTGCTCTCCTGTTTCAGCTGGTTTTGGGAAGATGAATTTGTGGGTTTAATATTTGAATATGGTTCTCTCATTGTATGTGCTTTGGAAACATGGTTCTTCCGAATAGCCGAGAAAGCATGTATGTTGAGTGACATATCTAAGCAGGATTTCTATGAATTACTGGTTCTCTCTACTGTTAAAGTAGATGGCGTTGACAAGTTTTGACAAGCTCCCGTTATAAGAGTAGGGCAACTCTTAGTGTCTCTTTCATCCACTGTTTTAACAATGTAAAAGATCTAAGATTTCTTCCTTTTCGATCAAAAAAGATTCTATTTTTGCCTATTCTATATTTGCATATGCATCAATCTCTTCTAACAGATCTTGCGTGACATCAGTTGTTGCTTTTTGTTGATTGTTTGCAGCTTTTACAGAACTCTAAATTTCTGACTTATAACGTGCCCGTAGGAGCTGCCTTGGCTTTCCCTCCCATTTTATGTTTAATATGTGTTAGAAGCAGGACAGTGAAATGTTCTTTTTATCTCTTCCCGTATGTTTTATGGTCCCTTTTCAAATGCATTCTGAAAGTACAGTTTCTGTTTAAAAATCTGTTTTATCTTCTGTCATATTATTTGGGTGATTGCAAATACTGGTTTTGGGCTCATTCTTCTTATTTTATTGCTTTATTTGGTCCTTTTTAAATATGAAGTAGTGGACTGCATGCATGAAAGTGCATGTGTTGGTCTTTGGCCTATTTCTGATGCACAACTTGTTTTGGCTTTTCAAATTTGTTGTGGTGCTACTCTGACATGTCAAATTACATGAATGTCCAATATTGACCTCTCTGGCTGGGCTATGAAAGTCTGATCTTGCAAGCATTTAGATACATACTTAACCTTAGGGACCTAAGCAAACTTACAGGACTTACTGGACTTACTGACTGGCAAAGATTAAAGTCAGAGCTTTTCCTGGCGTATGTTCATGTTGAACACAACTTCCCCCCACCTCTTACTGATTGACTTGATCAATATTTTAAGACTAAAAGCTAGCTACTTGGGTTGTCTGGTCTTTCCAAAGCATGCTAAGATATGAAACCTCTGAGGATACAGACAGCTCACTAGTTAAATAGTCAAGCATTTTAAACTCGACCAGTTTAACTTGAGAACCAAAATCACGGCTCTTCTCTGTGGTCTAATTAAAGAGTTTTCTTACTTGGAAGACAATATTTGAAGTGCTTTTTGCTCTTTGTCATATACTAACCTTGAAATTAGTGGGGTTACATTGATAGCTGTAGCAACAAGACATAAGCAGTCACGATACTCTATGCACTTCTGATATGATAGTAAGCCGCATTAGTCATAAACACTGATACTTACAAATTAATATTTATTAATAAACATCTTAGTCACTCTGAGTATTTACTGTTTGCTATTATTGGTTCAAGAAGTATTAATAAAATTATTATCAGTTGGTTTAAAGGCTGTGAATGTTTAGCACTTCAAACAGGAAGGCTTTTATTTAAACTGGAAATCACTGGTAGTAAATGGGAATGCGACACTTAAAGATGTGCTCCTAGTGCTGTTTCCTTTGGTAGCTCAGTTGGAGGCAGACTTTTTCTATGGTTATGCCTTTCTAGGGGTCTTGAGTGTAATCTAGTCACAAGGCTCTACCCAACTTTGTGCACTCACCTCAGATAGTTGTTTTACCAAGTTTTTACCAACTCTTACACTTTTTTGAAGATAACTGAAAATACAGAATGGCACATGTATTTTGAATTTGGACTATTATGCAAAGAGCAGAGCAGTGTGAATATCTCAATGTTGTCTGTTCTCAGCACCTGCTAGCCTAGTCCTTCAGACTACTATTATGAGTGTTGAATTGATACAGTGAAAGGGGACAAAAAGAAAGAGCTAATGTTTCTAGATCAGTTTTACAACTGAATGAAACTTCTTTGGGCAGATTAAAAAAGTGACTGTTGAAACAGCATGAATTTACCAAGAGAAAAGCATGTCTGACCAGCCTTTTATGGTAAAATTATTATGTCCATGGACAAAGGAGGAACATTGAGTGTCATTCACACTTATGTGGGCTTCTGGAGTATGCTGGTGGGTGGTTAACTAGATGCATAACAAAAATTTACCCAGTTAAATGATCAGGCAGATACATGTTGGATTGTACTCTGCCCAAGATGACTCAGAGTGTAGTTGTACAGGGGGTTTTACTGGGACCTGTCCTGTATAACATATTTATTAGTGACTTGGAGAACACAATGAAAGTCACTGTCATACTTGCAGATGACCTTAAATTGGGAGAATGGGTCTAAGAATGTTTGAGAGTAGAACTGCCATCTAGAGGGACCTAGATGGGCTTGAGGAATGGCCCGTGGAGAACTTCTGAAAGTCAACTGGGACAAATACGAAGTCTGGCACCTGGGAAGGAAGGAGCCTTGCAGTGACTGTGGTGAGGGCTGCCACTGGGAAGCAATTCCAGGAAAATGGCTCAGGTGGACATGGCAGCGATCAGGCGGCAGAGAAGATTGCCCAGAAAGGCCGTGCAGTCAGTCTCAACCCATGCACCTATGT
This sequence comes from Heliornis fulica, assembly GCA_013399135.1. Lineage (NCBI taxonomy): Eukaryota > Metazoa > Chordata > Aves > Gruiformes > Heliornithidae > Heliornis > Heliornis fulica. The sequence continues at coordinate 973,217 of VXBZ01010132.1, forward strand.
GTGCTTTCAGGATGTAGCTGGATAAAATCCTGTGCAACCTAGTCTGTGCTCACAACTGGCCCTTTGTTTGAGCCTTTCTTTGGACTAAAAACCTCTTTTGGTGTTTGTCGTGAGTTTTCCTATGGGTCCTGTGACTCTTTGGAATGAAATCAAGGTCCACATGAAACTTTATTTAGTTTCCTGTAGAATATTTTAGAAAATGCTCTTCTTAATTTAGAAGCCTGACATATTTTGATTTAAGATTCATGAAGAATTATCTAATCTTCCCAAAGTAGTTATGGATACCAACTTAAAATTCAGTAAATCTGAAGTTTAGTGTATTGATGAGTACAATAAGCAGAAAAGTGAATTTAATAATCTAATAGTAATCTTGCCAGTAGCATGGCAAAATGTGCATTGTAATTCATGGAGGCTCTTCTACACTACTCATCATCACATTACAAACTGTACTTAAAATGTGCACACAAGCTCAGAATGAACATCCAAGGTTACCTACTTTCTTAGGAACGTAGAAGTTGGCTACTACTTTTGCAACTTCCACTATGCCTGCTATTTATCTTGTTTTGCAAAATGGTTGCTGCTGTTAGTCATATTGCTGATGGGGTGTTCTAGCTGTCAAACAAGAGCATGCCTTGTCTTGGTTAATACATTTACCTTGACATAGATATAGGCTTCTTGGTTTAGATCAATCCTCTTGCATATTTTACTTAAACTAGCGAGAATTAGAGATATCTCAATTAATTTGATGTGAAATAAATCAGAAACTTGCATTGTTTAGTTGAAAGCTTCTAATATGCCATGCTAGGCAATGACATTAAAGATTTATTCTTGAAAAATCTATGGCAACAGCTTCCCTCAGAAAGTGGTAACACTTGATATCTTAGAAGTAGACCTGCTGCTAATTATGTCATCTTTGCAGTGGTCTGAACTGTTAGTCTAACTAAGGTTCTGATGGCTAAATCTGAGATGACTCTCAGTGATGAAGCATATTTTCAGGGCATTGGTCACTATCCAGCATGAGCTAACTGGGTCTTAAGGGCATGACAGCAGAGAAGATGGTATACATCAGAAGGGCATAATTCAGTAGGCTCATAGATGCTTTCCATCTCTACAACTGATTAGACTATGTGGCAACTTTATAAAGGAAATTTCCTATAAGCCTTAATCCTGAGCTCAATATATTTACGAGAGGGTTCTGCCTCCAGCATTTCTGCTTGTCCATTCTGGGTTAGATATTCTACATCTCCCATGGGAAGAGGCTTGCTTGTTACCCATAAACAATGTCAACCTTTTTTGTTGCACATGCACCCCAGAAGGTACTGTACTGTATAGGAATGACAACTTGCTACAGCATCAACCACAGTTGTTAGTGGAAATAGCATTAAAATATCTTAATGTTGGAAGTGTGTTGATTATCTTTCTTAGCCACTTTGATGCAAAAAAACCCGACAGCCTGTAGCACTAACTCATAAATTTAGAAGCAGGGATTTTTTGTTTTGGTTTGCTCAATGCATAAATCAAACAGAGCCTTTAAGAATGTATAACAAATAATGATGCTCCCACTGTTATAAATTTTCTGCTGCTGAATAAAAGGAGAGAAACTCGATATGAAACCTGTGAAAATACAAAATGATAAAGGCAGGTATTTGGCTCTAGAAATTGCTCCCAGTTATTTCCAGCACCAGGGATTTATTCTTAGGTTGTATTTCACCCTTAAGTGTGTGGCTGCTGTTTTTTCCTGAAACTTAGACTGCTCACTGTCATCTGAGGAGTCATTTTGTCCCTCTTGGATTTTAGTAAGTATATGATGCTCTTGTAGCTGAATTTTACATGGATGAGCATTGCAGGCTCCCGTGAGAATAGATATTGTGAATGAGTGTCTAGCAGCCGAAGCTTGGCAAGCTCCAATGGATCCTGTGAGAGATCAGAGTAGTAACCCACGAGCAAGGACATGGAGGAAACAGTGATACATCTGTCAGCAGACAGCTGATCAAATAAGAGCTCTTGGTACAGTTGGGGATCAAAGAAAGCGTTTGCATTGCTGTTTCACCTATCTTGTGTTTTGCAGCCTCTAGTGAAAGGACGGCCACACTGTTGAATGTAGGCTGTTGTGTTAATGAGGGGGTCACGCTCTGAGTGGATATATGGTATGGATATAGCATATTGTGTTGCAGTGTGTCTACTATGGCAGTCTCTGGAAGAAATGGGACCAAGGCTGTCTTCCTTCAATTAGGCTTTCTTTACTAGAATAAAGCCAAAGTCAAGAAACAGATTTGTTCAACGAAGAGTACAGTAAGAGCTCCATTTTCACTATTGAGACACTGAAACTTCTGTTTTAAAAAGTATATAAATTGTTATGAGGATAGAAAACACCTGATTAACACATTTGTTTTCCTAACTAGTCTGACTTACACTTTTTTTAATTAAGAAATTAGAATTATGTCTGATTTTTAAATTCTGTGTAGTGAAAATAGGACAAAAGTCCCAAGAGACATTTATACTTATTTTTTTCTAATGTTATTTGATCAAGGACCATACAGTAAATTAACAAAACTTAAGAACTGGCGTTTTGTTCTAGACATCGCATTATATGTGAATGTAATAACTTTTTATGGCTAATATTTTAGACTAGTCTAACTTGAAGTGCTCCAAGGAGAACAGACTGAACATGGAAAACAGGTAATTGTTCCTGCTCATCCCATCCTCCTGCCAACCGGAGGAAGGGAGAAGGGATCCTGGCACAAGAATACCCCTTGGTAGGCTGTACTTCTGAAAGAGGGTAGGATGCTGCTCAGTTAGACTCGTACAGCCAGGAGTACTTTTTTTCTGCTGAACTGAGCAGATATCAAGTGCATACTAATTTGGTGCTTGATACTCAGGTTAATTGTTTCAGGGCTAGTTTTAACCTTCTTTGTAAATGGGGAAACTAGTAAGATCAGGCCTAGAAGCATTTCTGGTGGGAACTACTTTTCCTTCTGACATTAGTCTTTGGTTTGAATGGTTTGGAAAAAGATTAGCTCTGACCTCAGTTGAATGCAGAGCATATCCCAGGTTGCAGCTATGCTAGCATTTTTGTTCAGAGTGGTAGTGCAGCTCTAAAGTAAGTCTGCTAAACCTCCCTGCTTTACAGGGCACTGGATTAGATCCTCTTGAGAGCAAAATAAGCAAGGTGTTCAAGCATGCTTGCTAAAACTTAACAGGGATATAAACATCTGAACTAGAGAGTGGTGGTGCGTGCAGCTTAGAAAAAAATCTTAAAAATTCAGATCTCACAAGCAGAGGCCTCTAGTAGCCTTCTTTGATAGCAGACCCAGAGGCCAGGCAGGTGAAGTTATGAAACTGATACTGCCATGAAACTGATACTGCCATGCCAGAAAGTGGGACAAAGCAAGACACCAGTGTCCCACCAGTTTGTCTTTGAAATGCAAACACATATATCTGCACCACATTACACACACATGCAGGTATCATTCCCTTTGACTATGAGTCATCCCTCTGAAATGTCTGTTGAGTTCATTTAATCCATGGCTTTGGGCTCCATCTGTCATACCGGTCTCCCAGGGCAGGGGTGATGGTGCTTGCAGTTGGATTGCTGTGTGTGGAGTTCATGGCTCACGTATCTGAGGCAGCGCATGCTTGTGGTCTGTGGATTGAATGTGTCCATTTCAATGGAGTTTCTGGGTGCCAGATGCTGAAGCCAGTTTTATTTCCATCATTGCTGCACTTTGTTTGGTGTCATCAAAGTTCATATCTTGTTAATTTGGATGATTCTTACTATAATTCAATCAGTAATGCATATAGCAACTGTAGCAGTGATAACAAACAAGGGTAAAGTTATTTAGCAATTAACATAATTCAGTTTAAATAATTGTCTGTTCTCACCCAAAATGAAATGCTTTTGAGATACACATCAGACTTACCAATACTTCTGTATTACTGACCCAAGTGTACCCAGGTCCTTGAGCAAAGCAATATCATGGATGGGTTTGCCCTTGCTTGAAGCAGGTGTTACACAGACTGTATTCCCTGACATATTTTTCATGCTCACTACAGGGACTTTCTTTCCTTTTACAGTGCTTGGAAGTTTTGTGCTTGATTGGCAGACCCCTAGTGTTGACAAACCAGGTGGGCTTTGCTAAATGTGTGTCCCAGTGTTTGAAGGTTGCACCACCCATTGATCTCAGGCAGTCTTTAGTCCATTAGATTGTTTGATTTCTCCCAGAGGTTGGTGCATCATAGGGGATGTGGTACACCCACTCAATGCCATGCTCTTTGGCCCAGGTGTCTGTGAGGGTGTTTTGGAAATAAGTTACGTTGTCTGACTTGTTTCTTTCTGGAGTGCCATGTCACCACAGGACTTGCTTTTCACAGAACCACAGAATTGTAGGGGTTGGAAGGGACCTCGAGAGGTCATAGAGTCCAACCCCTCTGCCAAAGCAGGTTCCCTAGAGCAGGTCACACAGGTAGGTGTCCAGATGGGTCTTGAATGTCTCCAGAGAAGGAGACTCCACAATGCCCCTGGGCAGCCTGTTCCAGTGCTCTGTCACCCTCACCATGAGTTCTTTCTCACATCAGTGTGGAACCTCCTGTGGTTCGACTTGTAATTGTTGCCCCTTGTCCTGTCCCCGCAGGCCACTGAAAAGAGGTTGGCCATCTCCCTTTGTCTCCCACACTTGAGATATTGATAAACATGGATGATATCCTCTCTGTCTTCTTTTCTCAAGGCTGAACAGCCCCAGCTCTCTCAGCCTTTCCTCACAGGGGTGATGCTTCAGGTCCTTAATCATCTTTGCCGCCCTCTGCTGGGAGGAGGTTCCGCAGAATTTTCAAGCCCCAGAATAGTGTTTCAGGTGACAGCATGGGACAAAGAATGTGTTTCCATCCATCTGATTGATTTTTCCACCATTGTAAGTATGTAGTGCTTGTCTTGGGTTTGTGGGAATGTGATGTAATCAGCCTGCCAGACCTCTGCATATTTATATTTCAGCCATAGTCCTCCATGCGACAAGGCTTTAACCACTTGGCTTGCTTGATTTCAGTGCATGTCTTGTATTCATGGATGAACTGTGCAATAGTGTCCATGGTCGACTGCACCCCTCAGTCCCAAGCCCATCTATATGTTGCATCTCTTCCTTGATGGCCTGAGGTATCATAGGCCAAACACTTTATAAATAATTCACCTTTAAGTTGTCAGTACAAATCCACCTGATCCCCTTCAGCCTTAGCATTCTTATCCAACTGACAGTTGTTTTGATGTTCCTCAGTACTCTGAATCTTGGGTACGTGGGCATCTATATGATGTACTTTTACAACTATCTTCTCTGGCTGGGCAGCAATATCTTGCCATAATTCAGCAGCCCAGATGAGTTTGCCTCTGTGCTGACAGTCACTGCTACCATTACTGCAACCATACCAAAAGGCATTAGTCACCACCTATGTGTCAGTGTAGAGAACTGGCTGCTTTTTCAGCAATGTCTAAAGCCAGCAGGATGGCTTTCACTTCCACAAACTGGCTCAATTCACCTTCTTCAGCAGCTTCTGCAACTGGTTGTATACGACTCCATGCAGTCTTCCACGACCAGTGCTTACCCACCATGTGACAGGACCCATCAATGAACAGCATGCATTACTTCTCATTTTCTGGCAGTTTGTTATATGGTGGGGTATCTTAAGCGTGTGTCACCTCCTCTGGGAAATTCTGAAATATTTGCTTTCTGGTCAGTCCAAGATCCCCTCCAGGATTCCTGGGCAATTGGGGTTTTCTGTTTGAGCTCATTGTGTGACCTGCTTAATCTGTGTAGCCTCAGTTGAATGGTGTGTAGAGAAAGGGCCTTCCTGTGAACATCCAGCCCAGCACCAGCAGTTGGAGAGGAGAAGGGCTTCACTACAACCACCTCTGAAGCATCTTGAACACATTCACATGCTGCCAATATCTCTTTTTCAGTTGAAGTGTAGCTGGCCTCAGATCCTCTGTATCCCTGATTCCGAAACCCTAGGCATTCCTAGAGCTTCCGTTTTTGAAATTCAATTGCAGAAAGGGCCTAATCAACCCAGATACTGAAAAAGCTACAAAAGGTGAAGCACTAGTGGGTTAGTGGGAATATGCTTTACTCTCCAGGAGCGTGAACAACAGTTGCTGAGTTTTTAAATGAATTTTGTAGGCTTTTACAGGGTTGTTGTCAATAGTGCTGATGTACAGAGTGGCTATGTAAAATGGAAACTGTCTCTCTTTGAGAGAACCTAGGCAATTGTAAGACATCTACAAAGAAGGACTGAAGACTTGGCTTTTTCTATACTCATCTGAAATCACGTGAAAATGTCAGTGTGATGAAATACCCTGTGTTATTCAGACACAAAAGAACTTTGATTTTCCTAGTCTCTTTAATTAATTAAAAAAATCTCCTAGCATGCATGTAGCAATTAGTTTGCAAAACTAGAACCATGAGTGCAGAAAGGTGCCAAACTCTTCAGTTAAAGACCTTAACATTTTGCTGCAAGCTCACTGTGACAGGACAGGCTCTTGCACATGTGCAAACGTGAATCTGATAGATCAGAAGGCAGAATGAGGTGAGAGATTAATTCCCTCACCATGAGTGCCCTCTGTCCAGAGGCTTTTGAGGAAAAAAGGTAGTCTTTAAGTAGCAAGGATTTTAAATGCTTTATGAACTAAAACCTATGCTTTGAGTTACACTTGAGCATGAACATGTAGGTAGCTGGTGCATTTTATGACCATACTTTCCTCTCTGCAAAGGGCTGCACAAGGCAAGTGTATGCTGACACAGCACATCCTGAAACAATTAGCTATAGCTGTACTAATTGCATTCCTGTACTGTGGAGAAACACAGTATAGGAATGCAATCCTTTAAATTGTGCTTCTCAATTTATAAAGGATATTAAAGTACTTGAACACATCCAGAGGAGGGCAAAAAAATAAGCAATGTAGGGACTGGAAGGCATGTCCTCTGAGGACACTGAATTTCTCTAGTTCAGAGAGGAGGAGGCTGAGGGGTGACCTCATTGCTCTCTACAGCTTTCTGAGGGAGGGAAAGTGGAGAAGGGGATGCTGAGCTCTTCTCCCTGGACACAGTGCCAGGACCTGTGGGAATGACACAAAGCTGCGTCTGTCAGGGGAGGTTCAGGCTTGACATGAGGAATTAGTTCTTTACTGAGAGGGTGGTCAAACCGTGGGAGAGCCTTTCTGAAGAGGTAGTCAATGCCCCAGATCTGTGCACTTGGGCAACCTCCTTAATACCATGCTTTAACTTTGGGTCAGCCCTGAAGTGGTGAGGCAGTTGGACTAGATGATCACTGTATGTCCCTTCCAGCTGAACTGTTCTGTTCTTCCAACCTCCTCTTTTCCCTAGCAGTGCATGCTGAGGAAATCTCTGATGAAATTTTTTCCCAGTGCTGCACTAGCAGAAGGGATTGAATAGCTTATGTACCAGCCTAGGCATTGGTGCTGTCACTTTGGGAAGGAGACATGTGCCTTCTGATGGGGGAGAGAGCTCTGGGCTGTCTGTAGAGAATTTGTCTATCTGGAAAAAGAAATGCAAAAAGTATGTCTCGAAGTGCAGTTTTTGAAAGCTATGTCCAGTTTGGCTGCATTTCCACAGGATGGTAAAACCCCACATCTTTGACATTAGTAAGGCTCAAAGATCAAGACCTCAGTGTTCCTGAACTAAATGGTTGCAAATCATTTTGATGTGTGCAATACCTGTTTATTTCCCTATGGATTTTTCTTTTCTCCTTTTACTGATTTTAGAAATGCCCAAGCTATTTCCTTTGGAACAACGTAATGAAACAAAAGAACCTCAGGACAGCAGTACTTCATCAGCAGGAAGGTCCATTTAGCCTAATACTCTGTTTCCAAACTGGGCTACCATAAACATCTAAAGGAAAAGATGTAAGCAGTGCAAGTATGTATCTGTCAGGGTCCTGCAGGTGCTGGTAGGCCTCAGTGCTTGGGACTGGCCTCCCTTGTGACCCCCACCCACATGGTCTCCTGCTAAGGGCCCTGGGGACATGTCTCAGCTCAGCCTGGGGCTTTTACTCTGCCGGAGTCATGTTATAGGTGTGTCTGTGTCTGCTGGTGTCTCCTGGATGAGTCTGGGACCTTCACCACAGATAGCTGCTCTCCTACGTGGGCCCCCATATGCCTAGGTCATAGTTTGTCTGCGTAAATCTAGACATAACATAGCATTCCATTCCCTCTGATGCCCATGAGTTAATTAACGATGAGACGGCTTTTTGCCTGAAGTAGCAGGGATTTTTTGGTTCAAGTTTCGCTTCAAGGACACATATCACAAAGGTTACAAGTGGAAATGGGGCTTTATTTCCTCTTTCTGAATCTTTCAGAGCCAGTGTTCGCAAGCATTGACACAGTGTACGCATGTAGCCGGGAGCAGGCTGACGAGTTTGTCAGTTTAGTTTGGGAAAACATCCTTTGCAGTCTGGCAAAGGCAAGTCACATTGCTACAGAAAGCAGCTGCAGGATACATACAGGCTAAAGCAGTTCTGGTTCCTGAGGATTGAGGATCAGGACCAACAACACACAGGAGGAGGAGATGGTGCGTGGTCCCATGGGATATTTTCAAAATTAGTCACGTATTGATGACAAGCATACTTCTTGCCTTCAAAAACTTGTCCCAACATGCTGATTAGCCAGTGATGCATAAAAAGTGTTCTTGTGCCTGCCCTGCACCTGTGAGGTGCAGGGAGCTGAAGAGTGTCAGCCCTGGAGGGTGAGGCAAGCCTGGAGGAGGCTGTTACCAACCTCTGGGGACAGGGAGCCAAGGGAAGCACAAAGCTGTCTGTGCTACAAACTCGCAGTATCTGTTGTGTCTGCCTAGCCTTTCCCATCCACATTAAAGTCCCTGATCCACCAAAAAGTGCCTTTGTGCTACAGCTGTCTACCTTTGGAGCCTCCCCCCCCCCTTTTTCTTTTTTGAGTGAGATTTCAGCAATTGCAAAAGACTTAAATCACTCAATAACCCACTCTAATCTTTCCCATTTTCTTCCTTATAGTGGCCTTCCAGTACTTCAAGTGGCCTACAAGAAAGCTGGAGAGTGGCTGTTTTACAAAGGCATGGAGTGATAGGACAAGGAGTAATGGCTTTACGGTTAAGGAGGTTGGATTTAGATGGGACATTGGGAAGGAAATTCTACACTGAGGGTAGCAAGGTACTGGAACAGGTTGACCAGAGAAGCTGTGCCTCTTCCCATCCCTCAGAGTGCTCAGTGCCAGGTTGGATGGGGTTTTGGAACACTTGGTCTAGTGAAGGTTGTCCCTTCCAGCCTAAACCCTTCTCTGATTCTCTTATACTTTTGAAAAATGATCAGCAGGTGACTAGCTGTGATTTCTGATTGTGGCTCCCAACGTTGCGCATGCCCACACCCATACCTTCTAGCGCTGGGAGAGGTTGTGAAAACATCGGAGCTGGTGGGAGCTGGGGTTTTCCATTTCATGCAAAGTTTTGGAACAAATGCAATATCCTCTTCCAAGAAGACTAAGAACTAAATTCAAAATCTCATATGAAAGGTCTACATCCTTTCTCTGAACATGAGAAAAAAGTAAACCATTTGGTTTTGAATGTCAGTTTTTTGCTTCATAGAAGACAACACTGAAGCTACAAATTGCATTCTGAAAAGGTCAGGGTTGTTCAGCTTTGCAGGAATATTTTGTTCTGCTTTTCCTGAATAAAATTGTGTTTTCATAAGTGCCATTTTTAACAAAGAGTAACTGTACCGTGGAAATCTTATTTTGGAAAATGCTGTATTTACCAAAAACTCATGTAATGATTGCTCCTTCCCTTAAATAGTTGGAATTTTTCCCCAAGTTTTGTCATGCTTTATAACCTGGAAGTTTTACTCATTAGGAAGCTTTGCCATCCACAAATCGTGGAAGAAAACAAATCCATTATCTTTATATTTTTTGCTAAGAATACCCTTTCAACTAAGTCTAACAGTTGGTTTCATTGTTGGCCTCTTGGATTGATCTTTTCTCACTCTTGTTTGCTTTCTGCCATGGGTTTAGATAATATCAGGATAATGTACCATGTAAGTCAAGGAAATAATCTTCTGTGTGGAATACGACAAGTGTTTCTAATAGTAATTGATACCTCACATATTAAACACTCAAATTAGCTTTGATTGTTTAAGCTAGAAACTGGTTTCATATCAATGGCATGAAATTGTTAGGCAGTCTTTCTGAGGATTGGATCATCAGGTCTGCCATTAATATCATCTCTTTGGTCGGGTTATTGTCAGAAAATTTCTCCCTGTATGCTTGATTAAATCCTACTGCACTTGCTGTCTGAAATTGGTTTCTTAGGTGACATTAGAATTTTAGGAAGGTTTTAACGTGTGCCTAAAACATTTTAAAATAGCGTTTTATTCTATTATTGCATCATACTTTGTATTATAGAGCTTCAACTACATGCATTATATTTTCAAATATATATGTCTGGCCCAGAATCTTGGAAGCTTTTGGTTTGGTTGTGTCAAGCTTCCTCAGCTAGGACAGACTTACATCTTTGCATCCAAGTTCTCTGGTTTAAGAGCCTCTGCTTTGCCTCTCACCCCTCCCCAGGGCTGCATCATGCAGCGGTAGTGTAGGCTGTGTCTGCAGGTAGTGGGAGTTAAATGGAGCTCAGCAGCCCCTTGCCTTTCTTTTTGGGGTGGCTTAGCATGAGACTTGCTCTTGAGAGGAAGTCTGTTCTTTTCTTAAAGATTTAACTGATGTCTGTGTCATTTATGTGAAAATACAGTTACTGACTGGCAGTCACCCTTCCAGAGAGATGCTGTAAGGATTGAATTATGGAGCAGACTGGCAGCCCTGTCTATTTTTCATTTTCTTTGTTTTGGTATGGGTGTTAGCAGCTGCTCTTGTAGAAATATTTTCCTTTCTTTCTCCAATTGCAAAATCTTGATTTATTTTATTTTTGTCCAAAATGTATTTGTGAGTCTCTCTTCTGATCGGCTGTAGGGATATTACTGGGAAATTTCTGAGTAGCAGCTTAATGCCTTTCCAGTTGTATTCCACATAATGAAAGCTCTTTACCCCCAAATTGTGTCACTCTACATGGCAGTGATGCTGCTGAGTCAGAATCTTCTGGTTTGGATGGGCTTGTTGGATTGCCCCAAAACTAAATTTATAATCAGAGATGCTCCTCTCTGTGCTATAATAGACTCTGCTAATGAAGGGCTTGGGGGAGAGGTGCATTCTTTGTGGCTTCAGGCAAATACTGTATGAGATGGGGAAGCAGGAGAAAATGAGGAAAAGCTTGCTGCAACTAATGTTTTGCTGTGAGCATGCTTGCACTATTAAAGCAAATTCATTTTTATAGCATTGTTAGTTTTAACTTTATCGCCTCCAATTCAATTCATAAACTTAGAACGTCTTATGTAAATGCAAAACTAAAAATGCCAGTAGTGAAGAATTGGCAAAATAGAGAGTTATCCGTATAATTTATTGAAAGAATGTAAACAAAGATGAATGAATAGACAGACTGCTCTCATGGGGACAAGGAGAAAGCAATGTCAAAAAAATGTACACTGCGTGAAGCCATGAAAAGTTAATACAGCATAATGCAACATGGTCTGCAGAATATTGGGTGAAGCCAATTACTGCTTTTAGCCCAACATGTTTAATAAATTCAGCCTTCTGCCCTGTCCTCTCAACTAATTCACTTGGGACAATGCAGTCCTAAAGTAGCTACAAGATGTGACTTTTCTCAAACAATTTCTCCATGCTATTATCAATTGAAATGTTTGCATTAAGATCCATGGAACCTGGAACTAATGTTTAAAGAAATTTCGCATAACAGATCTACTAAGGGTTGTAAGTAGAGCAGAGAGACACTGATGCTTTAACCCTTGGACAGGATTGCATGCTTCATTTACATTTGATGGATCTGTAGAAACTGTGACAATAAAAGCTGTAGAGTGGAGGGGTTTTGGCAGATATTTTAGTAATTAATAGTTTAATATCTGGAATTTTTGCAGGTTGCTTTCAACACTTACAATGAGAGGAAATGGCCTCAAATTATGCTAGGGAGGTTTACACTGACTGTTAGGAAAAAATACTCACTGAAAGAGTGGTCAAGCACTGGAACAGGCTGCCCAGGGAAGTAGTGGTGTCACCACCTTGTAGGTGTTAAAAAAAAAATAAATGTGTAGTTGTAGCACTTGGGAACATGGCTTAGTGGGCATGGTGGCGATGGGTTGGTGGTTGGACTTGATGTTTTCAGAGGTCTTTTCCAACCTTAATGATTCTGTGATTCTATGTTCCTTCCCCTTGACTTAAACAGAGCTGAAGCAGCACTGAATCACTTCCCTGTATCTCCAGTGCTGTTAGTCCGAACATGACGGTAGCTCACAGTAGAAAACCACGGTCAGGACTGAGCAGGCACAGGGCCAAGGCAGGTGTTTAAAAAATGCGAGTCCATGAGGCTGTAAGAGGATGAGGCCAAGCTTGTTAGGTCCCTTGCTAGCCACTGATAAACAGTTGTGGGGTAGGCTTGCTGCACGAATGTGTCGCTGTGCTATAACGTTTTCCTTTTGGTTCTCCGAGGGTTCTGCCAATTGATCATGCTCTCTCCAGCTTTGTGTGTTGAGCATGGGTGTATGAACAGCAGGAAGAGAGAGAAAACTATGGCTCTTATGCAAATCTTTCAGTGCAGAGCTTTTTCTTAAATGCATTTCCCCCATCCTTTAATCCATCTCTCATATTTTTCCTGTAATTTTCATGACTACCTAGATATGGTAGCCTGGTAATAGCATGGTAGGAAGGAATAACTATTACTTGCCCAGGAAAATAATAAATGATGAACTTTGCCCTATAGATTAGAGGAAAAAAAAAGCCAGTCTGCACCTTTGGTTTCAGCTTACAGGCTTTATCCATGGGACTGATAGAAAGACCTTGTTCTTACCCACCTTTGGTTCCTTTTGTCTGTAACATTGATATAGGCTGTAACCATACAGCCTTCTGCACTGATTTGAAAATGAACTTGTAAGTAGCCTACACAGGGCTAGATACACTCTTCAGGTTATGTGGGTTTAAAGTGTTTTGTTGGAATGACTCAGTGCTTAGTGGTTTGTAATGCTGGGGGCATTTATGGCTAAGTGCAGGAAATCTCCAATATTCATGAGGGGACAGCAGCCCCATCATAGGATGGTGTAGCAGTAAAATGGTTTTTATTATGGCTATATAGCTCTCTTGAGATAAAGACCTGTTTACGGAATTTGTGACCATTCCCTCAAGTGTGTGTACAAGGACGTTTTGTTTCTGCTGTTTCATTACAAGCACCTCTGTGAATCTTCAGTTTAGAGTATGTAAAGATTTTCACAGACACAGATACATTTCTCTGTTCAGTAAAATGGGCAGCAAGTCCTACTCTTACACAGATGAATTAGAGATTTCATGGCTGCTGTAACTTTGGTAGGAAGCCTGAGGACATAATTCCCACCAATTTCAGCATCAGCTGGTTCCGTGGATGTTTTCCCTAAGAGAAAGTCCACTTTTACTACTAGATCCACAGATGCGGCAAGGTGTATAGAAACAGGATGAGTTGTAGCCAGAGGAAAACGTACATCTGCATTTTAATGTTTCCAGCACATGCACTGCATACAGCTCAGAATTTATACTTGGGTCAACATAAAGCTATAACTTTGTAAGTGTTGAACCTCACCCTTTAAAATGTGGAACTTACCTTTAGTGATATCCAAATGAGCAATACAGCACAAGAAACTCTGCCATAACATAATAAAGCTTTTTAGCAAAAATAAAAAAATCAACTCTGCCTCTTGGCCAACTTTGTTAAAGGTTATTTTGAAAACAATGCAGATTTTTACAAAAGTATTTGCAGGAGGGAGGGACTCGAATTTCAAAAGCAGCAGAGGAAATATTTTTGAAGTGTCAGTGGAATCCTGCCAAGGATACGCACTACACATCCTGGTTAATGTAGAAATTGCCTACTAGCAAAATTTTGGGAGGTAGAAGCAGCAAAATGGACAAGAAGGACATGCAACTAAATGCTCATACATGCGTATCATTGCCTCCTGCTTCTCTTGGAAACCAAAGGAAAATACTGGAGCCACTGGACTTGATATGCTTTATGCAGTTTTAGTTTTTTAATTTGCACAGATGCAGTGGTGGGATTCTTGCAAGATAAAGTGTTCTGCATTATTCCCAGCAGTTGCTTAGCATGGAAATTAAGAGCATCTACTTAGTCAGCAAACCTGCCCCCGTAGTGCAGAATGGAAATCTTGAGCCTTGTGTTTCTTCTGGCTGGAGAAATAACTCCTTCAGCAGCCTCAGTGAGTGCTGCTGTACTGTCACTGTAATGCGGATGAACGTCAGAGGAGGTTGTGTTTCGTGTAGCATGTTGCCATGATCATATAGAAAGGATAATGTGGTAAGTAGCAGATGACTGATGATTTAGCAGTAAAACCCAGTAAGTAAATAAAATGAAGATGCTGTATAGTTTGTTGCAATTTTCTCAAACAAGAAAAAGATAATTAATTTCTTTCAAGAAGGATCTCAAGAGCCTCCCTTAATGCACAACCAAGGCCAAGCTCTTGAAAGCCCATGTATTGTATAATGTGGCTAACAAAGGAAAAGCTGTGCAACAGAGCAGGGGAGGGGCTCTTATTGACTGAATGTGGACAGACTGTGATTGATAGTGTTGCCTTTTTTCCCCTTTGTGCGCTGGCACAATAATTACTGTAGGCAGAACCTCATGTTTTAATATATTGTACAATAGCCTCTCTTTTGATTGAAATTCATGTTCATTTGATCTTGACAGCAATGCAAAGTTAGTTTTTTCCGGTAACATTTTTAATAATTAAACAAGCTATTTAAAGCTTGGCATTTTCATTATATTTGCACCAGTGCTATCCATTATTCTGATGATCCAGTGATTCTTTATTAAAACAAAAAATATTACATTCAAATATTAAATGTCAGGCATAATTCATAAATGTAATGAAAGCAATATCTGGCTTGGAGATGCGGTCCCCTCATGCATCTCAGTGACCAGAGATTGCAGCATCCATTTGTGCTGGGCCACATGGGTGGCTATGGAGGCACTCCTCAACTGGGTGTCTGTTAACCCTGGTATTTTCCTTCTGATGAAGAGTCTCTGTTGCTTTTAAAAATATTATTTCTATGGGTGGAAACTAATCAGTGATGCTGCATCATGGTACTGTTGAAGATGAAATATCTCAGCAGTGATAGTCTGGGTCTGTTGTATTTGTTGTAGACTCCTATCTGGCTGGAGATCCATCCTGCTATAGTTCAGGAAAAATTACACTGTCCTCTGCGGTGCTGTCATCCTGACAGCTAGTGAACTTTTAGCCATATGGGTCACCCATGAATAGTTACTTTTTACAAACACACTTTTTTTGCCTGAGTTAGGGAAGTAAAAAAGAAATGCTCAACCTTGACTTCATTGTGAAGAAAGCCACGCCGGACAGAACCTCACCTGGGAAGGCAGATAGGGGTGACCTCATTGGGGAAGGTCATGATTTGGAGCTAGGGGTGATTTCATGGGAAGGGAATACATGCTTTGCCAGCCTTGGAGGTGTCACTGCTCCTCTCACGTGTTGTTTCTTCACAAAGAGGAAGGAAAGGTTGGAATTACTGTGGTTTCAACCTATATGGAGCCCCAAAAGACTGGATTCAGCACAGTGGCATCCTCTGGTGTTATTTACAAAGGGCAGCAGCTCCTGGTTCATTTTCTCACCACCCCAAAAATATTAAAACTCTTCTGGCATACAGAAGTAATATGAAACAGCAGCTGTCTAAAATGCTGTAAGGTAACTTGAAATAGACGGCAGGTACTTATAGATACTTCAGGCCAACTATATGTATAGATTATTTAAACGATTCTTGAGAATGTGGAGCTTTAGTTCAGCAGCTATTTGCAGACCTCCTTGGCAGCGTTTTTTTGTACAGATGCACAGATATATCCAGAGAGAAATCTAGGGAGACTTGTGTCTACGTGCTCCATCCGAGACATGGTTCCTCCTGGGGTTCCCCAGCTCCGGTCTGGTTTCACACTCAACTGTTGGTTAAAAGCGCAGCCCACAGCGGCAGCCTCCCAGTTAGCAAACTGGATCTCTGTGCCTGGGGGTCAGACCATGTGCGCTTCTTCAGGGTCCCAGGAAAGCTGAAACTCAGGAGTATTTCCAGAGGGGGTTTAAAAGGGGACAAAGTTTTCTTCAGTACATGGTTCTTTGTTGCTTTTTATTATCATTCCACTATTTCATTTAAAAGGGACCCCTAAAGTTTCGTTATGTTTTTGTTTAATAAGGGTAAAGCCATTAAGACAGTGTTCTGGGGTATTATTTCAGTATCAATGTTGTTGAAGCGCATTTTTCAATTTAGTCTGACTTTGAAGCCATGGGAGCAACTTTGCATTTGAATCCAATCAAGAAACTCTTGATGTAATAAATGAAACACCAGGGAAAAATCAAGGGTAACAATTGTATTTTCCCCTTTTGACTTTGGATTTTTAATGGGAAGAATAATTTCTGAACATTTTGAGAAATATTAAGTCTTTCCAGGCGAGCGTGCTTTTGCTATTTGTTTTTTATGTATTCTTGCCACATAACAGTGGGGGATTTTTAACATACAGCTGAGACTGAAATATAAGCTCCCCTAATGAGTAAGATATATTGTCAGTGTCAAGTCAAATACAATAAAAAATGACTGAATAATATGTGTACAAAAATGTACCATATGCCATTTCATGATTATTTTTATTATCATATTTATTCTTAAGCTGATGCCACAGGCAGGCAAGCACTTCTGTACCTTGTGAGGTTTTCCTTTGAAATCTGTGTGTTCTTATACAACTGATGCTGATCTGCTTCTGGTTGAATAACATATATACTTAGTGCATGTCTGTAATGGTAGGTACATACATATGTGTGTGTGTCATGAAGTTCATGTGTCAATATGATATTGCTTGCCAACAGGGAGTGACGCTTTTCACCCCCCACACCTCCAATCACCCTTCCAACCCATGAACTGAGGTTAAAACGAGGTCTGTAACTCAGGCACAGGCACAGGCTCAGTATGTTACTGGGTGGCTGTGCCAGACTTCTGACTTGCTTACTCACTCCAGACACTTGGTGCCCATGTACTAGGAACCATGAATTAGCAAAAGCAGCGTCTGAGCACTTGGACTGTGTTGGCAAAGTTCCGATTGTCATTGACGGAAACTGTCATGTGTTTAAAAAAGAAAGAATTTCTGATTTTGGCCTAGTTTTGTAACTTTGTTAAAATTTCTGGAGCTCAGAATCTCATTTCCATCACAGACAGCTTTTAGCCTGCCTTTTTCTTCAGCTGAAATGTACTGGTCTTTGCTGTTTGAGCTCTGCTGTGATTTATTATCCATTTTTCTCACCCCACCTACTTCACACTTCTGCCCTTCCCACATATGATTTTTCTTGTCAAGTCTTCCCCTAATCCGCTCGCCCCGCCCCCCACCCCCCTTTTTACTGTCTTTCCGGAAGGTTTACATGCTTTATTGGGTGTTAGACACCTTCAGAAATTCCACTGAGGGGACCATATTTGAGTGCCCAATGCAAGATGCTTCAGTTTGGAGAAAATATCTTGGTCTTAGGAAAGAACTTCTGTAAAGGCATTGCAAGCAGGGTACCCTAAACTTGTAGTCACTTTAACAACACTTTTTCAATTTAGTCATCTATTAAGGTCATTAAAATACAATATCTATAATAATTTCAAGAGTTTTTTATAATAATTCCTGTATTTGCAACTGCTTTGGTAGGTTCAGATGGGAAAAACTTGCACCCAGTGAGAATTTTAAGGTTCAAGAATCGATGAAATTCTGACTGGAGGGGGAGAGATGCAGATTTAACCAGGTTTATTTGAATTTCTTTAAAGTTACTGAAGTGGGGTGAGACTGCTTTTTTATTATTTTAAAACTAGGTCTATGTTATGTGCACATACAGAACTTATATTTATTTCCTTTTTAAGTATTTGCTCTTCAAAACCTACGCAATGACTCCTGAGTTGAAACAATGATTAAAGCGTGGCAAATCTGGTTCCGTGTCCCAGGGTTAAATCGCAATGAGGTCGTATTTTGTTCTTGACTTCAGGATTGTATTATCAGCCAAAGGTTTAATTTTAAGTGAAGGGATGCCTCTATTTTAATGAAGCTAGACCCAAATTAAATTCCTTTTTCTACGTGAGTTTGTTACATGCTTAGGGTAATGTTCAGTGTATGTAACTAAACATGAAGCTCAGGAGAGCTCAGAAAATTCTGTAATATGGACTTGAATAAAGCAGTAAAAAGTCATACGATGTGCATCCTCCTTCTACATATAAATAAATGATGGATCCCCTTACCAGGCTGTGAACCTTCATTGTGCCAAAGTGATAGACTTTCCCTGGCCAGGGGGTGAAATAAAAAGGATACAGATATAGGAAAAAAAAAAGAATGATGGGAACATGTCTGAATTATGTATGGAGGTTTATAAGAGTTCTGCACTGGCCTGAGTTTAGTGTAGCTGTTTCTTCCCTTCTTGTGGAAATGATGATTCATGTAGGGGCTGCAAGTTGAGAAACTGAATCATTTAAAGTAAATTAATGGAATATTTGTTACAATTGTGGAATATGGGAGGAAGGGTACAAGACTGAAATGACTAACAACATTATTGAATAAAAGTATAAAAATACGTAATGATCTGCCACTTTTACAGCATTCCGAGGGATTCTGCTCAAGTGAATTGCTATGAGAGATCAACTGTTGTGACTTCAGAGCTTAATTCTGCAAGTGTCATATTGCTGACATAATCCCCCTGACTGTGCTGGCATCACCTTGTGGAAACCTTTGCAACACCTGGTGCTTACTAACCCAATTCTCAAATGTTAAAGTACTATTAAAAAATGAGTGTAAATGTTAGTTTAAGTGTGTTTGTGTGCATATGCGTGTGTATATATATATATATTTAGGAAAAAGATATAGCAATCAAGAACTATTTTTAATCCCAGATGGGCAAGTATTTGCTCCACCAGCTCCCTCTTGCTCTTTGGATTCATCACAAAAATCTTGTACCATGAATCTGCAGTGGTATAAAAATGTTTATATGGTGCAGAACTTGTGTACGCTACAGCACGCGCTGTCTGCTTACTTCATTTCCTTGCTCAGCATTTTGCTCATGTTCACATTCTAGCAAACACTTCCAGCTCCCAAGAGAGGAGGTTGACTCCAAACTACTAGAAACTGTACAGCATCAACTTTCCTCCTCTTCTTTCTTACCATATGGATTTCATACCTTTAGGATGATGATTTTACATGATTCTTTGCAATGTTGAGAACTAGAAACATAAACCTGCTTATATAGTGTTTATGTCAATAGACTTGCTGGAGTTAAAACCACACCAACCTATACAAACCCCCTCAACCCACTGTAGGTTCATAATGGTAGATAAGAGCTAGTTCAAACACAGGATGCCCTTTCTGTAGAAACTTTAATACCTGAACTATTTAGTTTCAAACTGCAAATGTCTTGGGCTTTTGGGTTTTGTCAAATGCTACGCTGCAGTTTTTGTTTCAGTATGTAGTATGGTTTCTGCTTGATCTTTTTCTTAGTAGAGTTTTGGAGAATTAGAGTGCTTTTGCAGAAAATCTAGATCATTTATTTCTGGAAAATAAATGATCTAGATCAGCCAGCTAGTTAACAATGATCAGCCAGCTAGTTAACAACTGTCAAGAAGGCAAAGCTTTACTAATTTATTTTAGCAAATAAATGAGATTCACTAGCCTTAAAAAACCCCAACCATCTAACTGGAGGAGGCCAAAAATGTCCACTTAAAAGAATAACGTACCCGTGGTGGGACTTTTAATGGTAAAGGTTGAGTTAGAATGCGGCCTGCTGTTGCAATATGTTACATATTACATCAGTAATAATGAAAAATTTCACTATATACTTCTCGTGGTATAGAGAATAAACTGTCCTTTACATCACATATGAGGTTTGTGCATACCTCTGACCTCTTAAGTCTCACTAATCAATTCTCATCCATCAGGGTCTCAGCAAATTGCTCTGTGACTTGCTGGCGAGGGGAAATTCTCCTCTCATTATGCATAGTACAAAAGGTTTGTCTCCCCCTGAAGCATAAAGGTACCGCTGAAGGCACGTTACTGAACTAGATGTACAAGTGGACTTGATCTGTTTTGGCATGTCCTAGAACACCACTATGAAGACACCAAGAGTCATTGTTGGGTTTGAGCATCACGTTAGGCTACAGCAACGCATGGTGCCTGATTTGACAATTCTGCAACTCGCTGTCAGCGTGGTTCTGTGCTGTGAAAATTTGTGGAAGTCAGGGGAGCTATACCAGTAAAAAGCTAGAAAAAGCCAACAGTGAATTATATCCATTGAAGAGCATTTTATTTGGCAGAGGATGCGTGCTTGTCTCTTAAGTGCAGGATACCTCTTGGCACCCATGGGAATGGTGGAAATCCAGGAACTGCAACGATTTGGCAGTGGGAAAGTGACGTTGCGAAGTGTTGTATGTCCCTGTAGGGTAAAGGGCACCTACATAATAGTAATGGGATGTGCTGTTAGGAGAAATTTGAGATTTTACAGGACTCTGCTTTCAATATGATGCCCATTGTGTGATTCTCAGGGCTTTTACTTCCGTGGCCTGTGTTGCACTTGCATAATGTGCTTTATTTGGGAGGGGGAAAAAAACCCCTCTCATCCCTAACCAAAATATCCCCCCAATCTCACAAGTTCCTAGCACACAATCAATCTGAATCCAAGTAAGAAACAGCTTTTTTCCCCCCAAGAAGAATTCCTAGATGTTCGTTGACAATTTTTGCAGATGTTTATTTGCGTGCAAGCAACACGGCGTAATGAACCAAATAAGTTGGAAGTGTCAGAATGCCCAATTATACAACTCGCTGCCTGTCTGTGAGGCTGAACAATGGAAACTACTAGGCATGCCTTACTCATTTAACTTCGTTTAAACTATTCTTGGCATCCAAGTTGCATTAATGTGATAACTTCTGTATGGCAATTAACAAACTGTAGCAATCGGAGATACTCATACAGCATGCTGAGGGAGGGTTGCGGGGTGGGCAATTAACTGTTTGGCTAACTTCCTGGTGGACCTGAAAGGAGAGAGGAAAAGATTCAATTCTGGTTTTCTTCTCTCAAATCTGAAAAGGAAAAAATTCCCATAAAATATGAATAGGAGTTTCTTTTGCTCTTACCAAAAAGACCCAAAGTCTTCTCTTTGCCAGTCTGTTCCTTTAGCTACTACTGTAGTTTCATCTCCTTAGTCGCTCTAAAGTTGCGTATCATAAAAATCAGTGGGAAAAAAAGACAAGTGTCCCTTTTTGTTGTCAGTAAAGTGGTTGCAAGTGAACAGGGAAGAGGTGAGAATCAACTAGAAAAAGGCAGAAAAACTCGTATTTAGAAGAAGAGCTGGAGTAGTAACTGCAGCTGGACCATCAGGGGAATGGAGAACCTGAAGATGAAAGAATGTCCTTATGTTCTGAGCTGCAAACAAAGGATTTATTTTTTTTAAAAACAAACTTGATCTTAGAGAATTACAGAATGGTTTGGATTGAAAGTCGTCCAGTTCAAACCCTATGCCCTTGAGCACTTCCTAGGATGAGGCATCCACAGCTTCTCTGGGCAGCCTGTTCCTGTGACTCACTACCCTCATAGTGAAGAATTTCTTCCTAATATCTAATCTAAATCTACCATCTTTCAGTTTAAAGTCATTGCTCCATATTCTGTCGCTCCATGCCCCTGTAAACAGTTCCTCTCTAGCTTTCCTGAAGGCTCCTTTAGCTACTGGAAGGCTGCTCTAAGGACTCCCTGGAGCCTTCTCTTCTCTTCTCTTCTCTT
>VXBZ01010132.1:995158-1028523 GCA_013399135.1 Heliornis fulica
TCTCTTCTCTTCTCTTCTCTTCTCTTCTCTTCTCTTCTCTTCTCTTCTCTTCTCTTCTCTTCTCTTCTCTTCTCTTCTCTTCTCTTCTCTGGGATGAACAAGTCCAACTCTCTCAGCCTGTATTTACATGAAAGCTGCTCCAGCCCTGTGATCATCTTTGTGGCCTTCCTCTGGACTTGCTCCAGTAGCTCAATGTCTTTCTTGTACTGGGGACCTCAGAACCGGACACGCTATTCCAGGTGGGTCTCACCAGAGCAGTGTAGAGGAGCAGAATCACTTCTCCTGATCTGCTGATCATACTTCTTTTGATGCAGACCAGAATATGTTTGGCCTTCTGGGCTGCAAGTCCACATTGCTGGGTTATGTTGAGCTTCCTGTCCACCCTCAGGCAGAGTTCTCCGAGCACTCTGACTGGTCATTGAAATAGAGGGTGAGGGTGACACCCTCTTCTCATCTCTAACTCCTCTTCTTTATTCCCTGTGCTACCTGGGTTTGCATGTGCCACACTTCAGGTGCTCTCCTAATGATCTTTATTCTGGCTCTGGGCATCTGTTACTGGAACTGGCAGGAGGGGAACCTCAATCTAACTTTACTTTAAAGCCCTCCTCACTTGCTTGGCTGGCCTATGACTGAAGATGTTCTTCCCCTTCTGTCAGATGAACCCCAGTAGACCAGGTTTCTCAAAGCTAGTCTCATGGTCTAAGTAGCCAAACCCTTGGCTGTGGTGCAGTCTGGTAGCCATTTGTTGATCCACCAGATTCAACCTCCTGCACTCTGATATCCCTTACTGACACTGCCAGGGACCTGTAATCCTTCTTGATACGATGATTCCTGGCTCTATCACTGGTGCTCTCATGAAACAACAGAAGCAGATAATAGTCAGTGGACTTGATGGGGCTTGGTGGTATCTCGATGACATCCCTGATCTGAACTCCTGGTAAGATGCACACCTCTGTACAGAGTGTGTCAGGTCAGCAGAGGGATGCCTACTACTATCATCTGTCACCTTTTCTGAGTTGTGCTGGTTGTTACACGGGGAGCAGATCGGGCTGCCTTACTCGGATCCAGCATCTTCAGCCTATGTTCTGAAGGCAGCCAGGCAGGGTCTGTTTTTGCAGACATTGTTCTCATTGACTTATATTTAAGTTTTCTTTGAACAGGAACTGCAGATTTGAACCCATCCTGTTCAAATAGATGTATCTTTTATATATGCAAAATGTCACTTGACTGTAAATTATTTCAGTCTGCGCTTTCTCCACTGTCTAAGTGGTAGAATATAAAGTGGCCTGAGACACACATTATGCAGAATTCTGTGTGATTGTTAATAATAACTGCCCGGCCACTCTCCTACAATTTTATGGCTTAAAAATAACGCTCAGCTGTTCTGGAAAAAGAGTCCATTGGAGAGGGATGAGGGCAGAATCTTTCATAACCTCTGAGTGGAAACAGTAGCCGCTGATCTGTTGGCACAGGAATTACCCAAGCCTATTATTATTCTATAAAAAGTAAATTGTTATTACCATATGTACAGACCTCCATTTGGCGGTGCAGGATCAGAATGGCTATTTCCTGGCAGTCTGTGCTTCTTGTAGCTGTGTTGTGTGTGCCACACATAGTAGCTTCTTGGAGATGGAGCGTAACAAAAACCACTCATGAAAGGTTGACCACCTACCGTGCGTAACTACAAGGACTCTTCCAGGGACTGTGACCTCCAAAACTCCTGTTGGCAGTAAAACAATACAGCATCTTTTTTTCATGGAGAGCAATACAGAGCCACACTTGGTGGAAGCAGGTTTCTAGTGGCCAAGCCCACAACCCTCACTCCTGTTTAGTAACGTGTATTCACATAGGAAGCAAGAGCAAATGGAGTGCAGGTCTCTCTAGATAGTTGAGGCATTTGACTTTCCTTGCTTCAGGAGAATGTTAAAAGTCTTTTTCATCATAAAGCTTGGTAAGTGTGTAGTTCTGGTTAATTCAAGGGTGAAAATCCAAACCAAGGTCTGTGCTAAAGCAACAGCAATTGTCTTCATGTGGGCTAATAGTATGACTTGGCAATTTCTGTTTGAGATCATGGAAGGCACTTTCTGTGTGTGTGAAATTCACTTCCAGAGAACAGTTTGCAGAAGTTAATTACTGGTAACAAGTAAGACTGACAAAATTGGATCTTAGGTCACCTGACAAATCTCCTCTTTGTAAAATCTGCTCAAATTTTCTAGTGGTATTTCTGGAAGCTCTGAAGTTTAATATATGCATGGCAACTCAAAGGTAAAAGCCTGCAGTGCCTGCAGTCTGCCATTGAATAGTGTTGCAGGAATATCAGTGTGTGCAGGAGTGTCACAGCTTTCCTGCAGAATTTGTATGTTGCACTGGATCACAGATGCATAAGAGTAATTGCCTAATTCTGTATCTTGTCCTTATACTGGCATGGGATGGGTTTGCTCCACTGCGTTCTCAAATCAAATATATTTTAAGTGTGAGGAAATGGCTCTTTATGTTCACATACTGTATGAAGTGCTTAATCATTCATAGCTGAAAATTAGCTGAGTGTGATTATTCACCAAGGTACATTAACAGCAGCTGGTGTTTTACTGCACTCCCAGAAGAGAACAAAATACTGGTCCAAAATGTATGCAGAGCTTTTATAGTCTCCTGGGTAAATACCTAGTGGAAATGGACCAAGTCTTCTTGCTTCTTCATTCACTGACAGAGAAAGTCTTGTTTTCAAAGCTGCTGTGCTAAACTGAAGGATGAAAATGTTTCTTGGTCAGTGTGGCACAGAGGCTGCCTCCTACCACTTCTATGGCATCTCTGGTTCAGTGCTGGGATGTTGGAAGGCAAACACTGCCTACCTGCTTCCTGGAGAGGAAGAGCGATTGGGCTTGTCACATTGTCTCCTCTTTATTCTAGAACAAAAGCCAATTATTGTTGCAAACTGTATGTGAGTGCACCTGTGATTTCTGCTGCCTTGGTCCATGTACCAAAGCTCAGAGGTGCTGCTGTGAAGTCACCAAGCACTGTTTTAGTGAGTGCTCGTACATTTTCAAAGGGAGAGGTGGTCTGCCACAAACTCAGATGTGTTAATATTCCAATCATACTTATTTTTCATAGTTACAGTGACAGTTGAAAGAAAAGGCGGCTGTAAAGGAGAGGTCATCCAGTCTATCTGCCTGCCCCAAGACAGTATGGATACAACCAATGTATTTCAGACAAATGTCTATAGAACTCTTCCTAAAAAGCTTAAATAATGACGATCCCAGGATCTCTGCAGTCTGACTCTTCCAGGGTTTATCTATCTTTACCATTAGAAAGCGCTTGCTAAAGTCTAACTTTAATCTCCCTTGCTGCTGTTTCAGCCTATTCCTACATGTTCTGCCCTCCACAAACATGGAAAAGGGCTTTCTCTTTCTAGCAGCCTTTTTATATATTTGAAGATTGTTATCGTGTCTCCCTTCAGACATCTTTATTTTTAGACTAAACAACTCTGCTTCTCCGTGACTTTCCTCTGAGGATAGGTTTTGAGACCTCTGGTGATAATTCTTTTTATCTGACTCCTTCCATTTGGCCTGCCTTGTTCTTG
This sequence comes from Heliornis fulica, assembly GCA_013399135.1. NCBI lineage: Eukaryota > Metazoa > Chordata > Aves > Gruiformes > Heliornithidae > Heliornis > Heliornis fulica. The sequence continues at coordinate 998,736 of VXBZ01010132.1, forward strand.
CATTAGATACTGCCCCCAAACTCAGCTGCAGCACTCCAGCTGCAGGAGCCTTAGCACTTCTTAGCAAGGCAGAAGGTTTGCTTCAGCTGTCTTAAGAGCAGTGCTCCCATTAATATATACCCCTTTGATATTTGCCTTCTTTCAAAAGCAAAATATCCTTGATTTGTGTTCAGTTTGAGATCCTTTATGATTCCCAAATCCTTTCTGGAAGTCCTACTGCCTCTCCAGTTGTTTTGTCTTGCATCTTTTGTCATCTGCACAGACCTGTACGTGTATAAGTGGTTGGCACATTTCATAGTCTGCTGCTTCATACTTGTTGAACTTAATCCTCATTTTCTCAGACATTTTTTCTTTCTTGAGATTGTTATGAGCCGTATATCTCTCCTCTAAAGGATCTGTTGCACCTTCCCAGCTCAGTGCTCTCTTCAGACCTGATGCACCTTTCCCCTCACCAAACTGTCAATGAGAATACCGAAGTCTAAGAATGAAAACAGGTTCCTGCACGTAATTTGGCTTTCCACTGCTTGTATGATTTAGTCATGAATCAGAACTGAACAGTGTCACCTAAACCTTAGTTTGTCTTAATGAGAACTTCGTGAAGCAGTATCAAACCCCATGCTAATCTCAAGACTTAGTACACTCACTGCTTTTTCATCCTGCGTAAGACCCCATCATGTCATGGGTTATGACATATAATAAACCATTTTTTGTATATTGGAATAAAATTGATTTGTGGGATATGTTATGTGAGTCATCTGCTTAATTTCTGCAAATTATTTCATTCAATATCTTCTTGGGCTTTGCAAGTCTACTCAAAGTATTTGAAAAAGTGAAGCACTTTTTATCAAGGTTTCCTTCATATGATTCTCTGTTTACATACAAACATTTGTCCATCCATGTGCTTGCCTTTTGCTGTGATTATGCTTGTTGGCAGCGGGCTCTGTGCTTAACATGTACTTAATTTCCAGTCCCAAATTTCAAGGCATTTGACATCCAGCTACAAAATTTGGTCTGGCTGGCTGGCTTCCATCTTTGGCCACATTTTTGACCTGGCTCATTGAGGCCTCGGGAAGTTACTTTGTTTTTCAGTGCTTTAGGATAATAAGCTTCTCCCCTTCAATTAGGCAAGAAAATTTCTGTTCAGCCTAACTAGGATAAAAACCAGTGCATAGCTACAACAAGCAGGTTTATGCTCAGGCTTGTGAAGCTGTGATACATACTCTGCCTTGTTTTTGCACTTTATAAATGTATGGGAGTGACTGAATGATTGAAGCTTTTAAATCCACCTCTTGGTTTTTTCAAGGTCCCTAATGTGTCAGGATCTAGCTATGGCAGAGATTTGTTCCTGCAGCTTTGTTCTCATGGCAATATAGCTGTCACTTCGACAGCACTTTGACTTCTAGAATTTTTTCACCATCTTTCTCCGTTGTCCTTAGTTGTGCCAAGTGATTACATTCTGCCTTTAGTGATGAGCAGAGTTTAGATGCAGTTCCTATCAAAACACAGCCTCTGTCTCCCTGCCCTTCGCTCCACTACAAAATCACAAGAGCCATACAACAGCGCTGTAGCAAACTCGTCTTCCCAGTTCTAATCCGGAGCAGTGCCGGCATGAGATCAGCTCCTCTGATTTTTGTAGATTTGTTCAGAAGCTTTTCCTTTCTTTGTCAGGTTTGTATATTTTGTTCCAGATTAACTGATTTATCTTTCATGTTTTATAGGAGGAGACGCTAGCAGTGCCTGTTTTTAAGCTTCTTAAAGCTTTCTATGACAAAAGACGCTTGCAGCCTTTCCTTTGAGAAGTTCCTGTCTTTCTCTTGTTAGCGATGGATCATTGATATGCAGCATGAAGGATTCCCTTTGGCTAAGGAAATGCCCCTTTTTGTTGTTGTTGTTTTTCTTCCATTGCATAGAACAGATTCCAGCTTCTTTCAAAATATGAAATATAAAAATATTGCCACCTCACTTTGTTGCCTTGTCTGTTCTAAGAAATGCTGGCAGCCCACCAAAATCACAATGCAGTTCCAAACCAGGCCCTTGCTTGTGCCACAAGTGCAAAGGTGGAGAAAGGGCTATGAGGCTCAGAGTGGCAATGGATTAGTTATGGCTAAGTTGAGGGAAAACAACCTCTTGCTTTCCAGCCATGAGAAACTGTTGTCCCAAGGCAGCTTTTAAGCAGCCTGTTGCTCATCCTGCTTCAACATACCACTTCAGGCTTAGAGCTTCTTGAGGTGTCAGTGAGAGGACCTGACTCCCCAGCCTTTCCTAGTTATAGGGAAGAACTGTGCCAAGCAGGCATGTGCAAAACTTCACTACACATTCCGCCCATGCACTCTGAAAGGCAGTGACATAGTAAGTTACAATCTGTATCATCACAGGGGAGCTGGAGGCAAGCTGCATGGGGCTGTTGCTAAGCTCTACACTGGAGTTATTGGAGAGGCCACCTTTAAAACTAACATTTTACTGAAGACACAAGGTGGAGGTGGACGGGTGGTTAGATGTTTTGAGCCTGATCCACATTACCGAACCAGCTAGATTCTTCCCAACAAGTGCTGGCTCCAAAACTGCTCAAAATGACCTTTTGAGTCATCTAGTGCTTCATGCATCTCCAGAAGCCAGCCGGCCCCTTCTGTGCATGACCCATTAAGTCCAGTCTGGGGCTCTTACCCCACCAAAAGCTGCTGGCAACTTTAACAAAGGCCCTGACGAGAACCTATTGCTGTTTCCGGTGATGACTCTTGCCCTTTGATGCTATTCTTTATTGGTATGCACTTCTCTTTCAGTATGCATTCACATATGTAAACCTTGTGCAAGTGAGTCTCCAAGCAGTTCAACCCAAGCTCAACTCTGAATTCAATTAGGTAGTTCAACTCTGAGGATAAGAGTTGCAGAATCAACCTCTTCATCATCAGGCTTTCCATTGGGTAAAGTGTAACAAAGAAGTTTCTGTTTAATTTTTCCTTCAGTCTTTCCTTTTATTGTTGGCAGGAAGGAAAGAAAAAACACCCCATGTTGAAACTGCCACACTTCAAGGCATCCTGTTTTGAGAAAGTTCTGGAACCAAAAGAGGTACCACTGGTCTCCAAGCTCTCTCTCACTGCACAGCTGGAGAAGAATATTAGGGCTTAAGGAGCTGCCAGCATACAATTTAAGGAAAAAATAGGTTGAAAAAATATTAATGACATTATCCACTAGGGAAAATGTCATACCATATGTCATTTGGAAATGTTTACAGTGGGAATATCCTGCAGAAGAAAAATCCAAATCTTAACCTGATGTATAGGTAAAATATGGATTCTTTGGCACAAGCAGCTGTTTTCCAGTGTTTGTGCTGCCTTGCTATGGGTTAAGAAACACAACAGCATGTAACATAGATGCACTCTGATGACTTGATTGTGCATCGGTGCTATTAATATCCAACTATCTTTCTGGCTAGTTTCAAACAGAAGACCAAAACAATTCCCCACAAAATTCCTTGCATCGTAAACTGCTATCACTGCAATGAAATCAGACTTGCACCACTTTGTTTTATGAAATCTGTTTTGTCAAGCTCTTGTCAATACTCCTCTGTTATCGGGGGTACCGCGTGTCTTAAGAGTGTAACACAACTGTTGTCATTTGTGTCTCAACTTGTCCAGTGTTTCTGGCACTTTAACTTACACGATGAATGTAGCTCTCTTTTCTTCTTGAGTCAGACACAACTGTTTCCCAGCGACTATAAACCTGAAGAAACATCCTAAAAGCTAGATATATACGTGTCTCTTTCGCATTTATTGTGGACGTAAAATACCCTGCAAAGAGTATAAGCCGCTGCCAGGCATGTAGCCACAGGATGGGTGTTTTTCTCACATACGTATCCATTTCTTTTAATAATGAATAATGGACTTTATATTTAAAAGTGATGTTTCTATGAATGTGCTAGATTGTACTATATTTCTTTCACATGAGTATATTCCCATCATGGCAAACTTCTCACAGAGCTTGCCTTGGGGGGTTTTGTTTAAAGTAATGTACTTTAATGAAAAAGAGCTGCTGAAATTTGTTAGCTTCTTCCAGCATGATTGCACTTTGGTGGTGGTTTAAAAAAAATATCTTTACCCGCTTTATGATCTTCACGCTTATTCTGAAATCCCTTTTCATTTTTAAAAGTAAAAAGATATATGAACACACGCATTACCGAAAGCCCAAAAACTGCCTTGGACCTTGTGCATGAATAGTCTTATTGAAGTCAATGAGTAATAGAGTTAGACTTTAGCTGTGCACTATTTTCAAGCTCAGGCTGTAGGGTAGATTTCAAATATTACAAACAATTTGCAGATATACACACTTTGCATGGAGTTTTTAAAGCCAGTGATTTGTTTTGACAACTTAATATCTAGTGAGAAATGGAACAGTTTGTAATGGTGTTGCCAGTAGATGATTTTGGAAATTACCGGCCTCGACTTAGTGAAGTACAGGTGTTTTTATAGGAGTAAGGGCAAGTGAATGAAGCATCCTTGTGACAGGAATGGCAAGTGACTGCATGAGATCTTGTAGGGTTTTGTTTCTTGTGTTTTCTTTTGGCAATGTTAAACCCTACAGCACTGGGCAGATAGGCATGGCAAACCATATGGCTGCAGTGGTCTGCAACATGCAGGTTCTTACTTAATGGTTTTACAGAATCACAGAATGTCAGGAGCTGGAAGGGACCTCGAAAGATCATTGAGTCCACCCCCCTGCCTGAGCAGGATTGTCTAGATTTAATCACACAGAAATGTGTCTAGGTTGGTCTTTAATGTCTCCAGGGAAGGAGGCTCCACAACCTCTCTGGGCAGCCTGTACCAGTGTTCCATCACCCTCACGGTGAAATAGTTTTCCCTTACAAGCGGATTTTGTCTTCTCCAGAGGGCTGTGGAGAAGACGGGCTCAAAAATAAAATGAATTGCAGTGCAATCAGCTTCCATTTACCAGAGGCAGTGAGGGGCTGGCTAGTTGCAGTGCTGAAAAGTAATATTTAAAGTAGGTAGCTCAGGCCTGGGGTGGCTGCTGCCCAGGCAGATGTAGTAAGCCCTGCTGGGGTGACTCTGGGTTGTGTTGGAGATGGTGTGGGGACAATCTACCATCCTGAGGGGCAGCAGCTGAGCTCCCACAGCCCAGGTTGCAGAAGCGTACTCATACAAAGCAGCAACAAAAGAGGATGGCTCTGCTTGGGCAGGAGCCCAGCTCTTTGCTGAGCCAGTCAGTGCTGGTGGCAAAGATGACCTGTGGCACAGGGATTTGAGAGCAGCTCAGCTGGGAAGTAACTTTCAGGTGACAAGTGCAGTGTGTGACACATTTCTTCCTGGAAAAAGCTTCCTAGCTGCAAGCAATGTGCTGGATTGACAGGCATTCCATGGTTTGGAGGAGCTCTAGTGGCTACTACCAAGCCTGTATTCAGGTCACTTTGAAATCAAACTGGCTGCTCATGTCTTCTAAGTATCTTGGTGGATCATGACAGATCCTTACAGATAAGATCATCAGGAATGATCATTTTTGAAAGTGTAAATTCATTCATGAGTACTGATGGAAATCTGAGACTAGAAAGATACATGCATACACCTGAGAAAGAAATACAAAGTGGAAATTGGAAATATTCCCACAGAGACTTACGAAGCCAAACACTTCAGGCTACATCAGACTGGCCCCTGCAAGAGGGTTGCTGTGCGAGCCTTGATGGGAGGGACCCACAGATCAAATGATCTTTCCTGGCACAGAAGCAACCAAAATGAAGATACTGATCCTCACTCAGCACAGCCTGATGGGCTGTTTTTCCATACCAAAGATCAGCATCTGTTTTCCAGTGGCAGACCTTGGGTTATTGCTCAACAACTGTCTCAGTTATTTGGCAGTATCATAGTGTGTCCCTAATAGTTGGCGGCAGAACTGACATTTGGCCTCTTTTTACTGCTCCATACTGTTCTAGACAAGCAAGCATTTCCTCTGGAGCCTGGACTTGTTTCTTTGTAGAAATGCCCAAAATTTCAACAAGCAGCTGTATACAGTCTCAATCAAATGGTTCAGTGAGGGAACATGTTTTAGAGGTTGTTAGGTAAAGAAGAAAGCTGTAGGAACTCTGTAATCTCTATAAACTTTTCTTAAGTAGGAGGAAAATTCTTTCAGTGAAATAGTGGGGTTTCTCCAAATCAATACTTTCCTCTTCCCTAAATAACTCTTTAAGAACTTTAAAAAAACCCCATATTTACAAACAGAATTTCAGGTCCCATCAGAACAAACCCTGAAAGGGTAAGTGAAGTCAGAAAGTGCCTACATTTTTGTTGCTGATTTGTATCAGATACTACAGTGATGAATAGCAGAAAATCAGTGGTACATGGTCTTCAGTGGCATCTGTACCTCTTCCTAGTTCCTTTGTGTTGCATGAGCTTGATATTAGCTCTTCAGAGACATTCAGCTTGTTGGGAAAATACTTTGTCACAGAATGATTTCTTTTTTTTTCTTCCTGCAGTGTAATGTCCATGCCAGTTTATTCCCCTAACCTTTTTGGAGTGTTTTAAGGTGACCAAAATTGCTGCTATTACTCCATATGAGGACCAGTCAGGCAAATGCTTCCCGCACAAAATAATTCCTAGACTGGCCAGTTTTGTAACTTGCATGTAAATATCTAGTAGACCTCTGTTTTGGGTTTGTTTGTTTGTTTGTTTTTTTTCTTTTAATTGCAAGTAATGTACAACTGAGTTATTTTGTAGTTAGAGTGTGACACTCTTGTTTTACACAGTTGAAGTTGATGATTACGAAGTTTGAAGCCTGGATGAATAGAATTTAGTACCTCATATGGTGCAGAGCTTGTTTTCGTTTTACATTTAATCAATTGATTTTTCTTTTAATGGATTCTCTTTGAAATTTTATGTTTGTACCAATGCATAGACTTCACTATTGCCATGTTGCATTACCAAGGGCAATGTGAGTTTAAATCACTTTATCATAAAACTTTGCATAATCTGCTCATACAAACTAATTAAATGTCAGGTCATTGTAATACAGAGCCCATATTATCACCATGGGTCACTAGAAACAGCAATTAGTAATTCATGTGTAATCCAGTTAAATTCAAATTAAGAGAAAGAATGTCAAGTCAGTGTTTAGTTCCTATTTCCCAGTTTTTACCATTTTGTACAGGTTTTTGGGGGTGCCACTTAAAAAAATAACTTCAGAATGATTTTTAATGTAATTTAATCAAATTTATACTGCTCAGCATGGTGTTTCTAACTAGTGGTCATACAAGTGACTTGTACTTAGAAAGTAATTAACTTTAGAACCTATAGATATTTTGAATGTGTTAACCCTTCACTAAGTACGCAGGGGTTTTACTGATGGATATTTAGTGGTATGAAGGACCTCTGTATTCAGCTTTCACAAGCAGAACCGAAATGAGTGTCTGATTATTAGGTAAAGTATGCAGCTGCTGCCATAGCAAGCCATTCAGAATGACAGTGTACAACAGTGGAAAGACATGGAGGTTGCTACAACCTGCCTTGTGCTGGGTGACGGCAAGTAAGAAGAGAGCATTTTCTTCCATGGCTGGTTCTGCTCTGGTGGGGAAGGGGACTACACTGGGGAAGCTCCAGCCAGTACTCCGTCGTGTGGGATGTCCAGCTTGTCCCCTGGTCTGTGTTACCTGGTGCCTGAGGGAAAATGTACCGCAGGATGGGTCGTCTGACCCTGCCACGTGTGCTTCTGTTCTTGTAGCCAAGGACTTAGCAGCTGCGGTCAGTGTGCCCTTCCTGGAGTACTCATCCTTGCTGTAAACGTACTGCAGCCTGAGCAAAATCTCTGCTGCTACACTCCTCCCACTATTGCTTTTATTGTGTGAGCTCCTGATAAGAAAGGCATGCTCCACATTAGGTACCATCAGCTCTCTCGCTCTAGTCCTTTTCCTTTCATTTTCCTAGATATATCTGGATTCACGCTTCTTAGCGTTTGCCTTTCTGTGCTTAAAACCTCATTAGGCTCCTGTCATATTTCAAACTAAATAGAATATCCTGGCTAAAATGTCAGTGCCATTCTTGTAATGGCCATGTCTGAAAGAAGCTAAAATACTGGTTGTAATTTATTCGTATAGCATGCAAAGGTCGTAGGTGATTTAGAGAGAAGTCTAATGGCAAACAGTCATTTTGATCATGCAGCGGTGTATCTCAGATTCATCAGAAGACTTTTAGTTGGTGCAGAGCTGGATTAAAAGTCACCATGTGAAGATACCCACCCTTCCCAGCCCTGCTCTTCAGTACTTGTCAGATCCGTGAAAAAATGGTCCTGCTTTCACTGGGTGTCGTGAGACGTGTTGTGTGTTGCTTTCTCAGGAAGGGAGTCTGTTGAAATAATTTTGAAATCCTCTAACAATGAAAGGACCAGCATATTCCAGGGCACTTTTATTTTGATGAGACTGAAATTTCAGTATCTGACTTCAGTTGCAGCATTTAAAAGAGTTGGTCTTTTTTTTTCCCCTTAACAAAGTGAACATTTAAATTCTAAATCACAATCAGCCAAGCCCATCACTGCCAAATTAGGGATGACAAGTATACCCTGCTGTGCATACTTTCAGAGAGATGTTTTCAAATATGAATTTAGCTTTCAACAAAGGCATGATTTCTTTGTAACTTTCCTGTCACATTCACTCTGTAATACAGTAATCACTGAGCATTCACAAATAAGTGGTTACCCTAAAATACTGCTCTCACTCAGTTTGTGAGTCTGTACAGTACAGCTGTGTGTTGGTAACCTGTAATATTGCAAAATACTGAGAATTTGAACTGTGGAATCAAACACAGAGATTAATCAAGTGCTGTGCTAATCAATTTTTTCCTATTTAATTAAAGTGGTTTTCTTTGTAAAGTTCCTGTGAGAGCTGAAGAATTTTCATTCCCATCCCAGCAGACTGATATGTAGGTGGGGCTGGGAGGGGCGTGGGTCAGAGAGAGCTGGGCAGCTGCAACAAGTGAGTGTGGAGTAGGCTGTGATATGGTTGTGTCTCTTCCTTTCTGGGCCAATGACTTAGTAAATATCACACAAGGCTGCATCATTTTACATCAGTTGATACCCTGGCCATGCATTTTGAGGAAAAAAATAGTGTTTCAAAAGAGGGAGAGACAGAATTAGGAAGGACCTGGAGATGGGAAGCTGGCATGCTACCAGAGCAGTGGAGCTCTATTTAAGTACTGCTGTGCTCTTAGCCCTTGTTTCACAAAGGCAATTATACTGAGTTCATTAAGACAACATCAAAGGCAGAGAACTCCCACTATCCATTGTGCAGTGACTACAGCCAGTATGCAAGTATGCTGTTCATATGTATAGAGAAATGGTGGTGGGTATTATGTTCTCCCACCTCAGAATGTAAATTCAACATCATTTATAGATGATGAAGTACACTAGAAATTAAAAATCTGTCTCTGAAAATAAGGCTACTTTAGAGTAATTATCTCTCAGTTTAATTTGGACAACAGAGAGTTTACAGAATCCCAAATGGGAGAGTTTGCTATCTATGTACATTACAGATCATGGCATTGAGTCCCTTCCCACTGATGTGGGCAGAAAACTCTATCTGGTTTTGAATGCTCTGGGTTTGGTTTCTAAATGCAATGTTAGATGATGCCTGCTTTGCAGGGGCAGCAGGAGTTCTGCTTGCCTCTCCTTTGTTTGCCAAGGTGCTGTAGCAGCAAAGTACAGCCAGGCGCAGCTCGGCCCAGGCAGGCAAATGCAGGTTGCCCATCTAAAGAAAGCAAGCCACAGCAGTTGGAAATCACGTGGCTGTACCACAAAGCTGTTTAATTTTAAGATGGATGTATTTTATATTGGCTTGTGACTGAGCTGTTTGGTTTTCTACTCATAAAGGCTTAAATTTTACAATTTCTAAAGGGAAAAGAGGTTTGGTTTTTTTTTTTTTTGGTTTTTTTTTCATGCAGTTGCATGATGCTAGAGGATGAAGGATTTTTAAGAAAAAGAAGGTAAAAGAAGTTATCACTGTCTGAAGTGGGCATCATCTGAAAGAAGGCATGTATTCTCATGGGCATTTAAATGTTTGGAGAACTTCAGTTATGAAAGACGTCCTGTCAGAGGATTCATATTGAAGTGACTTAGTCCACGTGGGAATGGGAATGAGGATAAGTTTAAGAACAAATTAGCCTTAAGTCTAGGATGCTTTCATCACTGGTAATGGATGAGTCAAAGTCAAGTACAAACATACTCAAGATTTGCAAGGTTAAGTTTGGCTCAACCTGTGAGGGTAACAGTGCAGAAGCATCCCGGTCTCACTTGTGTTGCAAGAGCTAATGGAAATGCCATGATTGATTCCCTGTATACAGGGAATATGTGAAGCTGCTTGTATACACGCAGCAACCAGAAGTGTCACAAATGTTTCTATTACAAAAGCAGAACGTATTGTTATACCCTCTTATACAGCCAGAAGAACAAGACCACTGATCCTGATTTCTGGAGATGTTGCAACAGCCACATCACCAGTGAACTCCCTCAGTGCCCCCCAGTGTGATATTTTCAAAAGCTGTATGCCATATGTTGTGGTCTATGTGGGTGCATTTAAAAAGCACGCAGAAATAAAGCACAAATTGGTCTTTTCTGAGCATGTGTCTATATGAATTTAATACTGCTGACAGAACTATCATGCTGCCTTTTCAAAGGTTTTTGTTTGGAGGTCTGTAGCTATGTATGGAGGCACGAGTGAATAGTAGTGTAATAATACTGATTGATAGAAATATCTATTGCCTTTTGTGGACAGCCAGAGGAGTTGCCTTTGTGCAGACCAGTTTTACCTCTGTGCTACCTCTGTGCCCATGGAAACAGAAGCCATTGAAAAGCAAAACTGCAAAATTCTTGTGCGCATTAGCAGGAAGGTAGAGGGGGAATGAGATCATGGTTGAAATAAATCCCGTACCTTTTCACATTCCTCCCATTCACTTCGGTAACTGCAGAATGGAGAACTCTGTGTTCAAGTTAATTCTACATCTGTTCCTTTCTTTCTGCCCCTGTAGCTCTGAGGCATTGGGCTCAAATGTTTCCCAGAGCTCCTGCTAGGGTACTGCATTTCCACATGTGCTTTATGTGAGCTTTCTTGATAACCACAGAATCCTATGTGTCGGATGGTTGCCTCTGGGAAAGTAGGCTGTCCCAGCATAGGAGACTTCAGGTTGCTTAGGTTGAGAGGCAAAGCCTTGTAATGTGCAAAAAAAGATGTTTAAAATGCTTCCTTTCATGGCTAGCAGAGTCACTGCTTCTGTTTTCTCCTAGGAAAGCAGTTCATTTAGACTGCCCTGCTTTGTTTTCATAAATGTAATCTATAGAAGTAATGATAAGCCAAGCAAGCTCCAAGGGTCCTGGCACCGTCAGGCTCTTTAGAATTCATTGTGGCCAGGGAGAACATCTGCAGTCTGAAACCTTGGGTGTTTGGAACTGAATACAATTCTGTCTGTTTAACTGGCAATGAACTATTTTTAAATGCCTCTCATTTATTAACATTGAATAGCAACAATCAGAAGGAAACTGTGCTCCCATATAGCTTCAGAAGAGACTAGGCCATTTCTCAAAAATTCTTGTTTCTTCAGCTATGGCTTCTTCCTTCATCCCCGAGCAAGTCTTGTTGATGACTATGACGGTTCTAGCAGTCTAGATATATTCTTGTGCAGAGGTCCAAAGTCCTGAATGCATGCTGAAATTGAGATTCAGAGAAGCTCATTGTCATGCTGTCTGCCTTAAGTATATGGTGGTGGGCAACCTTTCATTATATGCTCCACCAGGGAAAAATCACGCATTCCCTCCCAGTGACTGACAAGAGGCAGGGAAATCTCATCGCTTTCTGCTTTCCATCACCCTGCCTCAGCCCATCAGCTAACTGACAGATGGTACACAGTCCTGATGTATAGGTACTGGGAGATTAAAGAACAACTCTACAGCAAAATAAACCCATAGGATACAAGTAGCTTTTAAAATGACCTCAGGAGACATGTCAGTCAGTGCACAGTATAGGATTTTCTGAGGTAGGAATTGCATTTACAGATCGTGTGTATCATTTAAACTATAAAACACCCTATTGCCAGCCATTTGCCCAGCTGTTTCTTCCCAAGACGAAGGAAGGAGCTGGATCTAGGGCTCCCTGTGTCCATAAAAAGAGTTATAGATCTCTATCTACAGCTATCTAGCCTGCTAGATGTCTGTGCCGTGTCTCATTCTAAAATGACACTAAGTTTTGTGTATGGCAGAGCAGAATTCTCCTGTGATGCTGATTACAACACACGCTGCACATGTTTCTTGTTTCAAGGGGACAAAGACTAAAAAAGTTGTTAAAGCAGAGAAAAGCACGCAGACCTTGGTATAGTTTAATGGCAAATCACATTTGTTAAAAGCACAGATAAGGGACCCTTGCTCCAAGCAATTTCTATAACAAAAAGAGGGAACAAAACTTGACCCTGTACTCTGCTCATGCCGATCTCAGTGTGGGCGTTTTGCTTGCAGGAGTGTGGTGGGATCAGTCCTTTAATATGAAGGGCTTTGCCACATTCTGCCTTTCATGCCCTACCCCCAGCCAAGGCGGGAGAATTTTAACCTAGGATTAATTTTTTTTTCCCTCTGTAGAAATGAGCAGTTGGAGTTTTGTGAGCTTTTAAAAAACCTGAAGCAGAAGCCCTCAGTAGCGGTGTTGTGGTGAGGCAGTGAACTGGTGTCTATGAAGGTTGCTGGTGTGCAGGAAACCAGCAGTATTTCATGGGGACACCTTCCTTAACTGGCATTAATCTTAATTTGAGGAAGGCTGCTTTGCTGTACCTCTCAAACACATAGATATTTTTGGAGAATAAGTGTTTCACGGGATGGTTGTTTCTTTGTTCCTCACATGCAAAATTATTTGTGAGACTGCTGTGTGAGATACAGGCCTCAAGCAAGGGATGTTTGACTACACCCAGTGCAGGAGAACGGGAGAGAACAGAGTTGGCATCAGTGTGTTCACAGGTGAAATCTCAGGTATTCACAGGATATTGCACCAACCATATCTGTCGACTTGGCTTAAAACCAAATAAGCACTTTGATTCCTCTGGAGTGATTTACTTTCAAGAGGAAAATCTGACTAGTTTTTGACTACCAAAAGTTGTAAAGACTCCTTTAGCATTTCCCATTATAAATGTGGATTTTTGGGGACCTACTTAATTATTCACAGAATTGTAGGGGTTGGAAGGGAGCTTGAGAGGTCATAGAGTCCAACCCCTCTGCCAAAGCAGGTTCCCTTAGAGCAGGTCACACAGGTAGGCGTCCAGATGGATCTTGAATGTCTCCAGAGGAGAATCCACAACCCCCCTGGGCAGCCTGTTCCAGTGCTCCGTCACCTTCACCGTGAAGAAGTTCTTTCTCCCATCGATGTGGAACCTCCTGTGAACCAACTTGTGACCATTGTCCCTTGTCCTGGCCTCACAGGCCACTGAAATAGGGGTTGGCCATCTCCTTTTGTCTCCCATATATATACTCATAGGCTGCACAAGGCAGTTGCAAATGGTGAGAGAACAAGAGCTTCTGCAGCAGCCAGGGCTACTGAAGAGGCAGAGACAGACTTTACATTAGTTACAGCAGGGAAAGCTAGAGAGGCGCTGATGAGGAAATTAAAAATCAGTGATGCCCAGTTTTTAATTCTTGGTCTTACAGTCAAAGCATTCAGTCTTCTGATGTCCGATCTATAAAGAACCAAAGAAGCACCTTGAGAGGAACCCTATCTTCTTTGAGAGTGGTGGGAGACAACTGTTGACTTCATGAGAGGGGCAGTGCCTTGGCCAAACGATGCAGTCTCCAGGTCCTTTTTGCTGAGATGTGGCTGTCCCAGACTGTGAAGGAGAGAAGGTGTTGGGACAGGGACACCCTTATGCTGCAGACTGGTTACTTTGTACCTCGCTTCTGTAGGAACCAAGGCCTTGACCCTGGTATAAGCACTCTGGAGAGCAAATGTGTGATTTTATCTACCATGACGTGCTGTAGAGATCTGAATTAACAAAATACATGAGAGATTCTCTTTTGAGCCAAATCAGGAGCTGCAACTCTGATCTGAGGTCTGGCAGTAGGTCAGATTTTTGCTGTCAGTGTACAGTAAGTACAAGGTGTTGCTCCACCTGCTTTCCCTTGGTTTCCTGAGATGAAGGCTTGCCAGGTGCCTCCTCTTTGTGGCTGCGTCTAAGTGCTGTGGTCATGCAGGCTGTAGGCAGAGACAACCCCACGTGGTTCAGCATAAGTGGTCCCTGCTACTGCTGGAAAAGCAGTAGGAAGCTGAGCTTGGTCAATTCTCATCATTCTTAGGCATGGGAAAAGAGACTGACACATCTGTCTCCTCTTTCCTAGACTGTGCTGGCTACTGTTGAAGAGCAAGTAATGCAGAAGCTGCCATGATTCCTACCACAGGGCAGAAGGTACCTTTATGGTACTCTCCTGATTTTCCACTGTATAAAAATACAGTTTTGACTTGAGCTAAATCAAGACCAGGTCTTGCCCCTTAGATCTTAAGAAGCTGCTCAGAGATAAAGCTGTATTTCCTGGGGTTTTTATCAGGTTTCTCTTACTAAGCAAGTGCTCTCTTGCTGAACAGGCGGGTGTTGAGTTCCAACAGAGCCATGAGGAAATGAACAAAAACCATAGGAGGGCCAAGACCACTGGCACGAAGAGCTTGTGCTCCTGGCAGGCTCAGAGATGGTTTTCCCTTATGTAAACACTGCTCCCCTCCGGTACTCCTCATCTCAGTTTTCTGGCAGTAAAAGGCCCATAAAATTGTGCTGGTAAACAAGGCATCATCAAGTACTGCCTTGGTGGCCATGTGTGACCACAAGAGACTTCATGTGTGGTCACCACGTGAAATACATAATCTCAAAGAACAGCAAGTATAATACTTTCATTGTAACTGGAGGGTTGACGATTTACTAGAGAGCCTCACATGCAGCTCCTTCTGCAAGCTTGTTTGAGAAATGCTGCCCCAGGCACCTCTCATCTGGCTCTCAGTTTCCTCCTCAGCAGACAAGGTGTGCATATGTGTGAGAAAAGATGTCAGCATCGTCACAAGCTAGGTGAAGCTTTCAGCAGGTTCACACATGGTGTGTGTGGGGAAGGAACGTGAAGCACAAATGTGCCCTGGTGGGCAGAACAGCCTCTGAGGCCTGAGGGACCAGCATAGCTTCTGGAGGCAGGAGGATCCTGGCCAGCCCTTGGCCCTGCTGTGTGAAGCATGATGAGGTGGTTCTGGAAAGCTGATGCAGTTTGCCACTCTCTGCATACTGTGTGCTGCATATGGAAACAACCCTCCCGCCAACATTAGATGGGTGCTCTCAGGTAGTGTGGGATATCCACCGTGTTTCTCTCTTTGCATTTCTTTCCCGAGACACAGAAGTGTAATTGGAAAGAATTAAAAAAAATCTTTTAAAGTTGCTCTTTTTTTGCCATTATGGATTGAGGATTTTGGAACAAAACTGTAGCTTTTCCTGTGGCATTGTTGTGTTCTCAGGTCTGGTGACCATCAACCAAGGTAAGTACCTAAGTCTTTTCCACAGAAGTAGTATTCTCAGACGCAGGGCACAGCAGTTCCCGTCACAGCACTGCCTGCTCAATGCCTGCTGCCCAGTGATGGAGTTGATGCATTTTCATTGCATCTTTGCTAGTGAATCAGAAGTGGGAAGCGTGATGGTTTTATTCCATAACCTGTAGGTACAAAGTAACTTCTTCCTCCGGCATTAAGGTATTTGCCTTTATATAGCATAAATCACTTCAGTGGGTTGCTGAATTACTATTAGCTCCCACTGGAGAGTACATGAAGTATATTCATTGTGAAGCAAAGTTGTAACATGCTGTAAGCTCCAAAGCGCTGATGCAATATTTATGTTGTTCCACGATCTACTGGCAGATTTAAGCATAATATTGTAGACTGGCAGGAAGCTGTTATGATCTAAACTCCTCGATTATGTCAGTGTTTAATTTTAAGTTCTGTTGCACACAGCAATATATCTAGTTACGGGTTTTGTGTGTGATTCTCCTTCTAGGAAGTGGAGCTATTGGTGGTCATGACCTAGGCTGAAAGGCACAGTGCTTTTTTCTTAGACGGAGTAAACCATGGGTAGTTTGGGCTACGTGATCTCAGTCGCTTATCTAAAGAACATGGTTTCCAGTGCAACGGCAGGTGGCATATCTCTCACTGGTGCTGTGTTATCTGTAAGACCTACACTGATGTGCTGTTATCCCATTTAATTTGAAAGTACGTGCAAATAGTGTAAGGGGTGTGAAAATGCAAAAGACCTTTCCTCACAGTGATTTTTGGGGTTATGCTGGACTCGATTTTTATTTGAAGTATGCTGGTAGAGCAGAGTAGTTTCTTCCTTTCTGTTCTCTAAAGAAAGGCCTGTCAGCACTGACTTCTGCTGCCTGTTTCAGTCCTCTATTGTAATAATTTCTTGTCACTTTTTTCTTAACTCGAAGCTGGGCAATCTCCACTTGGCTTCCTCAGCCCCAAGTCTAGGGAGGTGATTATGCCTCTGAACTCTGCATTGGTGAGGCTGCATCTCGACTGCTGTGTTTAGTTGTGGGCCCCTTACTACAAGAAGGACATCAAGGTCCTGGAGCGGGTCCAGAGGAGAGCAACCAGGCTGGTAGAGGAACTGATGAAGAAATCCTATGAGGAGTGGCTGAAGGACCTGGGGTTGTTTAGTTTGGAGAAGAGGAGGCTGAGGGGAGACTTTATCGCTGCCTATAATTTTCTGAAAGGAGGTGGGCTAGAGATAGATTAGGTGCTTAGGGATATGGTTTAGGAGAGGACAGGTACAGTTGGACTCAATGATCTTTAAGGTCTTTTCCAACCTAGTTGTTCTGTGACTCTTAAAAGAGTACTGTAAGCTTTACAGATGATCAGCACTTGTGATACCATTAATTTTTGTGAAGTACTCAGCTCCCACTTAAACAAGAAAGCATCTTTGATTTTGAATTGAAAAGTGTCTTACCCATCATTCTTAGCAATTAGAATGAGTTTCTTGGGTAGTTTTTGGTTTCAAGACTGAGTTTCTTGAAAACTGTGAGGCTTGCTTGTCTGAGTCTTCAAACGCTGCTGAAAATCTGGATGTGAACAGTTGCCTGTTCCTGTTGATTGTAGCTGTGAGACTGATGGCTGTTTTGCATGCCTGAAGGTTATCTGTCTGGTATCTAAATGTTGGTCATCCCAAATGGTTGGCCTCATCCTACAAACTGATGAATTCCTGTGGAACATATTTTATCTTATTTCCATCAGTAGAGATTGCACGGAAGAGAAGTTGGGTTGTAGATCTTTTTCCAGTGCGTGTGATGCTCATTTCGGGAACACAGCCACAGCCTCAGTCAGAAGGTGCACTGTAAGTTTTTAACTTTAAGGATGGGTAGAAATTTTTGCTTTGACCCTTAATGCTAAGAACATCCTTGAAAACTTAATTGCATTTGTGACAATGTAAGCCCGCTCTATAGAAGGTATTTTATCATTTTAGTTCACTATAAACACAAATTTGTTCTTGGCAGGTAAATATCATGGCTGAAATTTACCCAGGCTAAGTGAGGAATCGTAGCTTCCCTTTGTGGCCAGAGAGGTCAGGGCTGCCTCATCATGTCTTAAGTGGGCTGTAGCACCTTTGCAAGCATCTCTCTCTCCACTGATTGCTTCAGCTACTCTTTGGTTTAAGTACTTGTGTCCTTAAGGATGAATGTAGGCCTGAGGAGGTCTCCAGTTCTCATTGATGAGCAGGGGTAAAATGCTTACAGTCCGAGTATTTTTAATTCCTCTTATTTGTTGCTTTGGCTGTCTGTGAATGTCTCTCTTCCTTTCTATTAATGAATACAGATGTGCAACTGCCTGCACCCATCTGGCTTTGTTCAATAAATGTGTAGGCACAGACGTTTAAATCAAATATTGATAAATACACCCTTTAATATGCAAATTTGTTTTGTGAACAAAACTTCTGTCTGCCTGCTTTTTTTCATTGAGAGGCATTTCTGCCATGGTGATACTTTTTCTTGATTGCCATTGTATTCTGTGAACAGCAGCACATGCTGGAAAGTCAGAAGGTAGGACTAGTTCCTGAAATATATTTGGAGAATAGAATAATATTTTTTTAAAAAAATTATAATAAATAAAAGGATATAATATTTCTCCCTCTGTTTTGATAGCAACTTATTAATGTCTATTCAGCAGTGTGCAAGGTGCACTAAGGAGGTTAAAGAGGTCTTAAATGGTCCCCCACAGGAGGCTGTTAAAAGATGCATCTGTGTATGTACATACAAAAAGAAAGTGACTAATAATAACCATTAGCTTTCAAAATTTGTAATATTCTGAATGTAATGAACTGAGGCCCCTCTAATATGCTTGACAGGTGCTTAGTGGGCTTATAAAATCCAAAGGCAAGTGGCAGTAGGGCAGACCTTAGCGAAAGGTAGTGAGCAGTCACTTCTCACTCAGGGTAGTTTGAGGTCAATTATGACACTTGCTGTCTAAGATCTTCAGGACCTATGGTTTCAAGGCTATTTTACCTTTCCTCACTGCTGGTTTGGTTTGTGGGTTTGGTTTTTTTTTTTTTTTTTTGTCAAGAAGTTATTAGTAATAAGTCTACTGGAATAGTAGGAAGGGGTCAGCTTTGAGATTTTCACTGGAGAAAGTTGCAACTAAGTGTGGCTCTAAAGGGGACAGCACTGTTATAGGGGTGTTCAGGGAGAATGCGATGAGCTCACAGCATGGCTGTGCACAGCCTTCTTCCTTCCAGATGCTCCAGAGGTATTTTATTTTGGGCTTTTCAGAAAATCAGGTATAAAATACATCTTACTGTAGAGAAGTGAGCTAGTAAAAACACGTTTTCTCCCTCACCCCCCCCCCCCCCAAGTTCATAATCATACTTTTAATTGCATGTTTTGTTTTTCTTCAGTTTTGCAAAAGTTTGATCTGATTTGGTCGGTTTGGGGTGGAAAGACCTCTTTTATTACCTTGAAGTACAGGATATTTACCTTCTCTATCCCTACTTTTCTTGGGTGGTAGGTTTTTTGGTTTTGTTTGAGGTTTTTCTGGAGATTTTTTGTTTGGGGTTTTTTGAGTTGGTTTTTTTTTGTTTGTTTTGGTTTGCTTTTCTTCCTTTGGAAGCCAGTTGTAATGATTTATCAGGTCTCCAACTTACTTCCATAGTATTTCATGTCCTTTGCTTCATAGGAAAGGCTCATCCATTTAGTCTTGTTTACTGGACAAATTATTGAAGTTGCAGCTTTTGTGGTACATCAAACTGAAAATATTAGGCATGGGAAGAGCAAGAGCTGTTCCAGATGTATGGTGTAGTTCCGGCATACTTTACTGGGGGCAACAAGAGCAGTAGCTGCCCCTGTGCTCCAGCACCTCCCACCCTGTCACTTGCTGTATGCTCTGCTGCGTAGGTACTGTCATCTGTGAAGCTGTCCTCTGCAAAGGAAGAGAAGCATGTCTGGGGACCATGACTGATAGGTTTCTGTCAGGGATCTCAGGACCAGCCCTGCCACTGTCGGCATAAAGCATTTATTATGCTTCTCAGGAGAGTTTTAAGAGGAATTAAGGTAGAGATGTAAAATTGTAGGGTATGTGCCATAAAACGCAAACTTAAGCTATTCAGTCTGCTAAAATGCTTTGGCTTCCTCAGCTGACCCCAGACCTTTCTGTGGAGAATACTTGTCTGTCACTTACGGCTTTTTTAGTATCTCCAGAAATGTCAGAAACTCGATTAGTTTTTCCAGAGACACATATGCAGAAATAGATGGCATTATTTCAGTGGTTTATAGAAAGATTAATGGATTAAAGTACCTTTTTGTCCAGACCGACTCCAGCAGTTGCACTGTGGTACAAAAGTAAAATTGGAAATGTATTAAAAATCAACAGTTTATTTAATGCTGTAAATTGTACTTCAAAACAATTTAAATGACTGCCATTATGTACGCAAACACAAGGAGCAGTGTCAATAAGTTGGAAGCTCTATGGGTTGTATTTTGTGCTTTGTACCGTGGTAAAGGAATGTATCAAAGAAACCTCTCAAATATACACGTATGTTGTAAAAAGCAGCACTATAAAACATCAGGATTTGAAATGCTTGCAGTAAGTGCTCTGTGGGATTATGCTGCCTTCATAAAAATGTTGTTAGCACAAAGAGACTAATTCCAGCCTTAAATTAACCAGCTCAGGGGAGCATATTTTGGTACGAAGTGGCAGGGCTTGTGAATCGCTCCTGGAACATTTGCCCTGTGGATGGAGGAAGAACATGGTCCATAAAGTTCACAATGGGTCTGAAAAGCAGAAATGTGTGTTGGAATCCTGTCGCGCTTGTTGGCTAAACTCAGCGGCGGGGAGCCTGCGGTTCGTCGGCTCTGCCTGTGTTCAGAGAAAAAAAGAAGAGGGAAAAAAGCACAAGGAAAAAAAAAAAACAAAACCAAAAACCCCACACGTGGGAGAAGTGCCTCTCATCCTGAGCCCTTTTTTTGTTCTGTTTTCTCACGGGTTTTATTGTTTTCCTGGGCAGGGTCTGAAGCTTTGAATTTTATGTAAATGTTTTCTAAAGAGCAGGGATAGGTTGGGATGGGGAACATGTATCAGCCCTGAGGTTCAATGTATTCCAGATGCCAGAACCCACTCACAGCAGTCTGCAGGCTCACAGTACCTCCGGATGGAAATGGCATCTCCTCCCTTACTCCTCCTCCCCCCCACTGCACGTATTATGGCTTGGTGAAACTGTTGCCACGTCTTGGGGTGAGGCTGTTCCTTTAGGTCCTTCCCTCAGAAAGCACAGCTCCTGTGAAGACCTGCTGCTCCCATGAGCACCTCCTAAAGTGCCCCATAATAGCCAGAAAGGTGAAACTTCCTCCCACAGTATGCCTCAGAGTTTTCTCCTAATTCCATTAAAAAGTTACATCACTTTTGCATATAGGGATCCGAGAACGCTGTTTGAGAGTCGTTATTTTGTTTAAAAAAAAAGAAATTAAGTAAAATAGACAAGAGATTCTTCTGGAAAGCTGTTTGTGTTTGAGGCTTTGTCCTAGGAAATAAACACCTACCTTTACTGTGCTGTTTTAACGCTGATTTAACAACTTTTGTGCACACAAATACATACTAAGCAATACGATGCCCGTTAACTAGGTGTTCATGAGCTGTGATAGATTACTTTTAGTGGCTGGCATTTACCTGCTCCATCAAAACTTCTTTGATAGGCTGCAGCTATGGGAGAGAGGGAGCTGAACTTTGTGGGTGCAGAAAGCCCAGCGCCCCGCTTGAGGAGCTGGAGATCTTGGCCAGATTATTAAGAGTGCCGGACTCTGTCCCTCCTGCGCTTTCCATCTCCATCTGGTTGGCCTATTGCCATTTTCGTGCCAGTATCCATGGTAACTTCTTTTGGGGTAAAATAACAGAAATGTGAGTTAGCTGCCTGCCTGCAGGAAAGCTGCCACGGTCCTGGTGCCAGAGCCGCAGCGAGACGCAGCCCCGGCACGCGCATTCCAGCGGGGTTAGGCAGGTTACGACAGCTGCTTCCAGTTAGAGGTGAAATCTCTCCTTCCCCACCAGCCTTGCCAGGGAGCGTCTGTCTCCTCAGCCCTTCTCTCTTGTGCGTGGAAACATCCCCACGTAATTCTTCTGTGGATGCCTTTTCCCCTCCTGTTTGCAGGTTTGCGCGATTCATTTTACGTTTTAAATGGCTTTGTCAATAAAAGCTTCAGTTTTCAAATGAAACATTAGCTGGTAACTGGGGATATGTTACAGGAAAATGTTTACTAACAGTTGTTAGTAAATTAACGAGTTTGCTGTGCTGCAGTGTACGTAGGAAATGGCAATATTAAAAATGATTTAGAGAGTCAGGCAGTTTATTAGGAAAAAAACAGCTGAGTTGTGTCCTTCCTTGTCTGTTCAAGTTGTGTGACCTTGTGCGAAGTCACTGCCGCTGCCTCTCCATCCCTAAATGTAAAAAAAATAATCAAGTGGTTACCTTGCCAGTGGCCTACTGTCCAAGCGGGGGGCACAGTGGCACCACCTGAGGTCCTCAAAAATGGGGGTTCAGTTTTTCAGTGCTACATTAGGAAATGACCCGTGTTTGAGTTCCCACATACTCAGCTGTAAAGGGAAGCAGTCGAAGTAGATGCTGTAGATGTTCAAACAGTGCTTCTTTTTTTTTCCCTACAGTGTTCTGTAGGTTTCTTGCAAGTGTATTGCTTGCATTACCCTTCCTTCTCAAGAAGTGTCAGTAGAAATCACAACTCTTGTTCCAAACTCCCTACCCAAATCTCAAGAGAGGCTTCCACGAACCACTCAGTCTAATTGGAGAGGACGTGTTAGGGCATGTAATTATCCCATTCTGGAATAGTATGCAAGTCACACATGAAATGCGATAGAGCTGGAAGGGTGAGTGTTAGGGTCCTGAGACCCTTCAACTGAAAAATAAACCCCTCTTTTGGGGTTTGTGGGAGGGCTGCTGGAGACAATGAGGATTGTCATCTCATTTTGTTTCATTGAAAGCTGTCTTTGAAATGCCTGTTTTCCTCTTTGCATTTAGGGATGCAATTCTCAAAACAGCAACCTCTACCTCCCCTGCAATGTGAAGTCACACAGACCCTCCAGCAGAGTCAATGAATTAGGTAGCGAGTTTGAAAATATTGTCCTGTTGTGGCATATGGAAACATTTAATGAATGGATGGATCTAGGCACATTTTGTCCTACTTTCTTGAACTGTCATGTGGAAAAGAAGACAGCATTTGAAGCTGGCACATCCTTGGCCACATACTGTAACCCTTGCACAGCCTGGGTGCGCAGCCTCAGCAGCCCCTGTGTCTGATGCTGGACAGATGTGCGTATAACAGCTTACCGTAATTCCACTCCTCATCCTGAGTGCCCTTCATAGCAGCTGTTAGTGAAATGAGGAAAAGAGGCGGCGAAGTGGTTCTTCGTGGTCCCTCTCGTATGCCTTCTGTCATGGTCCACTTCAGGTGGACGTGTGATGGTTCGCTTGCTGTGATCTCAAGGTGCAAAAGATCAGGGCAGTCGTGCCAAGGGGTTGTGTTTCAATCAAACAATTCAACTTTTATTGTCTTCACGTGATAGGTAAAAAGGAGGAAAAGTAAAGTAAAGAGAGGAAAGGGGTAAAGAGAGGAAAGAAGATAATAACTACCACCACGGGGTCCAAGGCATTCCGATGGTCTCAGGTCCAAACGGTGTCCCATCAGTCCTTTGACCATGGGTAGGAAGCACAGACTTTGAGTGATGCTGACAAATGAGAGCGTGCACAAACTCCTGTAGAGCTCCTGAAAGGAGCTTTTCTCACAACACTGTCCTCTTTTTTTTTTTTTTTCCTTGGGATGACTTCTGCTAGATCTCATCAGAACTGGAAAACGCTTCCAATAGGGATGGTATAATAAATCTGGTGGTTTAGCAGAGGATGGCCTTATGTATTCTTCCTCCTTGTGGGAGAAGGAGGAAGAAGTGGAGGGCATTTATTTAAAATGTTGTTGAGGTGTATGGTATTATTTTGTCTCAGTGAAATAATACATGGTATCATTAATTGTGGGTTGTTGACAAGATTTTAGTGGAAGCAGCAAAGAGCTACGTTCTGCCGCGTGGAAAAATTTAATGTATAAATAGAAAACAGAGCAAGTGTAGGCTTTCATTTTCGCGTTCATGCAAACAGGTGAAAACAGATTTTGCATGCAAATATGTATAAAAATAAGGTGTTCTTAATGAATAATTTAGGTTCCAGTGGGAGTATATGAAATTGATCATTTGCTCAGCACCCCCAATTTGGAAATTGAAGCTGTATGTTGTACTAGCCTGACAGCAACATCGCGTGCTCCTCTTACATCAGTGTCACGAGCCAGTTGTCAGTCAGAGATCATTAGTATGTGTGCAGACCAAACTATAGCATTTGCCTTTTGAATTGGCTTCTTCATGGTGACTCTGGCCAGATTGTCTCTGCTCAGGGTGAACTACGCAGAAGGGAGATGTGGTGGGAGAATCTTTCTGCTTTCTATGTTGCCTGTTAGGGAAGTCAAGTCAATTGGATAGCAAAAAGCTGGACTTGCTCCCAAAGTCGCTGCTGCTCCCATAGAATGGCTGTCTCCCTGCCATCAGTCTAGTCCCCTGCTCTGATAGCTTCATTTTTCTTCCAAGAGAGCCTCTCCCCTTGTGCTGTACCCTGGAAATATGATACGACTCTATGCTGGCAGGTCTCTGTGAAGCCAAGGCATATGAATAACTTCTCTGGGCTTGGCCTTTCATGGCTTAGTTCTCGCCATAGCATGTCTGGACCACCAGACCACTGAGTCTTGAAAGAGGCCTATTAGTTAGTGACAGAAAAGGAGTGATGACATTGTTGTAAACACAGCTGTCTCCCCATACTCCGGGTAGGAGTCTTTCTTGCAGATTTCTGCAACGGTGATTATTTGTTAATTTTAAAATATAAGCAAAACTGATACTGCCATCAACCATAGTGATATGAAAATAAATAAAAAAACTTGCAGAAGCTAAAAGAATGCTCTTGTCCTTTGTATTAAAGACAGTTGGTCTCTCTCAAACACAGAGCGGGGATTTTATTGTTCATTTGCTTGTATCATACAGAAATATAGACATTTTTTACATCTGTGCTGAAAATAGTAAAGCCCTCTGCTTCTCAGGATATTTGCTCTTGATCAAGAGTACACATTTGGCAGACAAATTTATTGATGAGCTAAGTGTTCATAGCTCCTGCCTGAACATTTTGTGCCTCCCTCCTGTGCAGCCTCCCTTTGCTAGGGAGAGGTGTTCTGGCCCTGTGGAGTTTTGTTTCTCCAGGTATCCTCTTTGGACATAAGCTCTTGGTTTGCCTTGTCCGTAATTAATGACATGCAGCACTGTTTGCAAAACAAAAGGACTCTGAGTTCACCTTAGCAGTTATTTACAATCACCCAGTTGCTTTACTTCATTATCCATTTTGCCAAGTAATGTCTGTGGGTGTGATCAAGTGGAAAAATCTAGTTGTCACCTTTTTAAGGTCAGTGCGTGAATCCTTGTGCATAGTGGTCACTTGTCCTTGTTCTGCAGCTCATAAATATACCACTGGATACAAGAGAAAACTAGGTACACCCTGTTGGGATGTCTTCCCTCAGAGAAGAGACAGTTGGTGACTCCTGCTGAAACTTTCTGCTGAACGCTGCTAACACAACCTCTTCTTCTGCTTCCCTGCAGATAGTTCTGCTACTCCGGGAGGTGTTGCTACTTTTCTTTATACTTCAGGGTCTGCCTTACTGTCTTTGGCCAATTCAAGGATACTCAGAGCCCCTTCCCCAGCTCTTCCCATCCCTCCTCTGATAGCACTGTCTGGTTAAAATAGCAGCATGTGACACCAGTCTTCTCCAGCATCTCCAGAGTGATTGAGTAATCTGAGACTGATGTAGAGCAAGATCTCCATTACTTTGTTTGGCTACTGTGAGAGATAAGGAGATTCAGTGAAGCTCTCCAAAGACCTTAAGAAGAAAGGGTAACACTGCATGCTATTAAGTGGCCGAAGGTTGCCTAGGTTGTGTGTTTACCTTCATGCCAACTGCATAGCCTAAAGAGTAAGGCACTGGGAATCACTGTATTCTTAGCTTAGACTTAGGGCCTTGGGGGTTAAGGATTTGGTCCTGTTCTTCTTCAAGGTCAGACAGCTCCATAACAAGTTCCTTACACTTTCTCTACCTCTGTTCCCCCACTGCAAAATGAGAATGGCCGGGAAAAATATCTCTCATGCTCATCAGATTTTCTAAAACTGCAAAATATTTCAGCTGCAGGTAAATATTTCCATTTGCATTCACATTATAGTTTTTTCTTAATGCATATTCAGTACTTAATCTTTCAAAAATAATTTCAGTTAGATAGGAGCTCTATATGAAAACAGATTTGCACACAGCTCTGAAATGAAATCTCTATTGCAAATGATAGACTATGGGATTTTAGAATTTAGAGATAGTGGAGATTTCATACCTGATTTGGTACAGTACCCTGACAGCGAGGAGTATTTGTCTGCAGAACAGATTTGAAGGAGATGATGTGTTTTGCCTAGGCTGTGGTCATTCGGTTTGCCAGCATTGCTTAATGCTTCTGCACATTCTCGATTTTGGTTTTAACCCACGTGCCTTTTCTTGAGGAGAGTCTGCATGGTACTACTTACATCCAATGGAACTTGAACAGTTTTGTAAGATTTCACAATGGCACTTGACAAATATGGCACTCAAATTCAAAGCTGTTATGTCTGTCGAGTTCCGTCATCATTTTTTGGAGGTGGGGGCAAGAAGATCTGTCAGATATAAGAGTGACTGTTGTGATTTCTTCCTCAGTGGTAGAGCTGCCTGGAGTTGTAATTTATTTCCCTTCATAATTCCAGGGTGGTTTCATTCCCCTCTTCTGACGATTTTCTGCATTCTTTTATAAAGAAATTGCTTTAGACTTGAAAATGTGTGTTTCATAAGTATCATCTGATTAATTGTCATTTGCTTTACTTTGTTCCTTTGACATATCCTCATGGCTTTATAACCTGAGTAATCTTTGATGCATGCTCAAAACTCATTCTCTCCAGTTAACTTAAATCTAAGCAGGTGCTTTAAAGGCTTTGCTGCAGCAAGATCTCAGTCACCAATGGCTTGAGAGATTCATTAGTTAACTTCTTTAAATACCATAAAATGCATGTCAGAAAGCCTATCCGTAATCTGTGGTTTGGTGAGGGGAAGATTTTTGCTTTCAGTTTGAGGGGATTTTTTTTTTTTTTTTTTACCACCCTTTCTACTCTTTACTTTGAAAATGCTTGACATTTCTAAATGGACCACAGTCCTAAAAATTCCACCATCCTTGAAAGGCATTTTCTGAATTCCCCTGTGTTTCCATAGCATAGACACCCCCTTTATTGCAGGTTAGGTGGCACTTCAAAGCTCTGGTTTGTGAAATTGCTGGCTGGAAGTCACAGAAGAATTTTTGTTTTGAGTTAACGGAAGTCAGAATCAGATTTTTTTTTTGTCAAATTTTAAAATTTAATAAAACCCAACACACCAGCAAGACCACAAGCACTTGTTTCATGCCAGCCTGTTTTATGATGATGTTTCATATTTTTGTTAGAAGTGGGAATACGATCTGCTACCCCAAGAGCAGCTACGCAGTAAAATCCAAGAAACCATTATTTCCTCTTTTCAGTGCTCTGATCTTACTTACATCCCCACTCCCAGCACAACAGGACTTTTAATGGGGCAAAAGACACGCTATTTGACTCACTGACTTTTAGTAATATTGTATTTGAATCCTCCCACAGCTGGGAACGCCCTGTACTTTTTATGATGAAAAATAAAGGTTTTTGAACCATCTGTGTAAAATTCATGTTGTGATAAGTTTACTTGTCCTAAGCAGATCTACCTTCCCCTGAAGAAAGCCGTGCATTTGAATGGCTTTGTGGTCAACGTCATTAGAAAACCAGGTTGTCTTGGAAAAATAGGTTTGCCAGTGTTATGCATTGGAAAGTGATTTTTCCATGAAAATTACAGCTATTAAGTGAGTCTGCTTCGTCTCAGTCCAACTAGTATTTGACTTCTGGTTTGTCACTGGATCAGGATGAATACTTTAGCTCTCCTTTTTTTTCAAGGGAAAATACAAGCAGAATCTATTAACATTTTGCTGTAACAGGAAGCATGGATGCTCCTCCTTTAAAAGTGTTCTTTGCATGTTGCTATGCAGTCAACCAAAATTTCCTCAAAAATGAACATAGTTTGGAAGCCAGATTTGGGCTCCCTTTTACCTCCTTGCATTGTCTGGAGAAATCACCAGTGTTTCGAGAGGGACAGAGAAACCACTGTAGCCAGGAAACCAGTCGTCTTTTTTTTTGGGGGAGGGGGTTGGGCGTGGAGGGTGCTAAAAATACTGAATATCCCAGGTTTGCATAATGTAACCAAGACAAAGCATGTGAAAGCGAAAGAACTGTAAGAATGTTAACATGGCTCCAATTGTAGAAACATATGGAGCCAATCACTGGCACTGCATCAACACAACTGGGAATGGAAATTAGCATCTTGCTCTGAAAAATACAGGATTTTTTTTTGCTACAGTTTCTTTAATCTTTGTGGCATTTTTCTTGTATAAAAGCAAGAATAGTTTCAAGAGCAAGGCACATTATTTGACTTTAAATATTACTTTCTGGTCTGGCATTTAATGTCTTAAAAATGGGAGAGCTATGTGCAAAGAAAGAAAAGTGGGAAGAGGACATAGTATGTAATTGAGCACGTACTCTAACAGTGACATGTACGTGCTGATCCTTCCTTGGAAGGAGGAACTGCTAATAGTTTTGCAAAAAAACGTGCTAATGTCTGTAAGGTGGTACCCTACAAACAGCAAGTTAGAATTACATTTTGAGTTGCTATATGTCATCTTTGATCATCAGTGAGGTGATGAATCGCTTTTAAAAAACAAGATTTTTAAAATATTAGATTTTGATCTTAAAAATCCTGCACTATTAACAAAAATAATATGGTAACTTCAAAAATAACTTTGCTCCAAATAAGTGATTGCTTGATTTGTGCCCTGAGGTGAAGTTTCCTCATCCTACTTCCATCATTCCTTCTCTGATTTTTAAAATTGTTCAAAGTGGAGTGAGGGCTTTTATTTTTCCCACTAGTATCTGTAATTTTTAAAGGAGGTTTTTTCTGTTTTCTTCTGCCTTTGTAAAAACTTTTTTCCCTAAACCGTTGTTGTTGTTGTTATTGTTATTATTATTGCTGTTGTTGTTGTTGTTGTTGTTGTTGTTGTTATGCCTTAGTGGATCAAACAAGTGCATATACAAGTTTCTCCATATTGATTTAAGCATACATCTAGCTGTTTGCTGGATATCACCACGTGTAAGGACCAGCAGTTTAAGGATCTTTCGGGGTCTCTTCGAGCTCCTAATATTCTGTGATTCTATGACTGGTAAGGTTTTTTATAAATACTTTTAGTATCTCTTGAACCCTTTGCCTTCAGTTGAGCACCTCCTTCTGTTTCTAACAAAACAGGTCATCCCTGTCATGGCCGAAGATAGCCTGGAGGTAGTACTTAAACTACTTTGTGTAAAACTACGGAAGAGAATTTGTATGTGGTATATTTTCTTTCGTAGTGTTTGTTTTGCAGTTGTATCAGAAAGGAAAAGTAAGGCAAGGAAAGGGGATGGCTTTGATTTTTTTTTTTATTTGGATTAAATTTCTTTTAAAAGTCTATTTTATAAAAGGCCATACCTGTACATTCCTTCTCATTATTTAAAATTATCAGTTCAAAATGCAATATGTTTTGGGAAGCAGTGAACATAATTGAGTGCTCACCTTATACGTAGCTGCTGTGCACACAGCAGCTCAGTGGGTGGCTTCTTTTATGAACTCTGCAGTGTCTTCGTTGGTTTGACTGGAACATTTCCAGGTTTGAAGCAGCTCAGAAGAAAAGTGCCACTGGGTTCGGTTACATGGAGTGTAAGAACTGGTTGGATTTTCTTGTTTATTTATTTTCCCTAGGCGGAAAGAGTCAGTTTTGTCAAAACTGAAATGTTTATGGGAACATACCCCTCTTTGATGAAACTTTACTGGGAAAGAGCCAGGTAGAACTTCTTGTGGAAACACAGTGCTGTTACATGTATAAGCTTGAATATGTATTGAATAAGAAAAACACTAGTGGAGAGCAGTCTTGCTGTGCTCCTTACTTCCCTGGTTCCTGGCAATAAATGTCTTGATGGCTCAGAGATCAAGGTGGTTGCATCCAGGCCTTCACACTGACCACTGGACCTTCCCCACT
>VXBZ01010133.1:0-29618 GCA_013399135.1 Heliornis fulica
TCAGAAACAGTGCCTTCAGAAATTGACATTTTGGTGTCTTCTTTTAAGGAACCAAACTGATTGGTATCTACTTGAGTAGGTGAGAGATCACCGGCTAGCTTCCGCTCATCCAAGACCAATGAAGACTGGGAGCTGCTGGTTTCTGTATCCTCCATTTTCCTTTCTAGGCTGGAGCCTTCCAGAACTACAATAAATTCCATGCTTTTTTCATCTTGTTTCTCTTGGAAAAGGCTCACAGATCTTGATTCAGAATCTGGGCTCATCTGAACAAGTGATTTTTCAGGTTTCCCTTCAGAAAGACTTCCATAATCTCTGGTGGGACACTTCACATCAGCACTCAAAAATCTATCATAAGTGGTCTCTGAACCTATCAGTGGTGGAGTCCGTAAGGGAGAAAGAACCTTTTCAGTAGGAAATTCTGAATCTGGCACAGGCTCATCCATAGGGCTTATTCTGGGTTTTGCGTACTCATCTTTGACTTCACTGAGTTCAAAGGTAACAGGAGCTTCTGTTGACTTTTCACTGTTTCCAGAGGGAAGCTTACTGGATTTTTCATCAGTGGGGGATGGATAATAAGCACTATCAGCAACAGACTGTGAGGGAAATACTACTTCTAATGTTTTATATTCAGGGCTTGCACAGTGCCCTTTGGCAATTTCTGAATGTACATCAGACAACATAGCAATGGAAATGGGCTTATCCAAGACCTTGATCTCATTGGGAGTGAGAAAAAAGTTCACACTATGTTCATTCAGTGGTGTTTTGGCAACAGGTGATGGAGGAGACAAAGTCTCAGGTGGACTTTTGGATGGACTATGTTTTCCACCATCTTCTGGATAGGTTTCTTTGATTTCTAATTTGACAGTGCCTTGGATTTCACTTCCTTTTAGCCAATATACATTCTGGAATGCAGATTTGCAGAATTTGTCTTCCACTAATGAAGAAGCTGGTGAGATGGTGGAACCTGAGGCATTATAGTCTTTACCTTCTGTGACCTCTGTTTTGGATCCGTCTGATAATCCATTAAAAGCATTTGGAAATGGAGAAAGCTTAGGTTTATCAAATTCTTGAGAATACAGTGATGTCTCATGCTTGGTAACATTCATATACTCCTGAGAAGGTGACTCACTTTCCTCATTGTTAGTTTCATCACTCATGACATCCCGGGGTGTAGACATTTCCTCTATTGGAGTTGGTTCACTGGATATTTCAATGGTAGACTGTGTATAACCTGAAGTAGCAGTGAATTCCTCAGGTTGATCTTCTCTATTTTCTTCATCAGAAACAGTGGCTTCACTTTCTGAACCACCAGGTAATGTCTCATCGTGGATAGAAGAGGCTGGCTCAACTGCTGGAGACTGAGGCCCTGAGCGTTTTGTTGGTGTAATAATGAGTAGGCCATATTTATCTTCAACTTCACCAGCTTCTGCAGCTTTGTCTACCACAGCCATCACATAATCTTCAGCTTCTATTTTTTCAGTTTCTTCATCTCTGATGTCTTCTGCTTTCTCTTCCTCCTCTTCTTCAGTCTCTTCAGTTTCTGCCTTTTCTATTGCTTCTTCCCTGTCTTCCTCAGCCCGTTCATCTGATGCCTCATAATCTGCCTTTTCAATATATTTTTCATGTTTAATGTTAGCATCTGCTTCAGCCATTATTTGTTCTGAGCTCTCTTGATTTTTTCTTGCATCTTCCATGTATGGTTTTGTGGTGTCCAGTGGTGTCTTTTCTTCTTCTTCACCTCGTTCTTCAGTTTCTTCTGTCTCTGCCTTTTCTTCATAATCTGCTTCAGATGATTCTTCCAAGCCAGTTCCCTCATCTTCAAACTTTTCATTTTCATCAACCCTATGCTTTTCCACAGGTTCCAATTCTTCAGGTGTCTGCTCACACTCACCCTCAGCCTCTGTGGTAGTAATGCCTTCATCAGAGGACTCAGCAGGTCCTTCATTATCTAATTTTTCTTTTTGTACTTCAAATGCCTCTTTTTGAATGGTGCCAGTGAGTTTCAGTTCATCCTCTATAAGTCCAACTTGAGGTTTTGTTTCTTTTATTGTTTCTACTTCTTCAGCTTTTAATTCTTCAAAATCCTTTGTTAAATCCTCTGGTGAAGACATAAGAGATCTCTCTGCTTCAATCTCCTTTCCACTGGCTGTAATTTCTGCAGCTGCTATAGCTGCTACAGTTGTGGCAGCGACTCCAACTGCTCCAAGGGCAGCTTGTGCTCCACTAACTTTGATGTCCTTCTTCACAGTCTTCACTTTTCCTTTTTCCTTTGGCTTTCCAACAGTTACAGCTTCTTTTTTAGCAGGCTCCTCCTTCTTTTGTGTTTTAGGCTTTGCTGCTGTTTTTTTGCCATCAGCTGAAGGAGCAGCTATCTTCTTTGTTTCTTTAGGAACCTTTTTGATGTCTTTTTTGGGTTCTTTTTCTTCCTTCTTAATTTCCTTCTTCTCTTCTTTTTTAGCTTCTTTTTTGGCTTCCTTTGGTGCAGCCTCTTTCTTTACTTCCTTCTTTACTTCCTTTTTCTCTTCCTTTTTCACCTCTTTTTTAACTTCTTTCTTGATCTCTTCTTTTTTGGGTTTTTCCTCTTTTTTGATGGGTGTTTTTTCCTCTTTTTTAGAAACTTCTTTCTTTGGTTTTTCTTTTTCATCTTTCTTTTCTTCAGGTTTTGCTTTGATTTCCTTTTTCACCGTCTTCTCCTTTGACATTTTTGGTTTTACATCTGTTCCTTGTTTTTCAGGAGTTTCAGATTTTACTAATTGTTCTTCTTTACTTATTATGTCTTTTTCCACCACTATAGCTTTGGTCTCCACTTTTGCTGGTTTCTCTTTTTTAACTGAAACTTTTTCTTTGCTTTCCAACTTCTGAGGCTTTTCTGGTGCTAGACTAGGTTTCACAGACTCTGGTGTTTCTTCTTTAGATTCTTTTCTGACAGGCTTGCTTGGTGGTGTCTTTACTGCAGGCTTGAGACTCTCCTTGCTGTCTGCTCGTTGTTTCAATTTTGCTTGTTTCACAGCTGGACTAGCAATGTTCCCAGTTAGGTCTTTTTGTGTAACCATTGGTTGTTTAAGGAAGTCCAAGTGTTTGAGTTTTTCTAGTCCTTCTAGAATATTATACTGGGTGCTGTTTCCAGGAAAGAGAACTCGGATTATTTTTTCTGCAGGATTAGCTGGATGCCAGACGATCAGGGATGAGACAGAGGTGAAGTAGGATAATGGAATGTCTAGTTCTTGGCCATTTGGTAGCAGGAACTCAGCTTTATCTTTGTTAGTACCACTCCACTGCTGCATAAAATATTGCATCTCTTTGCTATTTTTGACAGGATTAAGCACGTACATCTCAAGTTTTCCAACTCCCATTTTCTGAAATAAAATGATGGGGTCAATGGTATTTCCCACATTTCTGAAAAGAGGTTCTGGTTTCATAGACAATTTATTTAAATACTGAAGAGTAAAACAAGCTTCTTCTACACTCCTTTTCACTCTAAAGCTCGGATCCAGGTTCCTCAGGTTCTCAGGTACGTTAAGGAATACAACTCCTAAATCAGGTGAGATCAGGTTTTTCATCCAGTCACTGTTGGTAGTAGACCCTTGGGACTGTTCCTCTTCTAGTTCAGCTATCTTCCGCTGAAGCATGCTATTGATTCCTGGCAGGTTGTCATCTCCAATGTGAGTAAGCAGAATGGAATCTACCCTGTCCAAGTGCCGGATAAGTTTCCAGAAGCAAGATTTTCTTTCTGATCCTCCATTGATAAGCATGTTGAATCCATTCACTGCAAATAATGCAGAGTCCCCTCTTCCCCCTGGGAAAATATAACAGCAGGGCTTGGAGAGTTTCAAGGATCGTCCTGAGGTTGGAGGTTCCCAAATGTCAAAGGGTGATGGCACTTCTACTGATTCTGACAGATACTCTGTGAATTCAGAGAGTCCTTCCATTTCAGGCAATATGGAAGCTGAGTTGAGTTTAATGTTAATAAAGTCTTGAAGGTTGTGTCTGTCAAGGTTGGAATTCTTCCAGTCCCCTTCCTCAGGGCAGAAAAGGGTTAGGCTGGCTTTGTTGGCAGGGTGTGTGGTGCTCAGTAGTTCACCAATCTAAAGTTGTAAAACAAGAACACAAGAAGATGCACATAAATTCATTTTTTAATGACAATTGATGTAAAAAAAGTATTATTTCCTGATCAGACAGAGATTTCTGCATTACTGCACTGGTGACTAGAAGCAACAGGAACCTGTTACCATGATTACCACAATTAGTTTACTACTGTGTTTTTTAAGCACAAAGAAGGACCTTATTCTTCATCCCTATTTCTCCAACAATGACAGTACCCCAAGGCTCCCCTTATCTTGTCGGCCCTTTATAGGACAGTACAAGCTTCTATTATTGAGAGGGTATGAGAACCATGAGGCAAACACTGCCACAGATGCCACTCTCTACTATTGGCTCATGAGTCTCCCTGCTGCCCCAGTACATCCAGAAGAGCCAGCCAAACATCTGAGAGATACAGAAAATCTTCCCCAGAGGAGGCCAGCATCCTCCCAGGGCAGCAGCCTTTCTCACCCTGGGACAGTAAGAAATGAGTCATTGAGAAAAAGCAAACAGCTATTTCTGGGAATATGAGGTAAAGAGCTAAAGAAAGAGACAGAAAAAAACCCCACCTTTTAGGGTTAAAAATACTTTTTTTATTATTTTGATTTTAAACTCATGGGCCACAAAAGTTTAAATTGGTAACAATCCTATTAATTTTCACAGTATTGTATAACATGTTAGTACCAAAACCAGCTGCTAAAATAAAAGCTTGGAAAACAAGAGGTTCTATGCCCTTGTATGAGGAGCTGTTGCTCTGTTCCAGTCTGAACCAAAATCCCAGTATTTTATGGTGCTAGATTAGTAGCCAAACATGAAAACATATGTCTGATTTATACTTTCTCCCAGTTCCACAGATATTTTCATTGGACTTTTTTTTTTCCTGACAATTAGCCTAATTGTAGGCCATTTCTGTTCTATTTCCTCTTAACAAAGAGACCATTAAATTATGTAAACTTCTTCTTTGAAGAACTAAATCAGACATAAAATATCAGTGCAAAATATGCCAGCATAGCACCCTGCAAAACATCAGAACCTTTTTTGGAACTAACTTGATTGTCAGTTCAAGATGTAAGAACAGTTTTCATAAAGTTAATATAGTTTATATTACAGCCAAATAATTTGAAATTCTTGGGCCACAAGCTGAATCACTGGAAGAAATGAATATGTAAAAAATTAATGATGGTTGATTGCAGTAGATCACTTTGGGTCTGCCTGAGTGTATGCCTCACTTTCTTTTTTTGTTACGTAATTTATTTTCAGCATTACCAAAAATAAAGCTCAGTGAAGATGCAGTGGCTGTTTCTCAAACAAAAATAATTCAAAAAATGCCTAAATAAAGCAGACAATAAATATTTTCTATCTTCTTTTGTCAGCCTTACTTAGCATCCAGACTATTTGACAGGAGTATAAATAAATCTCACCCAAATGTCAGACATGGCTTTGTCTGAAAAGTAGCAAAGAAAAAAAACAAAGGAAAACAAAATAAAAAGAGAAAAGCCTGAAAAGGATGAAAGATAAGGAAAATAGGTAAGCCTTTCATGATGCTTGTTACAGAAGTAAGAAAAGAGGGGCAGCACAATCTACAGTTCTTAAGTGTATTTAGGATCTCAGGTGTTCTGCTTCTGCTGGTCAAGGTTGAAAACATATTATTAGGGAGAGATGAAACTAGTAAAAGACCATGTCCTCTGGATGAATAAAACGAAGTCTGTTGCTTACACAAGGAGGTAATTTAAATACAGCCTTTTTCTCATGTAGGTCAAATTTTTTGTCTAGGTAAAAAAAAATAAATATGGTAATATGCCAGGCTAATAATAGACTGGGACAATGTCTGAGATTAGCCCTCTCCAGTTTATAATATACCATATTTGGATTTCTGCTTCAAACTTCCTAAAAGTTGACACACATAATGCAGATAATGTTAAGCCACTGGTAGTGCAGGACAATGAAAAGTTAAGAGAAAAATTATTCCAGACTTAGATCATAGAATCACAGAATCTCCTGAGATGGAAGGAACCCATAAGGATCATCAAGTCCAACTCCTGGCTCCACACAGGGCCAGCTACATCAGAGTATGGGATTGAGTGCATTGTCCAGACACTTCTTGACCTCAGTCAAGCTGGGTGCTATAACCACTTCCCTGGGCAGCCTGTTCCAGTGCCCGACCAACCTCTCAGTAACGAGCTTCTTCCTAATATCCAACCTAAACCTCCTCTGCCTCAGCTTCATTCTGTTCCCTGAGGTTCTGTCACTGATCACCAAAGACAGGAGATCAGCACCTGCCCCTTAACTACCCCTCATCAGGAAGCCATAGACCACAATGATGTCTCTCCTCAGTCTCCACCAGGCTAAACAAACCAAGGGACTTCAGCCTCTNGACAGCTCCAATGCTTACGTTATTTGGTAACATAGAGATGTAACAATTCCTTCTCTTCTCTGGATTCAAAGTCACTCTGGGAGCAAAGAAAAGTATCTGTGAACCTAATGATCTTTTCAAGTACTTAGAGGTATCTGTTGAGGAATCCTCAACTCTTAAACATGCCACATGTGGTGAAGGCAAAGAGCAAGTGTGCTGCTCAGAGAAAACATAAGATTGTTTCCCAGCCTAGACCACAAAGGTAAGAAGAAAGGTTCTCCTCTGACAGGTGTTGTTGCAGAGGCAGTAGAATGGGACATGTTCAATCTTCTCACACGGGATAGATTGAAAAAACTACTTTTAGGCATTGCCTGCAGGGAGTTTTGCAGGCTAGAGATGATTTTCTGAAATACACTACGTAAGAGTATCTCCTGAAGGGTACTTACTTATTTGTAAGACCTTTCCATGATCATGGTTCAGATTTGGTGCAGTGAAACAAAATTGGGCAGAGGCCAGAAACACCAACTCTACATTGAAAGAATCATTTAGGCTGAAGAAGTCCCTTAAGATCATCAGCATCAACTGTAAACCTAAAACTGCCAAGTCCACTGGGGTCAGGAGAGCACAGGAATTCTTTCTTCTGATCACTACTTAGAAAGCCATTAACCACATTTTTCTAGTCTATTTTTTCTAACCTTCCTCTGTATTCGTAGACCACCCTTTAGTAGTTCCCTTTCAAAAATGCTGTACACAGCCTGCAGTACGGCAAATGCAATCTCTTTGCTTTTGTGAAACCTTGCAGATGCAGTGAGGCCTCCAGGCTTCAGAAACAATAAGCAGGATGCCAACACTTCCAGGCAGACTTGCTGGCTGGTCATAAAGTAATTGTGTGTCACTAATTAGCCAGAGGTACAAGGATTTTGGGTTTTCAATAGATTTCAGTTTCACAGAAAAAGTAAGCCCTGCAAACTGCTAGTCGGTTTTTAGGCCTTTTCTGTTTTCACAGAACAGGAATCCAGTTCTTTCCACAGCTCTGACACCATACGCTGAACCAAGAGGCCTTGAGAATAGGATCAAATGGGTACAGTAAGGTCACACTGGAGCTCGTTCACACACTTTTTGCTTCTCGGTGCTGAACTTTCTAATCTCACTCTACTGACATGTTCCTAATTAATTTTGGATACTGAATTCCTAGGGATGCACCCATATAGTTTGCTTAAATATACAGTTTGCACAGCAGTCAAATTGAGTGTGACAGCTTGTTTACTATGGATTCCTGCCCTATGGGAACTTCCAGACACAGTACATTAAGCAAACAGCAAAATAACAAGTTGTGAAACAAACAGCATTGAATACTGCTATGCTTCATGCTTATCTTTTTGTACATAAAAGTCACAAGATTTATAGATTTCATTGGCCAAATTTCAAACACTTGCATAAAGTAGCCAAGCAGGTAGGTGCTGCAAAGAACTACAGACAGTCTCTGTCTTATTTAATGTCATCTGTTATTTAGCTGCCACCAGGCAAGTACCTGATGTCAAGTTCAATTTGGCTGCTTTGTATGTGTATCTTAAATAAACAACGTGTATTATCTTAAACACAGCAATATCTCCTTCTATTTTAAAAATGTTCCTTGATTTTCTGTTTCTGGAAGTTATACCTTAAGTTCCCAAATCGCAGTTTAATTCTCCTGTTAAGTGATTTACAAAAAATCTTAAGTCAATTAAATTAATGTTTTGAAAAAAAAAGCCTATAACGAAGAGCAAAGAGCATCACCATCAGGCTGCCAATGCTAACTCTAAAGACATAGAGGGACAGTTTTAGAGGGTCTTCTAGAAACCTCTGCCATCACATGACAATGGATGGAAGTAATTTTTCTAAACGCACCTCTTGATCTGTGAAGATCTCGATGAAGTTCTGGAAGGAGAACGACCCTGACTGAAGAATGAGTTCTCCTGTGTTCTCAAAGCACTGTCCTGTTAGTACCAGAAGCTTGTGTCTTGCAGCATCTGTGATCATTAAGCGCACCTAGAATGAAGGAGAGAAATACATCAACAATGGGAGTTACCACGTGCTTTCATATTCTGCTGGGAATGTGCAGCTCCTCTCTCCTAATTTCTCCCAGGACTGTAAAACCGTTATCAAGTTATATGCATGTTTATGAAAGACAATGAGAAGTGTGAAAAACGGAAAAAAGAAGACACAAGAAGCAGTTAGAGATGGTCTGGTGAATTAACCAAGCTAATGTCATGGGAAAAAGAGCAAGGAGCAGAAAAGATTAAAATTTTATTTAGAAAAAAAAAACCCAACCTGTTACTTTTATAATTCTTGGTGAATTTTAATAACACTGTATCAGGACTAGCCTTGGTAAACTGTCTCCCACATACTGTAAATGAGGGACAATTGTATGTGTCAGAGTCAGTTTTGGGAAGGCTGCTATGCTTTTCCCAGAGTACAGCATTACTTGCCATTCAGTTGTGGAAATGTCACTGAAAAGTAACAGCCACAAATCACACATAAAGGTGTCCCATTTAGTCTGTAATTCTGTTGTAGCCTGAATCATCTAGAAATTTAAAGGACAATTCTGTTTCACTATAATCATAAACTTGAACCTCAAGCACTCAGGTATAGTCACATATACCATTTCAGTGAATCACAGAATGGTTTGGGTTGGGAGGGACTTCAAAGAACATCTAGTTCCAACACTTCTGCCATGGGCAGGGACACCCTTCACTAGACCAGGTTGCCCAAAGCCCAATCCACCCTAGCCTTGAACACTGCCAGGGAGGGGGCAGCTAAAGCTTCTCTGGGCAGCCTGTGCCAGTGTCTCTACCCTCTCTTAACTACCCTCACAGTCAAGAATTTATTTTGTATATCTAACAAAAATCTGCCCTCCTTCAGTTTAAACCAATTACCTCTTGTTCTACCACTACATGCCCTCACAAACAGTCCCTCTTCAGCCCTTTATGGAAGGCTGCTAGAAGGTGTCCCTGGAGCCTTCTCTTCTCCAGGCTGAACAACCCCAACTCTCTCAGCCTGTCTTCACAGGAAAGTTGCTTCAGCCTTCTTATCATCTTTGTGGCTTCCCTGGACTTGTTCCAACAGGTCCATGCCCTTCTTGTGTTAGGGTCCCCAGAGCTGGACGCATTACTCCAGTTGGGGTCTCAGGAGAATGAAGATGGGGAAGAACCACCCCCCTTGACCTGCTGGTAACATTTTTTTATGCAGCCCTTTTGATGTTTGGTTTTCTGGGCTACAAGCATACATCATGGTGAGCTCTTCATCAACCAACACCCCTAAATCCTTCTCCTCTGGGCTGCTCTCTATCTACTCATTGCCCAGCCTGCAGTTGTGTTGAAGATTGCACTGACTTATTTACATCTCATGATGCCAGTATCTGTGGACACAGTTTTTTAGGTGTGACAAACCAAGACCTTTTTCAATATAAACCAAGTGGATGCCTGAAGGCACAAATGAGCTTGCTACTGAGAAATAACTTCCTTCTGCATTTTGAAACAACTTTTAACTATTTTAAGGTAAATGCTGATTACTTTACTTGACCATCACTACAGCTACTAGTAATTCCTACTTCCCTCCCAGAGGAATATTAACTTGCATGCTAAGAGAAGTCCAAACACACAGTATACTTCTGTCAACTAAATTAAATTTAAGAACAAAACCTGTGTAAGATTCTGTACTGTTAATTCTTTGCAAATACTTCAAAAATATTGCCCAACACTGAAAAATTAATTCCGGCCACAGTAAGGTATGAATTTCCACTGCACTAATTTATCTGTTTAAGGAGGAATTAAATTAAACCAGAGTAGTGATTCCAGAACAAGGCTATGCACATATTAAACTAAATGAGCACAGTCCATCTGGAACAACTCCACATGATACTGCATCCAAGCTCCATCTCCATGGAGATGACATAATCACCTCAGCTCTCCTAGCAAGCTATTCTTTCAAATTTTTTTTATTGATTGTTAAGCAATCAGTTGCTCTAAATAATTCCCTCTCACGCCAGGGAGGCTGAGCCAAGAGGGCTCGACCTGAATCTCTGCTGAACAACTCGCGTTTCCAGCACAAGCAGAAAAGAGGCACCCAAGAGTTTGTTTCTGAAAGAAGATCCCAGCTCTACCAGATTTTCATAGTAATTTTAAATAAGTGACCCTGATGCTAAGCAGCAGAAAGTTCCTTTAATTAAAACACAGGAGTAATACTCGTCTGTCACTAAATGCACTAAATAATTATAAATTCAGCAATGTCTTCGCTGGATCGAGTGCATGTATTTCTGTTTCTGACAAAAATATAGATAAGTGCAGCCGGCTGTCTGATGTGTGTTGCTCAATTCTTGTCTGTTTTAGCTGTACTAAAACCACAAAAGAACTGGCTTCCTCTTCTATGTTTTCTCTTGTTGCTGGCAGCAGTCCAGGCAGCCTGCCAACTTATGTGTAAACTTACCAGCTATTCCAATAGCAAATTTATTTCTCGACTTGTGAATCACTGATATGTGACTGTCACATAATTCCCCTTCAGTCTATTTTATTAATTGATGATGAGCCACCATTAACTAAGGTGACTTATTTAAACTTTTACAAATTCAGAAATTTCACAGAGTCACAGAACATTAGGAGTGAGAAGGGACCTTGAAAGATCCCTTAGTCCAACCCCCCTGCCAGAGCATTTGTTTCAGAGTCCTTTCTCTGGTTTGTGTTTGATATCACGCAAAGTTGGTAACAAAATAGTTTTTTCACTGTTTACTAGAAGCAGAGCTGCTTTATTTCCCAACAGAAATGTTACTATGTCAGGGCTTCCCAGCACAGACTAGAAATTAGTTTTCCCAACCTGTGGTCTCACTAGCTAAATTTATCAGGATTTGTCTTTGAACTATATGCTCAGTTCTCTAGCCCTACTCTAGCAAGTTCATGAGGATTGGCAGCCCTCTTCTTGAGCACTCTCTAGCATCCATTGATCATGTCACATGTTTTTTGAAGGGCAGATACATTAATAATTGTCTCCACCACCTAGGTGGTAATTCTTCTCAGAGACACAGATTTGTCTCAGGGAACTTTCAGACATTTTTCTCTTCATGTGTAAAACAGGCATCCAGAGCTACTGAAAAATGAAGGAGCATTAGAAAATGTAGACATAGTTTCATCACAGCTGCCTTCACAATGGAAGGAATTTGGTGCATTATGAGAAAATGAATGTTGGCATCAGAGGTGTTTTTCTGTCCTATGGCTCTAATGTTTTGTCAGGAGTCTGGGAAACCAGGGAGAAAATCATAGGATGGGTGTTGTTTTCCATGATATGTGCTCCTCACACATCCACATGTAGGACCTGCTTTTAGTCTGCTAAGACTCTGGAAGACAGTACTGGGGTTTGTCAGTCACTAAGCTGGAAGGCTGTAATTGATATCCAAGAAGCATCTCAACCATTATTCTTCAGTGTTCTCATCCTGTCCACTTTTATGACACATCTAATTAAGTATTTCTCACCTCAGTACTAACAGCTTCATCTGAGGGATTGATCAGGACTACAGTTTCTAAGACATCACTTCTGTGGTGAAGAATCTTCTGACCTGCAAACACAAAGAAAAGAATTAATTTCATGCAGCATGGTCCCAGAGCAGCACACAGCTGGGCCACAGCAACAGCTGTGCTGCTCATCTCTTCAGAACTGCCAATGGCATGTGGCCCCGTGGACCAGAAACACAGCCCTTTAAAATTCAAGGTAAGTAAAACAAACTGTGAACAGCACCAGGTCCTGACCCTTCCCCCTGGCTGGAGGAGACCCTGTAACACACCTTGGACTCACAGAGTTGGTGCTGAGCAGGGACTGGAATAACCATCACCAGCAGAGCATCTGGTCCTGTATTTTCCCTGATGTATGCCACAGATACAGCTGAGGTTACACAGTCCTGTAGCATGCCCAGGTGGCTTGAAGTGATCTTTTCCAGGAACTATTAGTAGCTTAGCTTCAGCAGCAGGCAAGTCAGCACAGGTTACAACCTTCCCCGGAAAAAAGCAGAGCAAGTAGTTCATCTGTGTGCCAGTGCTGCCCACCACGGTTAACAGGCATGATTTGTGAGGCAAGCAAAAGAACCCAGAGGTCTCCACCATCCTGCACACAGCACTTGCACGCTGCCTGTCATACACCATGGGAGTGGTCCTGACCAGGCAGTGCCCCATACAGATGTCAGGTCTCCATCCACACCAGATGATCCAGGCGAAAACTCGACCCACTTTGCCAAAACTCCCCTTTCAGCCTTTTGTCAACAACAACATTAGGACGCTGTGAGAAATTCACTACGTGCATGATTGGACACTTGCTCTGCTGCCCTGCTTCATCTTCCTCCTGCCCACAAAAACCTGCAGCAAGCAATGGTTTTCAACCAGAGTGAACAGGCTTGAAAATAACAGCTAGCTCCTGTATTAATAATGTCTGGGCAAGTTTGGAGCAGCCTCGCAGCCCACTTTCTTCCATGCTTAGTTAGTCTGTGTCTGTGTTTAATAGTGGCATTCATCACACTGGGAGTGGGTGCCAGAAAAACACAACAGGACTCTTGACATTTTTTTTTCTCATGTTAATTGGCAAGTTCTTATCAGGGCCTTTCTGTGAAAACTGCAGTGAGATTAATTAGCAGCTGCATTGTTATTCA
The DNA here is from genome assembly GCA_013399135.1 of Heliornis fulica. Taxonomy (NCBI): domain Eukaryota; kingdom Metazoa; phylum Chordata; class Aves; order Gruiformes; family Heliornithidae; genus Heliornis; species Heliornis fulica. The sequence goes on from VXBZ01010133.1 coordinate 13,098, forward strand.
GAAATCCAGACTGCTAATTAGTCGTGTCCCCCCCCCCAAAAAAAAAAAACCCAGAAGAGCTGTCCCTACCGAGCAAACTGCTCAGTGCAACATTAATCAATTAAAATTAATTAATTGCGCTTAAAAGAAAGTATGAGAGACAGGGAACAAGTCACCTATTTGCCAGTTTAGAGAGAAAAAGAAAAAAAATCCTCTGTAAAGAGCCGTAAACTAACGAGGCGGAGGCCGGCCAGGCGGAAAGGAGCCCCGCATTCCTGAGAGCTGCGTGGGGCAGCCTGAGAGGGCTGGCAGCCAGCCGTTCCCACAGCCCCCTCGGCCCTTCCCCGGGCAGCCCACCGGCCCCCGCAGGCAGCGAGCCCTGCCCGCGCCAGTGATGCCGGGCTCCCCCCTGCGCTGCCGGCACCCCTCCCCGCCTTCCTCCTCCTCCTAGCCCACCGTCCGCTGGTGCTCTGCGTTCAAGGACAAATGATAGAAAGTGAAGGTGAAAACAACCAACCAAAGGTCCTCAAATAAAATGTAGGACCATGTTGTAGTTTTTTCTCTCATGCCCAGAGCCTTGCGGATAATAATCCAATTCCTCGGAAGAAACCTGTTCTTAACATATACTCCCTTCGCTGTACTTCCTTGCAAGTGTACGTTACTATGAAGCGGGAGGAGGGCAGGTCTGCCTCTGCAGCACCCAGTTCTGGCATTACCCCTTCTAATGCAATTTATTTGTATAGCTCTGCTTCCTCAGCGAACATACGCAAGACTACATTCAGTAAAACATCCAGATGGCCCTGTAACAAGACCCCTTCAGAAGACGAACTGTCATCTGCTATTCTACTTGTTCTGCACACTTCCCTCCAATTAAGAGATTAGGCAGAGTCTGTTGAATCTAGCCTTTGCTGTTGGTAAGGAAACAAAATAAACTGTCACCTTTTGGTTGCCACAGAAATGTCTTGCCTAATAGTTGGTGGTGACACAGAACACACACTGCTCCAGGCCAGAGTAAACCTCATATATGGTTAGACATTAACAAGAATAACACAGGTAGAAGAGATGCAATGAGCCACATGCCAAGTGAGGCTACAGGGCATAATGGCCACCTGACTCCAAGCACCCAGTCAGTACTTCACTGAAGCTGCTCCAAGCTGCTACACTGTATCTGTGTAGCTGGGAGGCATCTGACCTGAGGAGCCAGCACCTGCTGACCAGAAACAGTGATGGATGGCTACTTAACACCTTGTGCTCCTGTGAGCCTGACATCCAGCTCCTGCGGTTGCATGGGTCTATGCACATTGAGACTGGTCTGCACCATGTACATGGTGCCCACGTGTATACAGGTGACCCCCTTCAACTCCTCAGCATCAGCATGTGCTACTGCTTATCATATAGGGTGGGGACCCCAGTGCTGGCCAGGTCTAAGACCTTAGGAGGGCTACCGCCCCATGTAAAACTTGGGAAGTTTGGGGCTACTTGCTGGTATCAGTAACATTGTCCCATGTCACTGCTTGAGAAATAATATTTTTTTAATATCTAGCTTTTTAAAAACCATTTACAATTCTGTGAAACAGGCTTACTGCCCAAGTTGCTACCCTGAGCTGCTCAGCTGGAAGGAAGGGAAGTCTCCTGTGGGGAAGGAGCCCTCTCAGCATGGGATCAGAAAGCCACAACAGGATTTCACTGGCTGGCAGGAGGCTGTAACTTAGTAAACAGCAGATAGTCTGACTTGTGTGCTGAATCTGGGATCACTTTATATTAACTCTGTTAGGAATTTTTGCATTCCCTGTCAGAGGAACTCCACAGAAGTGGTGGGGTGGGTAGATTTTACCTGCTTAACGTTTCTGGAAAGCAAGACAAAGTCATATCTAAATAAATAAATATTAATCATGTTGAGGAGCATTCCCTGTCAGAGGAACTCCACAGAAGTGGTGGGGTGGGTAGATTTTACCTGCTTAACGTTTCTGGAAAGCAAGACAAAGTCATATCTAAATAAATAAATATTAATCATGTTGAGGATAAATATAAGTATCTGCTCATCCTTGATTTTATTAAGTAAAGCTTCAAATTAAGAACAGATTCAAATGAAGTCTTGGCAGCTGTGTGATGCAGAACCAGAACAGAGAGGAGAAACAAACAGCATGTGACAATTGCTTAAGGGGTCATTTCCACAGGCATCATCCCAGTTCCTATGGCCACAGGAACCTATTGCTTCCCAACTCCGCCAAATATCAGTGACATTTATGATAAGATTACTGAGAGGGGGACGGTGTCAGTAACATTTCCTAGGAAAGTTACTGAACACATTTCTAACTTATGCAGTTGATCTTTTCACGCCAAGCAAGCACCAGGATCATGGGGCCCACCTTTAATAGGGATTATGTTAAATTTGTGCAAACACAAAATGCAAATGAATGGTTAGGGAAAGAAAACAAGCCTTCCTTTCACTCTTGTTTAGCCAAGGATCAGTACTAGGGGATGCCTGTGCCACACCAACCTATGGTGGTACATGCTACAAACAACAAACTACTCAGCAGTGGGGTTCCCATCAGCCCCTCACACCAGCCCAGATAGACACTGGCACTCTATCACTCCCCATCAACGTCATTCCCACACAAAGTAAACACAGGGGAAGCAGGCAAATATTTCCTGTCATGATTCGTGCCAGAAAGGGTGAAGGGAAAACAGCTTTTCCCTGAAGATGATAACCTGTTTTGTGGAGGAGTTTCTGGACATTGAGGGAAGAAAAATCCTCTAAAATGAACCACTAAACACCCATTCCTAGAGTTCTTTCTTAATCTATAAAGAAGACATCTTTACATGTCAATAGAATCACTGAGGAGAGGACATTTTCCCAATAGGACAAGGCTACATTTGAGGAGCAGCAACATGCAACATTTTTTCTTGACATATCTGGGTATGGAGGAAAGGCTTAGTGTATTTTAATTCCTACTCAGGGCAAAATCCTGTCTATTGATATTCTCACACAATTAACATCTCAAAAGCTTTAGTTCTCATTGCCTTTACATCCCTGGTAAGCAAGAGCTGGATGACTGAAGGATGCTAAGGACTTCATATATATGAGTATATAGGTGGCTTGGAGGTGAGGTAGGGAAAAAAGAGGAGGGAAAAATAAATCACACTCTGTTTCTAGGCATCCAAGCACTGAAAGTCAAGGCATGGGCAAATCAGACACTCTCTTACATTTAATTAATTTGGTAGAAGAAAATCCACCTTTAGCAAAACCAGAATAGATAGCCTGAGGAACTTCACCACTGAACAAGAGGTCAGATGGAGCCATATCTTTGAGGTGCTAAGACTCTGAAACACAGTATTGAGGTTTGTCAGTCAGCATGCTGAAGAGCAGTAACTGATGTTGAAGTATCATCTTGACTACATCTGATACATTCAGATTTACCATGTCTGAGGAAGGTTATCAGAAGGTCATCATATCCCTTGCTCAATACAAATCTAAATCAGTAAAAAACTCTGGAAAAATATGAGCTTTTTAGACCAGCCAACAGTAATGCAATAACCAATGCATTTTACATAACTTCATGCTGCTCAATGTTTCTCTTTCTAGTGGAGACTTAAAATTCTTCCTCCTCTGAAACAGTCACATTAACCTTGTATTCAGCATGGTTGCTCTATGCTATCAACAGTATATTCAGAGCTCTGGGTGGCTGTCATCTGATAGTTGCTATCTCTTACACTAACTAAATAAATCTATTTTTCCTGGATTACAACACAATGATCAATGGGCATAAATATAATGATGTAATGGTGACCAGCCCACAAACGTCCTCATTGTCAACCTGGAGGCACTACATCACAACAAAGAATTCAGGCCAAGGAGAAAAGATCAATATTCCCCTTTACAGCACACTTTCAATTATGTGAAGAAACTGTGTGTAAATGATATGTAGTACTTCATCCCATTGTTCTTCTCCATTGACACGGGGCTATAGTGCACATTAAGTTTCCTACTGATGTAAACTGCAAGCTGGAGAAGTAGGTAAGTGTACGGTTTTATGCAAGGTAGTGGGGTTTTACAGAGTTGCTGAAGCAAATTCTGCTGTTGTAACAATACGTAGTTCTATATCTGCATATAAGAAAATTATTTGCAGACTTGATGGAGAAATAGCTGTATAATGTCCAGGCACTGCTCTGTGAGAGCAGAACCTCAGGAAGCCCCTTGGTCTGAAAGCCCTGCAGGGGATGCCATGGACTGTAGAGGCTGATCAGTCAGTCCTACAACCAGCTGACATGATGGAGAATGGATAACAAAGGCATAACTCCATTTACGACAGAGAAGACAGATTAACTGCCTCCAGGGTTCATCTGAGAACAGTGACTTCTTAAATTGAAGCTGGGTGCAAGGAAGGTATAGAATTACTTTTTTTTCCAGCAAGAAGATCCTATATATGTACAAATCACGGAGTACTTAAACATTTCTAGGTGAAAATAAAATGTATACCTGCTCAGATGCTGGCCATGACAGGCATGACAGCTGTGAACAGAAAGTCAGCTCTACTAACTTTGCTGAGACCTCTTGGAAGAGTGACACTGGCTGCCAAGTGTGACTGAATTCCTTGTAGTTATTCAAACGTGCTTGCTTTGAACATAATAGGGTCCCTTCCAACTCCTAACATTCTGTGATTCTGTGATTCAGTCTCATACCTAATGCTACATGATTTTTATAAAGAATGACATATTTCCGCAAAGTTAGGTTAATCTTGTATCTGATCTGCTGGAATACTGAAGTGTTTTGGGGTTCTGCAGGAAGCATAATTACATGTTTTATCTTCTAGATACCTTCCTAGATAAATGAAGTCCATATTCAAGTTCTGTATGGTTTAGCTGCAGCCTGGTGATAAAGCTTTTCCTCCTCCTCCTCACATCTGATTCGCAACAATTTATTAATTACTAGAGTCCTGCCTGCAGCATACTGTATTTTAGGATTTTTAAGTTCACATTTATTTAATGAAATCAAGCTAGCTGCATATAATTTTATTTAGTTTAGATAAAGATAAGTCTTTATCTGTCAGATCTCATTCGGGTTTATGCTTCCAGGTAGTAAGAAAGCCCTGGAAGTGGAAGGCTAGGCAGAAGATGATGATGCAGCCTTAACAGTAACTGCAAGATTCAGCCTCCCGTTGCTGTACATGAACATAAACCATCAAGCCTTGCTCAGGACTCCTGAAGAACAGTGAGGGAAAGAAAGCTGACCTGTTTGTGCTAACATTCGCAGCTGCTCTTACATCCTCTGCTTCAAACTCTGATCTTTCATACTTGCAGACTTACCTAAGCCATGTGAGGAGCTGCTCCAGGAACCAAAAGGGACTTCATCACCCTGTTACCTATTACCACTCAAATCTCCTGAGATAAATTCAAGGCAATAAGTCATGTTTTAATTCACGCTGATCAACAGATTCATTGTATCAACTTTTCACAATAAATATTCATTTTTTGCAATATTTGCCAACTTCATGTGACATTTAATTTGCTGTCAAAATACAATCATTTATCATGTGGAAGCAAATGGCTGGTCTTTCACTCCCATCTGGTACTGTCAGGGGCAAATTATATCTCTCAACTGTCATTCCTCACCTTCACAAAGAGCATTTTTTCACATAATGATGTTTTACCATTTCAGGGTTCCCTGAAGGACTACTAAAGCATTAAAAATCACTTCTGAACAAAGCAGTACTACAAAAAGTATTCTAGAAGAAAAAAAAAAAAAAGATGAGGCAAATTAGCCCAAAGCAAAGTAACAATAAAATATTGTATTTTTTAGGCCTACTAAAATATGTTTATCATGCAAAAAGGGGATATGCCACAGAAACTGAACCAAATACCCTTGGGATTTCATTGTCAATTTCACGGATACTCTGGACAGGAGTGAAATTTTAAACCGAGATTGACGAAGACCTCAATAAAATCAGTCAAAGAGAGCAATGATACACCTCTGATACATGTACACACATACATACACTAAATTTGCAACAGTGGTGGACTCCAAACCTGCAGATAAACGGTGAACCCATTGACTTTGCTTAATTAAAAAATATAACAAGTAGACAGTCAACAGCACCAATCTGATGAGTAAGTTCAGCAGTTACTGCTTATTGAGCTTTAAAATTTGCTACTGATAGGAAAAAGTCCATCCTACAATAAGCAGTTATTTCCAGTGCCTAGGATTTCATACTCTGGGGGAACTCCTAACTAGTTGTTGTAGGGATTGTGTGTCCCTGACAGCAGTCTTTGCTTTCTTGTTTCATTACTAATTGTTACTGTAGTCAGGCATGGCTGTCCCTCAACTCTGCCATTTCTGCTCTTTCATTGGCCTGTGTGATTTACAAACCACATGTGGATAAAGCTCAAATCCCAGAAGCCTTGTCCACCACTGTTTGGTACCACTGTAATTTCTGTAAGAGGATGGCAAGCAAAGTACATAAATCCCAACTGACACAGCTGGAATTATGTTTTGCAGGTAGGTCAGAGCAGCTTTATGACCCTTCTCCAAGAAATTATCTCCTGTAATTAAAGGAAGGAATGCTTAGAGAGCAGCAGTTTAGTATCTGTTCAAAAAGAGAGGGAAGAGTGATGCCTCTTTACCAGAGGACCATGCAATGTCCCTAGTCACAAGAATCGCCTTGCTCAATACACCCCATCCCAAGTGTTGGATATGGGCTTTCACTAACAATTCATTTACCTGAAGTTACCACCTCCCTCAGGAATCATCCTTCCAACCTTGAAATGAAACTATCAGAGACAGCTAAAAGACTGCTGCACACATGAAGATGGAAATCTTAGGTACCTTTATATCTCATTCTTCAATTTTTTTGCCCATAAAGCCTTTTTTATTATTAATTGTATTAATTGTCTTTTCCATTGTTAATTAATTAACAGTCTTTTCCATTATTTTCAAGGCAATACATAGCGCTTGTTAATGCTTTCCATATAAACAAACAGGATCTTCCTCCAAAACATCTGTGGTTCAGAATGGCTTCCTAAACTGTGTATTTTCTTCTCATGTAAGAGTAATTCCACATACTGGTTTTGTAGATTAAAACTCTTGACATACTGTGACCCCTGAACAACTACTTTCACAGTGACTTTTATTTTTATAACATGTCTGAGAGATGTTAACCCCATAAAACTGGCTATTAAGGTACCTGTATTATTTAACAAATAATGTTATTGCTGCAGTCCTTGAAACTCCAGATACATACAAATGGCAACAGAAGGCAGAAACCAACATCCACTCATATTCATGAGGAATATGTCTGGGACTATCTAGGCAAAAGGAAAGTAATTTAGTCATTTCTTCTCTCAGTTTTTGTATTTTATAAACTTGAGGTAGGCAGGTAGGCAAACATGAGATTCTCTGTAAACAATCTTCTCAACTTACACAACTCCATTATGATTAATAATCTTAAAAAGCTGTTGACAGCAAGTTAGTAAATTAATGTCAGGTATACTATGGTAATGCCTACATTTTTAGGCCATAATCCTTTCACTGTCTCACATTAATCTCTCTCCTACTCATAAATCTTAAATGCACAGAAAATGGCAAGGGCAGCTCTAGCATGCACTGCAGATCTGATCCGTGGATCTGCAGCTTTGTTTTTCAGCTGCACAACACATTGCCCCAATACTGCATAGACACTGTCAGCCAACACGCACCGCAATGAGAGACTGAAGTGATGCAGAACTGACTCATCAGTCCTGAAGGTCAGTGAAAGTCCTCATCTGAGCCTGCATTTGAGACTATTGCTAAACAGTGAAGAGAAAGAGATCTATGCAACATCAGACCACTTTTAGAAACAACCTTCTCTGTCTTCAGAACAAGAAATTTCTTCTTTACTACTGGAAGATATCTCAGACCCAGAAACTAAAATTACCTCAAACAAAGCAGACCATTTCCCAGTAGGACTTATTTGTAATAGTCCCCACAACATGGTTTTTTACCTTTACTTGGTTATTCAGAAAAAGAAACTCTCTTTCACATCCCAATACAGTGTTAACCGTGAGACAGTCAAATAAAATCCTATTTGGAGGAGATAATACTTTCTTAATACCTCTGTGTCTCACTATCACTGCTGATAGAACAGCATGCGTATCATAAATCACATGAATGGTTAGAAGTTTAAGTGTTCTTTTGTTACATCAAGTGCCTCATATATTCAGACTACAAACAAAACCACTTACCAGGCTGTTAAAGATGTTGAGCAAAATTGTGCATCAGAGGAAAACGGAGAGTGACCCTTTTACCAAGGGCTACTTTGTATAGAAAACAAACATCATATTTATTTTAATGACTTCTTATAACAAAATACAGTTGTGCCAATCTACTTTAAGTAACATAGGTTCTAACTCAAATCCAAATGCACCCCATAGGAAAATTGCCACTGAGATCAATGAAGAATAGAAAAGGTTCTCTGCTACTGAAAATAAGATAGGGAATATAAGCATTATGTTTCTTCTTAATGGAATTCAAGTAAGCATTCAAGGTCCTTCCACTACTAAAAAAAAATCCTGCGACAGCAACCTCAGTTAAACGTACTTTATTTCCCTCCAAATGTTGCCATTGCTAAAACCTCCTATTTACATCCTCCCTATGACGCAGGCCTGGCTGTACCATTCTGCCCTCACCATTCTAACTGCCAGGGAAGATAAGTTTGCTCAGATTCCACCACCCCCCACACACACCTTTTCTCAGCAGCAAACTGTGCAGTGCTTCTTCCTTGCATTTCATGGCAACTCCAAACTTCACAGGGAAAATAGAGCATGTCAGAAGTCTGCCTTTCCTTTTCTCAGACATCTCCACCTGAATACTGTTTAGTCTTTTACTCCCTCTCTTCAGTGAAAAGTCTCTGAACTTTGATCATTTAAGACGGTTTCTTTTAATGTTCCTGAATTATCATAGCCCACTTACTAATGGGTTTTCATCACTACAGCAGCTGAAGCCAAACCCAAAACTCCAATTAAAATCCTCTGGGGGATTCTTCTGGTCTTGGGGACAATACTGCATATGTAACATGGTTTTAAATTCACCTGCCCCCTCCCTGAAAATTGTACAGTTCAGTACAACCTATATGGGTGTCATATGAAGGGAATCTGTTCTTTTCCTCAAGCACATTTTCTTATACATGTATTTATTAAAGTTTCTTAGTTTATATATAATTTCTATCCTTTCTCCTAGTTTAAATCAGAGAAGGATTTCACTGCCTTGGCAGTCCATGAATAATGAATGACATATCTGTTTGCAAGCACTAAAGGCTGTTGCATTCCAGATGAGACACTTAAATTTGCAGTATATAAAATATTCATGTTTGAATCTTCCTACAGTCTGAAAATCAATATATTTCTTTGGAAAAAAAACACATTTTATAACCTACCCTTGTGACTTGTACTGTAACATTTATTAAGTACAATAAAAATCCCAGGTTGCTTGCCAAAACACCTCCTTACACAATTCACCTAGGCATGCTCTTGGAAGAACTGTGAAGTTCTTCTTTCATAAGTAACATCACAGCTTTCTTGCTTTCTCCTGAAAAAAGCCACACAATCATAATGGCTGTATTACAGTGGCAAAGTAATATTTTGGAATATTTGGGTTTGTTTTTGTGTGCTTTAGAAGTTTGTCATTGTCTTAAACATATTATTACCATATTTGCCAGCTGTGGAAAATCCCCAAGCTTCTGCAACCACTGCAAAACCTTATAAGATATACATTATTTATAAGCCTTTAATGAGAATTGGATGTGAGCTTTTCCCCTGACAACCATCTGGCTTTCCAGTTCCATAGGACAACTTGCCCAGAAATTTTACTTTGCTTTACACAGTCTGTGAAAAAAGCCATGACAACAAGCAGTGCTGCCAATCACATTCTGCATGTGAATTTACTGCACTATTCTAGAAGGAACTGTTTTACCAGTTAAAAGGAGCAGAGGCAGAGATCTTGCTCTGCCAAGAAAGAGTTCACCTGAAAGCCCCCAAACATCTTCATCCCCTGATTCTTTACTGGGTGTTTGCAATTCTCCAAAGTGATGGCTTTACACAAATGGCAAATGTAATATAAAATCATTTGCCTCTGCATACAATACAGGCAAGTACTGTTAATAAGTTCCAGGTTTTACAAAGAATATGAGAAAGGCACACCTGCCAGCTAGATGTTTCAGCACAAAGGAAACATTATTTTGGCTTTCATGTCTGGAATTAATTAAAACAAGCCATAAAGTAGTCCCTCCAGTCTTTGGCCTTAAGTTTTCTAATGATGTACTTAAGTACAACCAATTGGACTACATTATAAGACTGAAAAAAATCAATGTAATTAGGACATCAAAACCAAGGAAGAATGGATGGAAGGAAAGAAAAACTATCCTCAGGAAATACAAACCCACATCCAAATATTACCTTGAAAAGTCAATGTTTTAAATACCAAAAATATAACAAAGCAATTACCCTCATCAGTGGTGAAAACAAGTATCAAAAAACAATGCATGGATAACAGTGGTTATAGTGACAGCTCATATCCACTGATACAGTAACGAAAATAAGCTGGTAACAGAAGTTGAAGGGCTTGGAAATCAGAAATCAATGAACCAGCAAGTGTGAAGGCAAAGGTTAGCCCTCTGGATGACAATGTGGGTTGACTCCAGAGGCCAGTCAAGAGTATAGCCTGGATTTTTTTTTTTCTTTACTGACCCTATACACTCCCTCTGCACCAGTTTTTCCATGCATGGAAAAATACATGAGGAATAGATCTAGTTCTGAAAACGCCTATTTTAGTCTTCAAGTATTTCAGTTATTCTGAAATATTCCTCTTCCTAGTAAAAACCAGATACCCCACAAGATAGCTCAGCCAGCCTCTGAGCTGAGGAGCAGGGGATTACTCTTGCTGACCCATAATGGTAGAATCCTTTCTGCTTACACAGCCACAGCAAGTTTTTATAGGAGGGCACAGAATTATTGAATTAGTGAAATAGTTTCCTCCTGCACATAGAACAACTAGCCAAATGTACACCAAACTCCCAGAAGTTCACTGCAATGCCCAGTGCACATCAAAACTAGTTAATCCAAAATGAAAGAAAGCAAAAGCTTGCCCTGCAACGGAAAGGGAGAGCATGTCATTAAGTATGAGTTGTCTCTTGTGGCTGCCTTCTTATCTTTTCCTAAACCTTCATTGTTATTTTGGAACCTCTAATCACCCTTTATGCTTCAAAAATCCAAATCTCTGAAAATACTTAATGTCACCCAGTGGGAATAGTCATACAATTTTGGCCTGGTCTTTTATGAAATTGTTGAAAAACTTCACCATACCATGACTACTTAAACTTTAAAGTCTATTCTTCCCTTTGTGTGCATGCTTAACTCCTATTAATGTTGATAAGAGTTATGTGCATACAACAATGAAATATTAAACTCATTGTTCAAGAGGTGGTGATCAGGGCTGTGCTGCTTTAGAGAAAAACCTCAAGGATATTGCAAGTACTATGGGGAGTTAATCTTATTACACACTACAAATAGCATTTGTGGTAGTGTTTGCTTCTGAAATCAATCATAGGTGACCACCTGGTGCCCTGTAACTGGAAAGCTGCTTCCACAACACATGCACAGACCAGCCTCTGCTTAGCAGATTAATCTTTAAGTTGTTATGAAGCTATTCTCCTGACACTTTCTCCCCCACTGAGAGGAACATGTGTTTTTATTTTCAGTCTGAATATCTGCAACTAAACTACAGGTATTTTTAAATTAATTTTACCTCTACATTAATTTTTTATTAAGAATAATGAATTCACATATAAATAATTAGTTAGGATTTAATATATTGTTATGCTTCTCAGTGCAAACTTCACAAAGAACAATATTCTTGAGTTGACATACAACTGGCTGCACCTAATACCTTCCAAAAGCAAAATAGCTGCCGGGATGATTTTAAGTACACTTCAGTAACCAGAGAAAATACAGACATCTGTAAAAGAGAAATGATATCTTGGTCAGCATTGCCTTGCCTATAGAAGCTATCCACACTATTCTTAAGTATTTTTAACTAGGTTGACTTAGCACATACCAATTACATCAGGAGAGTCATGCCTACATAAAGCTGCTTGTGACCCAGACCATAAATCAGTTTTACTGCAGATCTGAATAGAAGGGCCACCAATTACTAGGTAACTGTTTTCAGGTACCAACTAAATAATTAAAGCTGGTTTCATCATTCAGATTTCATGCTGCTGTGAAAAGAAATTCACAATAAATAAAACCATTGGCAACCCCCCTTTCTCTATCTGAAATCTAGAAATCTACAAATAATAATAATAAAAAAAGAGATTTATTCACACCAGGCTTGGTATTAGAATTAATTCCTCTGGATTGAACCCAGTTGCCGTGTTTGAGGGTACAAGCAGGAAGAACAGCAATCATAAACTTTTTAAACAAATTTCATCTAGCTAATTACTCTAGGCAATTGACACCAAGCAGCCTCCAGCAGTGGATCTAGATAATCAGAGAAGCTGCACTTAGAAATTGTGCGCACTTAGAAATTGTGCCAAAACTGAAATCTAGAGATGTGTTGGCAGGAGATTATTATTAAAACTGATGTGTTGATATGGACACAGAGAAATGAGGGCTGCAATTAACATGGAAACTCTGAAGAAAGAAACATACAGTTCTTCTATTTTGTATGTTTTAAAAGCTATATTCCATCCATATTCTATCTGGATCATATCTATAATGATTAATACTGATAATAGGTCTTGAGCACTAATGGGTGGATCCTAGGTATATAAAAGTTCAGACTGAATCAGGAGATCTCTAACAGTTCAGGTTTTAAAGACAGCCAGTCCACTTTCTCCTTTAGAAAGATGGCCCCTCTCTCCAGCAGGCTCCAGGCTTTACCTTTATTTCTGTGCACTGATGGCCCCTGGTAACATGCTCTAGGAATCCTCAGGTCTGGAGACTCCTCTGGCCCTAAGGGTCGTACTGTTTAAATTACCTTCATGCTGTGTTTCCTCAGATAAAACAACTGGGAGACAGAATACCAGGAAAAACTCAAAGCCAATCCAAGTCTTGGGAGTTTCCTATAAAGTGACACACAGAAAATTCAGCTAACAGGGAAAAAAAAATCTCAGCTTCAACAGAGAGATTAGTACCAGTTTTCTTGAAATTTTGTACTAGCTAGTCTGAAAAATTCCTGACGGGTTTCCACACCAAAAAATTCTTAAGAATTTGGAGCAGCAACAATAGAAATTATACAGCATTTGGCAGGACACCTTGAGGATATTCCTAAGTGTTAATACTCTGCTCTTGGATACAGACACACAAAAAGAGGCCTATTCCAAGATAACTTGAAGAACACCTCTGGTAAAATTAAGAGAATCACATTTTCTTGACTCAGGTACTATGGTGTGATGCTGTGTGTTATCTAAGATCAGATTCATTTACAAGGTAAATGAAGAGAGTCAAGTCCAAAAGCAGCATTAGGACAGTCAAGCACTGTACAAATGCAGACTGAATGGGCCTGAAGCCACGTTTGTCTTAACGGTGAACAGCAAGCACAAGGTCTGCACACATGTCAGGAAGCAAGGTACCATCAACTTTGAACAAAGGATGACACTTCACTGTGTTCTCCTGAGAAAAAGAGCATTCTATACTGCCTGTATTTAACTTAAGGGTAAATTCTGGAGACCTACCCTTCAAAGCCACAGTTTCTTGTGAATTTTTGTTTTCATTTCAGCTGATATACAAATGACTTTCCTGATCAGTACCACTACATGTGCTCCATATTCCACAGCCCTCTCTACTACACAGTTCTACCTAGATGGATGAAAACCTCACCCAACCCTGGAAACCATATACCTTCTTCATTTGAAACAGTTCTGGCCCTGCAAACACTGAAATAGTTGGGTTTTAAGCACCTGGAAAAATGAATGGATGGTGATTATAAAAAAAGAGCTGTAGCTTACACATGGTTTTCCCCACACAAGCCTAGAAGCAGAACCTAAATCTCATCCACTGTTATTCAATTTTTAGTAGGTCATTGGGCAAAATGTCATTCATTTTTTATGATGCTTAAGGAAAAAAATGGCTATGAATGCTGGTAGGCAGTCACAGCAAGTGACTGTATCTCTACATGCTGATGTTATTTATTCTTTGCATACAGCTAGGAAAGTTAAAAACAAAAGTCCCTACATCAGGACTGCACTGCTGGCAACATTCAGCACTGCCTTTAAAGCTGCTTGAATGTACCCAGTTAAAGGAGAAAACTAGAAGAGATACGCAAGGCATGGGGGATTTTAGAAACAAACCAAGGTCTCCCTCGATGAGAGCAGGTATCACCCAGACATAAGTGGGCCTTGTCACTACTTCAGGATAGTTCACACTGGGAATACATCAGGTTACTGCATCCCAGTTTCAAGACCCACCTTCTGCAGTGATGGGCACTGAGCTCGGCTAAGATCAGAATGTGGGGGTAAAATTGCTTACCTATCACTTCACGGAAAAGCCACGCTTTTCAGTGCTTTAAGTAATCAATATCAGGGTAGGAATAAATAGGATTTAGATTCTGAAACAATGTCTCTGACCCCCTCTCTAGCAACTCTTACTTCCCAGCTTGAAGGTTTCAGCAAGATTCCCAGATTTCCATCAGGTCTTCTTTGCCCTGTTTGGCCCAAACACTACAGTACATGTGCTTTTGTGTTTAAGTAAGAAGACAGTGAGGCATGGGCTACTGTCCAACCAGATGCTAAGCACAAATATTATCTTGTATGAATATTTAGACCCTGACACTAGTGTTTCACATACCCATCAATAAAACCCTTATAATGATAGTTACAATTTAGGGAAATATTTTCTCTTTCATATACCAAAGGAAAAAAAAATAAAATCAAAGGATCCCACCAAGAAAATTGGAACACTTATTTACAGTCTTTGGCCTGGTTGCTATAAAGCAAAAACACAAGTTCTTTGGCACAGGTCTCATTGTATATAGATTTAATCTATTTGCTTATAGTGAATACTATTAGATTATGCAACTATAAACACATCTCTGCTGTTAAAGCATTTGGGTTTATTTTTCAGAGATGTATCAAGCCACAGCATGTTTGCTGATATTTCAATATATTTATAAAATGTCCCATGCCACTCTTCTTTGCATGCTATAAATTGCTTTCATGATCTGCTTAGGGACATTGAGAATTTAGCTGGCACTGCAGTATTTTATTTAATGCATGAAACCTCTCAGAAACACTTTATAATATTCCACTAATTCAGACCAAACAGTTCTGAAAATATTAAGTGCTCATTTATATCTTAGAAATATAGAAACATAGAATCATTTTGGTTGGAAAGGACCTTTAAGATCATCAAGTCTAATTGTTAACCTGGCACTGCCAAGTCCAACCAGTAAACCACGTCCCTAAGCACCACATCTTCAGAGTACGTCAGTTTTCAAACCATGTGAGCTGTGCATGTAAACTATGTTTGAGATAAGGATATATTTATAATTCAATTACAGTGATACAATTGGGTCCATCCTGTATCAGAATTTCTTTTTCTTCACTTGTCTACCTAATATATATTAATATTCTTAAAAATTACCATCAGGTAGTGCTTTGTCCTCGTTTCTCTGAAAGTTGATCTGTTTCAACATTAATATGCCCACATTTTCCCTATCCATTCCAAATACCTGAGCCTTTATCACCCCACCATTGTCAGACCTACTATATGCCATTCTGCAACCATGAGTATGCCACGCTCCTAGTTTCTATAGCACCATCCTTTCTGCCATGTTAAGCTCAAAAAATAAAATTGTTGCCCATCTTAGCATCAGATAATATATTAAACAATAGGTCCATTTCTGTTACAGATTGCAGCACATCTCCAAGGTTTGTATAGCAGTAACTTGTAGACCTCTCTGAATAACAAATCTCAATTGTGGTTCTGAACAACTTAATTCCAGCATTTGTCTATTTCCTGTTCATAAAACCGAAGGTCTGAACACCAGTCAGAAGAACTGCAGCCATACAGGTGTAGTCTGGTGGCCTACAAGTATCGGTCTTCAAAAGCCAGTGCTGACTACCTGCAGCTCCTGGTAACCCAGGAGGAAATAGGAAAGCAGAAAACTTCTCCCTTGGGAAGGTTTGGGTCTCCTACCTTACAGCAAGGCTGAGGTGGGCCCCACATTTTTCACCATGGGATTTTATTTCCTCTACACCACCAGCATCACAAAACATTGAATACATATGTGCTAGTTAGTTACAGAACCTTGATTGAACTGCTCTACCCTGCACTGGTGTGGCCTCCCCTTGAGGACTGTGTGCAGTTTTGGGGGCCACAGCCCAAGAGGGACACAAAACTATTGGAAAGTGTCCTGTGGAGGGCAATGAGGANACATCATTGTGGTCTATGGCTTCCTGATGAGGGGTAGTTAAGGGGCAGGTGCTGATCTCCTGTCTTTGGTGATCAGTGACAGAACCTCAGGGAACAGAATGAAGCTGAGGCAGAGGAGGTTTAGGTTGGATATTAGGAAGA
>VXBZ01010133.1:29634-46008 GCA_013399135.1 Heliornis fulica
ATTAGGAAGAGGTTTTTTACTGAGAGGGTGGTCAGGCACTGGAACAGGCTTCCTGGGGAAGTGGCCACAGCACCCAGTTTGACTGAGGTCAAGAAGTGTCTGGATGATGCTCTCAATCCCATGCTCTGACTTGTCAGGCCCTGTGTGGAGCCAGGACTTGGACTTGATGATCTTTATGAATCCTTTCCAACTCAAGAGATTC
This sequence comes from Heliornis fulica, assembly GCA_013399135.1. NCBI lineage: Eukaryota > Metazoa > Chordata > Aves > Gruiformes > Heliornithidae > Heliornis > Heliornis fulica. The sequence continues at coordinate 29,837 of VXBZ01010133.1, forward strand.
TATCAGTCTATGATTCTATGATTGTTTCTTTACTTGTCCATCTCTCCACTTGTCCATTGTCATCTTTCTGTCTTACAATTACAAATGTAATTTTCAGGGGCAAAAACTCATGTGAGAAGTATGCGAACTGGCACAAGCATGCAATATAAGCAAGTAAGAGAAGAGCAGCATGTGATGCCCATGAGCCCAGCATCCAGGATATCCCCTGACTGGAGGCTCCTCAGGGCTAGTGCTTGTGGGAAGTATCTCCACATCAGAACAGAGCTGTTACTTCTGCTTACGACCTAAATAAGTGCCTGTGTCTCAGCTTCCTCCTTCACCCTGCTCCCTGAGTAGAATGGTGGAAAGGAAGACTGTACCAGTCACTGATAATATCGGTCTCACACTGTATGGCTAGTAATTATTTTCTGGCAATATTTTTAAAATGGAACTTATTTTTTACACTGCACACAATTTGGAAATTGTGGGGGCAGCAAAATTAAGTTACAAAAGATTTGACACATTTATATCTGAAAAATCTAAGGAAAAAAAGGCATTTTAGCAGAACATGAGTTTTATTGAAACCGTACCTTCAATTAAGATATGCTTAGCTGAAATCTTTAATCTATTTTTCAATATTTATTTTTAGAGACAGAGGTCAAAATTCTACTTTCTGTTTCTTCCAGCCCACTTCCCTAGCTTCTGGGAGTGCTTGCTTGCTCTATTCCTCGCAAAACCCCTCCAGGTCACAGGGACAGGAGGTTGGTCCCTGTGTGTCGCATTTACATCTGGAGTGAGTGACATGTTTCACGGCTGCCACTGTTGGCCTACCACTCCTGCCATTATTTGCATTTCAAATAGAATCAATAGAAGCAATGAACTACAAAACAGAGGTTCTGCTGGAGCAGAAATGCCTTTTATTAATCTGATTCAGCTGCTGAGGTACTGAAACATGGAAAACTTGGTAAGTTTTCACCATCCCTAATGCACAGTACTACTTTAGGAGAGATAAACAGTATTTATATGTCAAAAACTGCAATTTAAAAGGAAACATTTTCTACAGATTACATTAACCTAGTTCATATAAGTAATCACCTCTGATGCCCAGTTTAAACTCATTAAAATATGATTCCAAAACCCATGCAATAAAAAAGAAACTGATGTTTAATAACTCTTCCTCTTTTTCTTTCTTCCAAGTATCTTATACTGATCTTCCAAATGTTTCAAGTGCTACAGAAGTCTGCATTTCCGAACTGGAAGTTTGATTCGCAATTCAGATCGATACCTATCTCAACCATATTCCCACATCCTTTAGGTCATTTCTGACTTGCATTGATCTGAATTTGAAAACTTAATTTGGAAGCAAGTGTCAGATACGAGGGAGTAACTGCAGGCAGTGTTATCAGTCAAGATTCTATGGGGAAACAAAAAAGGCAGCGAAATCAGAGATGCTGCATTCTTTCCTATGCAAAGTCCATTGGTATTGCCTGTAACAGTGGTCAAACAAAACCTCAGCTTATATGCTTCATTATGGCATGGCAGCACTTCTGCAAGGTATTCCTCCTGCATTAGCATGTCTGTGAGTGAGCAGATCTGTGGGAAGAAGAATGAAGAGCACTCTCCCATCTGCCCAGAGAGGTTGTGGAGTCTCCTTCTCTGGAGACATTCAAGACCAATCTGGATGTGTTCCTGTGTGATTTAATCCAGGTGACCCTGCTCAGGCAGGGGGGTTTGACTAGATGATCTTTTGAGGTCCCTTCCAACTCCTAACGTTCTGTGATTCTGTGATCTTTACCACAACTGCTCTGGCCACTCCTGCTGTAAAGACTGCATTCAGTCTTGCTCCTCCTAGCAGCCTTAAGTATGATTTAATTCCCTTTGTTGTCCCCTACTTCCAAACAGCATTGTCATCCCTGCCCTGCTGTACCTCAAAACGATATATGTCACTGTCTCAGAATACCAAAGCACATTTCTGAGCAAAAAATGTCATCCTATTCCCTGGGCAGTAGGGGAGCTCTGGGATTTGAAATGGCTACACTGAGCCTGTGGTAAGACCTCTTGAGCTGATGGCTGCAACACTAATAGCAAGAGCACTGTGTTTCTTAATGGACCTCTGGGTTCCCCAGTGCACCCTCAGTGTGAATAATTATGCATCAGTTCTCCCCTCCAACCACTTTTTTTTTCCCCTCTTCAGAGTTAAGGTAGCCCTAGACAAATCATCCTTGCAAAACATCAGCAGAATCAAGGTTACTAGTCTGTGTTCCAGTCTCTGATAGGAAGTGTTCAAAGGATATCTAGATACTGCAGGGACTCATCTCTTCCTAAATGTCAGGGTGCGCTTGCAGCTGTGGTGCCTCAGCTAGGCACAACCGTGGTCCCATCCACAAAAAAAAGCACCTCCTGACCTTTTGCAGAGCAGATTGTATGTCACAACGGAATTCCTACCCAGAATGTTTGTCTTCCTCCTGCTTAATATCTCCCCTTCTAATATGTATGCTAATTTTGTGGTAACTTTCTGGGTATTATTAATAAAGTTATCACACATTTTCTTGCAAATCTGCACTTCAAATAAATAAGACAATGTCGGTTTACTGTTTGCATTTTTTTTGTAAAGTTGTTTAATGAACATTGTGGAAATACTTATATTTTATAACTTGATGTGTGCAACTGTATTTGTTTCAGCTACTGTGCACAACTTGTAATAAAAATAACAGAAGTTGTACTGAATGTAATGTATTGTTCATCTGTACAGAGATAATTTGATGGCATACATTTCTCAGGCACCATCTGTCCCAGATGCTGAAAAAGGAAGAAACCTCCTAAGTTACACAGACTGATCTAACTTTCAGACAACAGAATGTTTTCCACTGACTTAAGTGGGAGTTGGACAAACTCACAGGGGAGAGAAATGAATATCAACAGCCTAAGAAATATGTTTCACATGACAAAAATACAGGGGTTTCCCTCTGCCAAAAATATTTTAACTTGCTAATTAACAATCCCAAGGAAACTTGATGTCAACAGTTTTTCAAAGAATTAATACATTCATTGTGCACCACAATATGAATTTTCCCATGGCTTCAAGAATAAGTTAATTCTGAGTTGGCTCTTGTTCTAATATTGTGAACTAAGACATAAATTATTCATCCTCTCTCATATAGTTCTATATCCCAGCTGCAAGTTATGTGGAACTTACCCTTCGGCTCAGATTCCACCTAATGTAAATTGGTACAGCAACAGAGAATTCACAGTTATCCTGTGTCTGGCATGCACTTAGCAATAGGTCTAAGAAATTCTGCCTGAGAATGTATTCAGTAACTGAGCAGCCTCTGTGGGCTGAGTTTTGCAATACACACTTACAGCAGCAGTCCCAGCATAAACTCTCTGGGTTCATCTGCCAGATGGATTAAAAACTGTATTAAGGAGTAGAAAGAAAAATTTCAGGAGAATGCTTAAAACCAACTTAAATTAAAGGCATTGGTCTAATTTTCCTAATTAGGTAAAAGCATCTGGAAATGTGTGCCCTTGTTTTATAAACATATTCAAGCTTTTCTCAACAAAATCAGAGGAAGGAGACAAATACAGAAGACCAAGTTTAAAAAACTCTACACCTCAAAGTGCTATTTTTTGATGTGTTTAAAATGATTATGCTAAAACAAAGTCAACTGCTTAAATGTTTGAAGGACAGGATGCAGTCAAATCTCTAAGTCCACTGAATGAGTCTTCTGAGTAAGAAGTTCATAAGACCACACCATCTAGTAGTACAGCTATTGTGACACTAAAGTTGTAAAATTACAGAAGCCAATCTGAAATTTCTTTCATATCTATTTGACCCATGTATTAGCTTTTTATTGTGTTACATGCAATATTAAAAAAGATTTTTTAAGAAATATTTTTGAGAATCACAGAATTACTAGGTTGGAAAAGACCTTTAAGATCATCGAGGTGCTATTTCTTTAAAATCATTAGCTTTTAACTCTCACAGGTACAAATCACCACCCCGATTGCAACCCTTTGGTCCACAAAGAAACAGTACTTTCTAGTTTCTCTTTTGCCACTGAAGACAAGTCCCATCATATCAGACACATCTCCAGTGACAACTTAAGGGCAAGTGAAAGATGAAAAGTTATTTCACTTCCCTTTCTTACCTCCTAGTATGTCTGATTTTATTCATGCCTGTCTTCTGTGATCTCCTGTTGTACAGCACACAGCTTATCAACTGACACAAAAATAAATGCATAATAAATATTCTACAAGAGCAGAGAAAGGGAGTTGCTAAATATATACAAACTGCCTGGTCAGACTTCTGCCCTCATCCCTAAGGGTAAAGACTGTTGTCTTCAGACATCTCTCAGCTTCTTGCAGCCTGGCTCAAGTGCTACTAGCAACTACTAATTAGTTAAGTTCTCAGATACCTTGAGTGTCAATAGAGAAAAAAAAAAGCAACAATTGCTACCCAGAGCTGTTTTAAAATCAACTGCATCAGTTCTAATATTTAATAAATTCTAAGGTAATTGCAAGCATGACAGAAACATAAGGGTAAGCAGTTGCTCCAGGCATGGAAGAGACCTGGCTTGGCTGGAGCCTCAAACATCTCATATGCAGTATCAGTGCAAGTAAGAGACATCAGGCCTAGCTGAAATGTTTGAGAGAGGAGAAGTCATCTGAATCAGAGAAATTAGAAAAATACTCTAAAACAATATTAACAATCTCTTTTCTTTATTTGTCCTACCAAGGGGTTAGTGATCATTGATAGCAGAATCAAGACCTACAAAATTCAAGTTTTAAGTGTTTTTTTTCCTGTCCTCACAACTGGCAAAGGACACATGCTTTGGGGAGGATATGAGAAAAAGCTTCAATTAACAATGCAAGATATTTTTCCATTTCAAATTTTTGTCTGTCCTCTTATGTCTTGGTTTTTGGGGTGTTTTTTGTTTTTTGGGGGGTTTTTTTGGTGTTTGTTTTTTTTCAGCTGATCTTAACAAAGCAATGAAGATTTTCTCCTCTGTCTGGCTACTACTAATGGGTGAAGTCTGATGAGAAAGAGAAACGTAACTTTGCAGAGGGTGGAGATTACAAATAGAGATCCAATGTCTTCTTGATGGTTTAAGGTTTCCTTTTGGTTTGTATACCTGCACCTTATTACAGTTCTTGGATACTGATAGTTGTAATATTTCTAGAATAGGAATAGCCTGAAGATAGTGTTTCCCAAATAAGTGGCTGAAATGGAAACATTTCCACCCATTACCACATATTTGGCTTATAAGATCAAATATTGACATAAACTTACTTTTTCTAAAGTTTAACAGGAAAGCTTTTGATTTTTCATAGAAATAATATTTTGTATTGAGAATATATTAATAACTATTATTCATAAGCATTATTCTGAGGGAGAAGAAAACAAAAGACGTGAAATCACTGGGGATGTCAAGAATTTTTAATGAAACAAACCCTCACTTATCATTCTGCTGTTTTCGTACATTATGTATCTTTGATGTTACCATTACTACAAGAAACTTACCTGCACTGCAAAAAAGGCACTTCAGTAAAGACCTTGGGCAACTTTTAAGACTGGGAATAGTTAAAAATATTTCTCACTGTTTCTGTATTTTTCATGTGGTTTTGGACAATGAAACCATATGATTTGGTATTAGTGGTCAGTATCTGTTCTCTTGTGTTCTAAAGGAAGGTTAAAAAACCCCAAGGTACTAACACCACAAGGGACTTCAGAAATACAAACATATTTTATCTGTGGCATAAATAAACCATTATTTACCATCAGCAACATTTACTCTAAAAGCCCCAGGACAGATTGTCCCTGTACAATTAACCAGAAGAAAAGATCTTCCAGGGCATGAAGTACCTCCTTGCAGAGAAGAGAACACTGGCAAGTTATCTCCAGGATACCACCTTCCACTATCTGAGTTACAGTGTAGTTCTGGATGAGTTCAGGGATGTGTTAGGACATGCGGTTCCTGGTCCCAAACAGCCCCAAAAGACAACCCCTAAGGCAACAGACTTCCCAGCTGGAGTGTGAATTTTCTATCCAGTTGGACCTCACATGGGCAGATCTCAGCACAAGATCAAGGAAGACCACTTTACTCCTGTCAATGCTGCTAGGGAGACTGAAGAGGAGTAGAAAGATCCTTACATTTAGTAAGCCAGAACAAGGCTTTCAAAGCCTTGAGCTTCTGATCATGGATCTTTCGCCACCTCTGCAAAAGAAGTTTTAAGGTACAAGGGAATAACACCCAAAGTGCAAGTGTACTTTGAAAATAAAATTAAACCTGAACTTCTATCCTGCTTGTAGACATATAAAAAAAAAAGCCCTTCAAAATTACAGACTGTACAAAAACCTTCGAATTAGAGGATCTGAAATATATCATGATGTACAAGTTTCCCCTTCCTTCTAATACAATTTTTTATCACCTATTCGAACTAGCACTGGCATTTTGTTCTTAGGGTCTCTCATCTCACACTCCCTACTTGCAAAGCACCAAATCCACATTGATCTCTTCAGCTGAAGGCAAAAATTAAGTACTGTCCGTCTAATGCCACTAGTTCATCACTGTGACAACAGAAAATTACTAACATTAAATGATGGTAGTATGGCTTATTAACCAGGTTGGTCACATGGCAGAATGGATAAAACATTAAAATTCTGTCCCTTAAAACTTAGGGAATTGATGCATGGAAAGCACTTCTTCTTACACACCTTCGTAGCTTTGAACATTACAGCTTATGGCTTAAACCTAATGGCTATCTTTGGCACTTCCCTGGTCAAGGAAATATTTGAGAATTTGTTATGTGTCTCTTGAGACAAGGCAGGAGTTCCTTGCACTGTTATCTCATGTTCACTGTGTACCATGTTACTGTATGATTCTCCTAAAAAAACTGGCTACCTTTTATATCAATGAAACAAATGGGTTTAGTAAGACTCGCACATGGACCGATGACCAGCTGTCATCTGTACTTCCCGCATGGAGTGGAACAATGTCTGTATACATGGCAATATATATGAATTGGTCTAGCAAAGCAAGTTGACTGAGCAAGATAGAAACAGTGTAATTTCCTAACAAAAACTTATTTTCTAGGTATATTTCTTCTCAGAATTCATTTGTCAGTAAAAGATACTTTGTAGTATACCCATGTGCAACCTCACCAGAGAATAGCCCAGGAGTAGAGATACAAATCCAACCTTTTCAGGGGTCTTTTGTCCATGAACTACTGGTTTTGAGTGGCTTATAATTTGACAATCGAAGTTTGCTCCCTTTAGAAAAAAGCATGGGAAAATAAATATTTATTGTACTACTTTTAAATGAGTAATGAAAGTTCACAAAAACATTTCTCATGCCCAAATTGGTTTTGTTTCTTCTACAAATAAAGAAAAAACCCACAAACTCTCATTTAAAATTATACAAGTCAGCTTAAAATCTTCCTGTGAATCATCTAGTTCTGGCCTTTATAATAATCTGCTGGTCTTTCTTTTTATGAAAATTATGTGTCCTATGGCAACAAGCTTAGACTAACTAGATGGGGAACCCGCAAAGGAGGTGGTGTAATATAAGAAACATTTGAGAGTCTAAGGAAGTGTTGAGAAAGGGTAATACAGAGTATCTGTAGTTTTCACAGCTTGTTGCGGCACTGACTATAGTCATATTTCATAATACATGGGCTGTACTGAGTTCCTCTGATATTAATGACATTTTCCTCAGCCTTCTTTCTACACATTCAGAATGGAAATCTGTTTAAATGAAGCACAGGTTTCATTAAAGAAGATAGGAAAGAAAAATTAATACTAAAATATTTTTCAGAGCCTCTTGTGTAGACTTCAGCCTTACATCATTTATGTAAATTATACATACACATATAAACTGCTAAATATTTATGCTGAGTAAGCATTCCTGTGCAAGATTAGCAGTAGTATGTATGGTCTTCCCCATAGGGACTTATTCCCTGTTTCTGCATGCTATTACATTGTTAACAAATGAAGACTTCTTCGTAATTAAACCAACCATTTAAAGATCTGAAGTATGTAACCATGCTAAGATTAGATGCAACTTATCCCAAATTATGAGGTTAGTACAGTAGACGGGAGCTGTTAGCAAAGGAATGGGATTACTAAAAAGCCCAAAATATAAAGAAACACAGTAGTGAGTTATCTCTACCCTTGAATATTATTACACTGATGACTGGTCTGAACAGGTTGCCTGGCTAGTGGAGAGCCAATCGCCTAGTAAAATTTTAAAGGTTTAAGCATGGTAAGAATTCTCCTTTAGTACTGATTAACCTGGTAATCATGTTTGAAGAGCACATTCTACATGGAATATGTACTACAAGGATTTTAATTTTTTTTTTTCCGCGGGAACACAAAAGCAATTTCCAGGACTGAATTTCAGTACACGCTATTAGTAAGTATTCCCTCCAGGGAAAGAAATTATATTACTTTTGAAATAGCGAATTTTCCCTTGGGCTGATATAAGGGAAGTAACAGGCTTTAAATTTAGAGGTCTAGATTCAACATACTGGTTTTTAATAGCTTTTTCAAGTAAAATTAAGACAATACTAGTTATGTTGTAGTTTGATATAACCAATAAAATATTTTCCTTAATAAAGAATAAAATCCGCTCCGTAGGTCTCTGAGTAAGAACCAGGAAAAGAAAGTTATCTTCAGTCACCCTCATCACCTGCTTCTCCTCTCCTCCTCAATCAGCATTAGCATAATTCTCTTCAAGGGCTAGCTGCAGGATGGACTGACATACCACGTTTTAAATGGTATCTCAAAACAAAGCTGGCAAAAGAAACAAATCCAAGCCTTTTCTATCACATCCAGAGTTATGCCTGAGCTCTTGTCTTGCAACCTTACGTGGACAACGTTGAATCTGAAAAAGCAGAAAAGTAGTGGGAAAACTTGGCTCTCATTTTAATGCCTGTGTCAACTTTGTCTTCTGAGGTCAGCACTTATTACTGAGAGAGAAAGACAACAGCTGGTAGCTGTGGAAACTGAGGGTTCTTCGCCCAACCCTATCTTAGGTGGTTGGCCATTCTCATTAAATGCTTCAGCCTGAAGGTATGTGACCAGGTACCAAAAAAGGTCTTAGCAGACTGAAGCCCCCACCCCACGGGAAGGTGACTGGAGGTGTTTTGCTGGAAAGAACACAGGAAAGGCCAGCAAAGGAAGTATAAGATCTCCTCCCTCCCCCTTCATCTCTCTCTCTCCAGGGCTTCTGCTAGCACCAGCCACCAAAATTAAAAATCTTGATGGTGTTTTGACATGAAAATATAGGAACACTGGACATAAGTGATTCTAGAGGAATTGGAAGACATTCTGTCAGCCTATGAATCAGTGGATTCTACAGCAGTAGATTTCTGCCATTTTATTCTTTTATAGCCATGGGGGACATCCAGGGATTACACAGAAGGTGAGTAAAAGCTATCCAGTCTGTCTGTTTAACACTGATCTTCCCCTTTATTTCTTAGCCCCTACAGTTCCTCCCATGAGAGCTGCTGTCACTAACACATCACTCCTTCTCTGCCTTGGAGGATGGTATCTGCAGTCTCCAAGAGGCTGTACTACTGCTGATCTATTCGTCATCTGGCAGACAATGCTCTCACAGGCAATTCCATTAGCAATATCCATCTCAATGACAAAGTATGTCTTTTATGTGTCTGGTTTCCCACTACATAGATGTAAGTGCTGTGCAGGGCCCCTTTTTTGACAATGAAAATCACTGACTTAGCCCGAGTTGCCTTTATTACCCATTTTCTTTCAATCAGCTTGTTTGACATAAGTTTTGCCTCAAGAAAATGGCAGATCTTTGAAATCTGCAGCTATATTTTAAAAGATCAGTCTTCCAAAATTAGGTTAAGAATATTGGGAAAAGACTTTTGTAGGCTCTTGGAGCTCTGCACTTACATTTACATTATTATTGTTGTTTAAATGAGAGAAGTAATCCAGTAAAAAATTAAATGAGCAATTTTCATTTGAATACCTTTGGGCATTATTAAGATTCACAGTACAAAATATCTAGATGCTTCATAATAACTTGATCTGAACAAGATAGTAAATGCCTACTGCCTTTTTAATGGAGAAAACATTTTGCATTACCAATGTTTCTGTAACAGGCTGGTTGAACAAATTTATTTTTCCTTATATACATAGTCACAGGTTAAGTGCTCCTGCATTTTCCAGAGATAGCATCCACCCTTCTATACTTTGGCAGCAAGCAAAATAACCCTGATTAAATTAATCAGTGTCTTCAGCTACTGTTGTGCTCATTATGAACCCTCTAATGTTGTACATTCTGAAGTACACCCATAAATGCAGTAATTGTAGGCACTGATTCATTAGCAAGTATGATAAACATGGGTTATCAAAAGCATTTTTTATGCATAAAAAAGAGAAAATTACTAAAACATTAGAAGAAATATCTAAGATCTACTGCAGATCAATCTACGTGATGTAATATTTCATTAACATAATTAGAAGCAGATTTATAATAACTTAATTTTCCATCTTCTTTTGTCTAAAGGAGACCAGAGGTACTGCATTGCTTCCTGCAGAAAGCCTGTGCCCCGACTGGCTAAATGTCAGGTGAAATTAGATGATGCAATGAAGAAAATGTTATTTTAGATGTGATAGTCCCCATACAGAAATCTTGCTGATTGCTCACAGGCTGTGTAATTACAGACACTTATGAACTGTACTTCATTAGAATGACAAATGTTGGCATTGGCGAGACATTTAACCCACCCAGTGTTAAATAACACAAGAGCAGCTGTAGGATCATAATTTGAAAAACAACAAAGGGGTATGCTGAATGAACATCATAACAATACAGTTGCATTTTCTCCCCCAAAGATTAATATAACTCAGTATTTAATTTTTCTCTTTTTGGGGAAGAGAAATAGTGTGAGTTTAAATATTTTGTCTTCACAAAGAAATTTAAAGACTGATACAGGATTTCCACTGAAAGCTCCCACTATCTTGCATGACAGGCAGAGCTGCTTTTTTTTTCTTTTTTCCATATGAAGCTTGATACATTTTAAGTCTGGCACACTTAATTTTCTAAGGGAGTTAGAAACACTAAAAGGGAATTCTTACTAGTTTTCAACAAACTGACCTGCACCTGATGATGATTCTAAGTTCTGCAGACACAAAAGTACTCTTTCTTAGCTTCAGAAAAAAAGTACTTACCTATGAAGAACAGGGATAATAAATAATGTTGGGGTTGATCCATCTTCACTTCTATCAAAAGCAAAATTCCAACTGTTTTCAAAGAGGAGCAATTTCAGACACAAGACTTTTCTTGCTAAAAATACAGTTTAGATTTGAAGACTCATAAACCAGGCAAGTTTATTTATGCTGAACTAGTCAAATCAAATGTATTTTCCAGTTTGAGCAACCGGTTTTGGTGTTTTGGGGTTTTTTTGCTTTTTTTTTAACTTGGTGGTTGTGGTCCTTACTGCATTTTTTTGAGATGGTTACAGTTCTACAAAGTTACATTACTGTTTGGTTCATAAAATAGTAATATCACAAAGTCTTTCACCTCCATTTTTTCTGTTGGAAGTTTTAAATTACGGCTTTTGTTTCGGTTCCTTTGTGAATCCTCACAAGTGAACAGATTTTGTATATTGTTCTGACATAAAAAAGGAAACTGCTTTTCTTGAATGGAACCCTGAAATTAATTTGGAAAAAAAAAAAAAAAGAAAAATCCAGGGGAAAAAAAAAGAACATGACCTCATCATGCAAGCTCTCCTCCTAATGCATTTACTGGATATTCACTGTAAACCTGGCTGCTCACATGAGTGTTCAGAAGACTGGACTAGTTCATACTAACCTTCCATGGCAAATTTGGAAAAACAGGATAAACCTTTTGGAGTTAAGCTATTGAAAATTCTTCTCAGCACAGCAGTTGTATATTCCTCTATAGCTCCATGTCGGGGCTTGATAATTTTTAGCCAGCACCTTGACCTATTTTACATTCTCCCTCATGCTCTAAAATGCCTCAAAAGATGAGCAGTGGTCCCTGAACCCAACTCCGTCTATCAAACCTACATATCAGATAAGAATATCAAGGCATAGGAATGCAGCTGAAACTTGAGAGAATACATGGTCTGTCAGTGTTAAACCTTTTTAATATTCTGCTTCATGCCAGACAGGATTTAACTGTTTCTTAAATGGCTCTAGGGCCTCTGAATGAGCAAACAGAGCAGACCTTAATTTGAAAGAAACTTCATAATAAACATTGATCTATCATATCCATAGATCATTCTGGAGACACAGCAATCTCTCCTTGCCTAATTAAACTGTGCTAATATGAAAATAAGGGCCAAGCCCATAAGGCACAACAGATCTGCTGGAGTGCAGAAATGCCTGGAATTCACAAGCTCTGAGAAGAGAAGCAGAGAGGAGCACAAACTCTGCCTGCATGCTAATGAACTCCACCAGATTGTAATCCATACAGATGCAATTTAAACTCCCTTCCATAACTTAAGCCTCAAAGTCTTCTAATTAACCCTCAGCCATGAGATAAGCAGCCGTGCATAGGCGGGTGTGCACAGTGGAGGTGACAAAAGGCAAAGACTACTCCTTGCCACTTCTCTTCCCCCAGGATTTGAAGGTTGTGTCAGTCACTAAGCCATACTCAGAGGGGTAATAAAATTGTCATTTACTTCATCCTCCCGTGGCATTTTAACATTCACCCTTTAAGCATTCCTGGATTTAAGACTGGCAAGAGTGCTTTAGTAACCATACAGCACACATTTCCACAGACACGTGGCAGTGCTTAAAAGCATTTCACTCCCACTTGACATGGAGTTTTGTTAGAGATGACAGACAATATTTCACCAGCTTGGCTTACACTCTGCGCAGGCACTCAGCTTCCTACATAGGCTTAGGTCTAATGGAAGCTAGACGATTTATTGCCAACTCCAGCACCGCCCAGACTTGCAAGGAAACCATAGGAAAGAATTGCTGTGCTTTTTTTTCTAGTGCTGCCACAGCAACCCAGCAGTGCTGCACTTCATTTTATGTAATACCCTGGTAGAAACCATAGACCAGCTCCCGATACCCATTTTCCCTCAACTGTCTAGCTGGGATCTGAAAATTGTAATTCTTCAACATCACACCAGTGCTGCCCTGACATAAATATAATGGGGTAGATGTGGAGGGACCCTTCTGTTTCACTAAAATTGTAATTTTTCAAAGTGAAACAATAATCATAATTTAAGTGAAACTGATGGATTTGCTTGTGGGTGCTTTGGGTTTTGCTTGTAATTCATGTTGTGATTTTCTATTAATAACTGGTAGCACACAATTTACAGTGAGTCCCAGAGCCCAGCTACTTCGCCCACAACTAAATCAGCTAAAAAGTATTTGAGTGTCCATTTACCAGTATTTGTATATATCCAAATGTTTGGCACATGCAGATGTATGCAGGTGTTCAGTTTCATAAGATAGTTCTCACTTTTTCTTTTTTCATACAACTCAGAAATCTGAAGGAGTTATGTGAACTGGCAAATGACTAATCTCTGCTTTTTATTGTTAGTGCTACTTTGAAATCAAGTAAAGTGATCACTGCAGAGATTACTTTCTAACATCTGGCTGGTACTTCATTTGAAGAGAGTTGGTGGCCTCATTTTGAATTCTAATAAAGACCATGCTGAGTAAATCACCGATGTCAGATTCCCTTCTGGCACATTTGCCATAGCAGTCCTCAATGGGAAGATGAAGCAAGACAAAAAGAATGAAATATCATTACATCCCTGCAACTGAATAATCCAGATCAAAGACTAACCACAGCATTTGAGAGAGATAGCTACAGTCCATCTTTACGTAGCTCAGGAGCAAAACTAAGGACTAACAAAACCTTCAGGACTCTTGATTTAGGGTCAAGGATGCATCATGTGTTCTACAGTCACTTAGAAAGCCTTTTTCCTTTATTTTTTTCATCCATAAGAAATGCAAAAGGCCAGACTAAGATTTAACTTCTTCAAACAAGTATTTTCAACAGACAATACCGAAATGCTGGATAAAATGACATGTTACTATACTCCTATATTCCTAACAGACAGTCATGGCACAGACTGAGATGGGAGGGGAGGAAACCTGAGAAATACTAAACTTGACAAGTGAGTTGAAGTCTACTTGCTTAGGTCTCAGGCCTTTTATTCCACGCTGTGCTCTAAACTCAGCATGAGAGAGGAGGCACTACTATGCGTCTTGGTGTGGTTACACTGCAGCTTCAAAACAGGGCAAGCCCAGATCCGTCAGATACATCCTGAAAATATAGAGAACACACGATCTGTAGGGAAGATTTGCTCAGCTATATCTACGGCATGTGCTATTTTATGCACAAATATACCTGTATGTATAGTGCTCTTCCTTTCACCTCTACTCCCTCTGCAGTTAATTAAGCATTAAACATTTTCATAGATTATAACTATCTGTGGTCTTCAAACTCTCACCCTGCACAAGCTATATACTCTGTTTTTCTTCTGCTGCCTATGAGAGATGCGAAGTCTGATAAGCTCAATTCACATTGAAGCATTTGTCCTTCACAGGTAACAGAGTTGAACTGCCTGAAATTTACACTCCAAGCAAGATCTCAGAGAAAAATAGAAACATATGTCTCAGATTAAATACTATAAGCAAAAAACAGGACAGAAGTATTCATAGTGACTTCAGTAGATACACATTTACTGCATGGCAGTGAGTATGGGCATTGAGAATGCCATCTACTGGCAAAAAAGTCATCAGAGCATGTAATTCCATGGCAGGCAATTTTCAAAATATGGAAAGGATTATTATGTGGGTTGTTAGCTTGTTTGGGTCTCTTTTCTCAAATGCTTGCTTCAAGTCTTTTAAATCAAATAGTTGTAATTGCACAATATGATGCTGAATTTTACGTAGAAACGTTGGTGGGAATGTGTTTTGAACCGTAAGTTTGAACTGTAAGAGTGTATTGTTTGTAAAAAGTAACAGTTTACAAGGGCATGTAGTGGTAGGACAAGGGGCAATGACCTTAAGATAAAAGAGGGTAGATTTAGATTAGATATGAGGAAGAAATGCTTCCCTGTAAGGATAGCGAGGCACTAGACAAGTTACCCGGAGAAGCTTTGCACACCCCATCCCTAAAGTGTTCAAGGACAGGTTGGAAGGGGCTTTCGGCATGGTGGTTGACCCTGTCTACAGCAGGGGTCTAGATATCTTTTAGGTCCCTTCCAACCCAAACCAGTTTGTGATTCTGCACAGCTAGGGATACGGCTTATATTATTGGAAGAATGGTTTGGGGTTTTTTTGTCTGTTTTAAATATAATTCTAAGCTTTGCAGAGTTCTGGTGGGCAGAATCTCCCACATAGGGTTATGTAGGAGATAAGTAGATAAGGACCCAGTACAGTGATTCATCTCACCACTACAGTCAAGCTCTGATGCACCAAATACATAGAGTTGCTCCATCAAAATAATACTGAAACTCATGCATATTTGTATCTGAATTAATCTTAAAACATTTTTTTTAGAAAAAAACCTGAACTTAGCTTGTATCAGAAATTAGTTTAGAATCCCTGAGTCTGGTCCTATTACTGAATACAGTGGTAGGCAACTCACTGAAAATAAAGCACTATTTTTATCTTGCAAGAAAGAAGTTTAAGTGTTTATTTACACCTTCATTATCTGAAAATTTGTCCTTGTTCTAACTTAAAAATACTAGGTATTTTTTCTCTAATCCAAAATCCAATACAATTATTTCAGTGGCTGTTAGATCAAGTCTTTTTTTTTAAGTCTAATGACAAATATGTAATATTTTTCAAAAGTGCTTGCTTAACTGACCAAGAAAATAATAAAAAAACCCTGGAAATTAAAAAAAAAACCAAAAAAACTAACAAAATTAAGAAAATCAGACATCCAAGACAAATATATCCCATGATAACCAGAAACTAGATAAAAAAGCAGCAAAGATGTTCTCATTTAAACATCTGTAATGATACTGGGTAAAGTACAAAAATAAATAAGAAGACTTCAGGTTCAGATGTCCCACACAGTCAAAAAGTTAGGAAAGAAAGATTATTTGTCCTAAGGAACAAATAAGAATATTAATTCTTTAAGTTTTTCTTAAATAAACCTCAACAAAATAATCCTTGTTTAATCCATTAGGTATGCCAAATTACCATTCTAGTAAAAAGGAATAGG
>VXBZ01010134.1:14470-50170 GCA_013399135.1 Heliornis fulica
ATTCTATGATTCTATGATTAATTATAACCATAAATTATTATTGTTATTATCATTCTTTATTTATTTATTGATTTATTGATTTATTTGTTTGTTTAAAGTTATCATTAAAGATTCCAAGGGCAATGCTTCTCCCCTCAGTGCAACTGAACATGGGTGACATATAGATACTATACCCTAGAAGAGCACAGCATACAGCCAGCAGAGACACATCCTTATGGGATTCTGTTGATATCGTCCCTGATCGAACTCGTAAAAACGAAACAGAAATAGCACGTAAAAAGTGGGAGACAGCTCTGATCAATGACTGGCCCTGAAGAATACAGACTGTTTTGGCAGATCATTGGAAAATTTCACAGCTTGGAAAACAGCCTTGGTAACAAAATAAATTTTCTTTTATTGGCATCTACTTATAAAGATTTCAAACACTGGAGCGGAGAGCAGTGAATTTAAATGCATATTGACAATCCAAACTCTGGGTCACAATCGCTGTGTAATAATGCCAATTTGGGAAGGCTTCTGTTATTTTTATGTTATTTATGTGTTGTTTAAGAACTTGGTTATTAATTATCACACAAACTCCAGTTAATAATCAATTCATGCCACAATTATCGTATCAGTTATACTGCCTAATTAAGAAGTGGTGAGTGATTGGAATTCCAATACAGTCATACAGGCACAGGCTGCAATCCTAAATAAATACAAGTGTTACTGAACAAAAGATTATCTAAGATTTAATATCTACTGGCAAAACTCTTTCACTCTGGATCATTAGCTCCCAGTCCTATTATTACATACAAATCACCAATTTCTGCTAATTCCTAAAGCTAATTCCTTTAAACCATTATTTTGTATACATTGTGTTAAGGCTTTTCAGTTGTTTAAATTTGCATAATTATAGCAATTGTCTTCTAAGCTTACTCTCTACTGAAATCATTCTAAATTGGGATTTAGCCTATTTTCAAAGATAAGTCAGCTCCTATAGAGGAAAGTATCTGGAATTGGTATTGGCTGTGAATTTTGTAATTCAGCCCAAGATCTAGGAGGCACCTAGGAAGGGCCAGGACAGGGCTGGAGCAGAGCATCAATATGTTTGTCAGTCAGCAGAAGATGTGAGAGCACAACATATGAAACAAAGCACACACAGGACAACCCTTCTTTTATGGATCAACTGTCCCTGTGTCCATCACTAATGGAAGTCTGGACCAGAAGTGGCTTCCCAGCTATGGGCTCTGATGGGAAGGGAGCATGTTGAGTCCAGCTGGGAAGTCATTTCTTGCTTTGCCCCTCTCTCCAAGGAGGACAGAGGTTGGCTGTGCCTGTAGAGCTCCATCTGGTCAAACCAAAGATGGCAGCTCTTGATTCCAGAGCTCTGGAGTGATCACACTGAGGTTCAGAGGCTCTCCCTGTCTTCACTGGTGGGAAGGACAACCCAGAGTCTCTGTCCTGACCTATTGCTCTGGCAGGCCCACCTCTGGGGACTTCAGTATCAGTTCCTTAAAGGCATCCCTCCCTCAGAGCAGCTCTAGCACAGAACATCCTCAACCACCACCACAGCCAACAGCAGCACAAACTCATCTCGCTTCCACAGCCACATCTTCCCTTAATGCTCCTCTTAGAGCTTGATCATCTATCAGCCTGCCTGCCTCCCTGCCAACCTTCCTGCCTCTGATGTGCACAAAAAACTTTGTCTTATTGGCTTTCCCACATACAGCAAGTGCTCAAAATCTGCCTGGTTTGCCTTTAAGTTGACTCTTTTTCCCTTAAAAAAACCTAAACAAACAAATGAAAGAAACCCAAACACTAATACTCCTTTGTATTTTGGCTTGCACTTTATTTTTGGTGGATGTTCTTTAAAATCATTATTATTATTATGTTGTGCATATTTGTGCTTGAGTACTAAAATAAGTTGGTGCCCTTAAAGCATCTCAGCCGCCTACAAACATATTCCCCTCTTAGCTGCTCCTTTAATTTCCTTTTAATTATCTTCCTCGTTATTAGGCAGTTCCTCTGTAGGTGCATTGGGGTTTTTTGCCCTCCTACAAGGGTGTTCAATGTTGTTGTGACTATTCCAAATTGTCTCTTTCAAATATACTGATTAAAGTAGATGGAGAACTGCAGTGCTCAGAAGTAACTCAAGAATTCCTCTTCTTCATGCCAACTGCTTTACTGTCAAAACCTGCTTCTGGGAGAGGGGACCTGGCTGTGGCACTGTCAGTTTTAATAGGCAAAAAACAGCTTAATCTTACTCTGTTTTTTATTAATTCTGTGGCTCTTTTATCACCAGGGCTGGGTATTCTCCCACTGCTGGGGAACATATGTGCTGGTACTTCCCTCTCCCCCTGCTCTGCTCTGGGGAGAACCCCTGCAGTGCTGCATCCAGCTCAGGGGTCCCCAGGACAAGAAGGACATGGAGCTGTTGGAGCGAGTCCCAAGGGGGCCACAGAGATGATGTGAGGGCTTGAGCATCTCTGCTCTGGAGCCAGACTGGGAGAGCTGGGCTGGCTCAGCCTGGAGAAGGCAGCAGAAAGACCTCCAAGCCCCTTCCAGTCCCTTGAGGGTCTCCAGGAGAGCTGGAGAGGGGCTGGTGCCCAGGGCAGGGAGGGCCAGGCCCAGGGCAATGGCCTTCAGCTGCAGGAGGGCAGAGGGAGAGGAGCTGGGGGGCACAAATCCTTCCTGGGGAGGGGGGAGACCCTGGCACAGGGTGCCCAGAGAAGCTGGGGCTGCCCCTGGACCCCTGGCAGGATTCAAGGCCAGGTTGGATGGGGCTTGGGGCATCCAGGGATGGTGGAGGGTGTTCCTGCCCGTGACAGGGGCCTCTGGGGGGCCAAGGGTTCTTCTACCCACCCAGTGTATGATTATGAAATCTCGTAAAACAACCCCCGAGCTTTCAGGCTCTGCTGTTCATTCAAAAGTGCTCATATGGCTGTTTTGATCTTCCTGCCTATGTCTCAAAGTTTGTCACAAACATTTTATGTTCACCAAACCATACTATAATGCTTTATGATCTCCTAATATCTACCTACTATCTTCATCTGACATTTTTCCAGAAAAAAAGTTCCAGCTTCATCTTTGCAGGATGGTTTATCCTGAACTTTATCCGTATCTCCTGGCTTCCTTTCACTTTCCCCTCTTATCTGTCTAATTACTAGTGCCAGGAGAACAGAGCTCATCTCTGCTGTAGGTTATCTATATTTCAAAAGCTTCTCATCCCAATACCTAACAAACAGACCCTTTTCTCTGTCTTCTGCCTGTCTGGCCTTTGAAGCATTTCATCTCACTTTCATCTGCTGCCAATACAACCGAGTCCTTCCATACCTATGTTCTGAACTATGCTATTGTACACAGCAGATGAGATAGTAAACTGCTTATTAAATCCAAAGCTATCAGAGGGCAATCAGCAGCACTCAATAGCACGAGGCAGAGTCCCTCAAATTTTATGCAAATGTGCTGTTAAGAAGTTGTGCCTTTGAGAAAAAGGATAAGCTACCATTTGGGTGATGATCTGCTCTGTGTAGGATGTGCTTGAGGAAAACCCATCCTAACCAAAACCTCACAGTGATGAGTCTGAAGCCCCATCTTGTTGCCTAAGAATTCATAGTTATGTAAATCACCATTTCCTTCATAAAAACTAGCAGCAAAATGTGTCTTTTTCCCTTCCCATCCTACAACACATTGCAGCATTAAACTCTTGCTGTACCAGCATCCAATGGTTTTGTTGCTGATTTCTTCTTCTCAGAAGAAAAGATAAATTATTATTGCCCATCTCACCTGCTTCTCCTCGAAACATCTGCCACAGGCTAGACACAGCCTAAACCAAACAGCCTGTATCCACATGGTGTTTATTTTATCTTATTTCAGGAGAAGGAGGAAAAAAGGGGATGGAAATTTTGCTACCTGCCCATCCCTGAAGAGGGTAAATCAGAAGAACAACTCTTCATGGCACTGATAAGCCTCATTATTGCTACATGTTCTCACCTTGTATCACAGCATCGTTTTAGGGATCTTTACAAGGTTGAAATGTAGTACCTCCAATAATCCTGATTTCAGTTATCTGGGTCTCAGAGGCAAGCAAAGAAGACTTTTTGCATACAAAACAGTTTTGAATAAATTTTTTTTTCAAAACAAAACATCAAATACCTTCGTTCCTTCAGATGTTGCAGATGAATGCAGCTTGTCACACTGCCAGCGTGGGAGTTTCGCCTCCCCAAGCCTCTGTATCAGCAGAATCTGCCCTCTTCAGCCATTTTAAAACAACTTTTCCTCTGTTTATGCTGTACCAAGTTGACTGACGAGAGGATCTGTCCCTTCTATCCCTGCAGCGCCATAGGACATCAGGCTGTAAAAGCCACACTGGTTGTCATTCATCAGGGGTTTTGCTTCTCTTCAGCTTCAGGCAGTGGCAATTTGTGAGGCTGAGGGAGGGAAAAAAACTCTAATGGATTTCTGCAGTGGGTTAATTTTTTTAAATGAGTAGCTTTTGAAAGCAAGTGGCTGGGAGGTATCAATAAAGGGCAGAGGACAAGGAAGTGCTCCAAGGTACAACAGGCCCGTGTCCCACACAGCACTTTGTTTGTCATCACTTCCATCTGAGAAAAAATTTTAATAAAAGGTGAGCCAAGTAATTTGTTCTTTTTCAGTTTTTCCACATGAATTAACAAATACAAAATTCTCTATTAAATTTGTCAAAAATTCCCCTTTCAGTATGACATTTTCAAAATTAGACACACACAAAAAAAGGAAAAAAAAAGCCAACAAAAAAAAGAAAAGCCTCTGATTTGGGGGTTTTTTTTTTCAGTTTCTGGAGCTATAAAGATGAGTTCTAGGAATTACCTCCCTGATTCTAGCAGGAGTCTATTCCTCACGATCAGAAAATGATTTCTGAATGAGTATATAATGATGCAAATGAATCAATTTGCAAAAGGTCTACACTGATATGGAATGTATATGGCACTAAAATATACATGAGGTACTCTGAATAGTAACTGTACACTTAGTGAAGCAATAAGTATAATTATCGTCTGGAATTACTTAAAATACAAATTGCCATAAAATTCCAGTATAATCACAATTTTATTTAGACACAATACTTTTTTTGCCTTTGAATGGGAGATAACAAATAAATGCAAAATGCAAAATCATCCTGGTATGGAGTAACTTCTAATTTAAATATCATATGTGGGAGTCCAGCTCATGTTGCTTTTAGACTTAGGGGTACTATTCACTTCCCTATTGCTTTAGTGGAAGAAGAGGGAGGCAAATAAATTCTGAATTCATTTGCATTGATTTTATTGGATCTCTACTTGGACATTTATTTGTACTGAATATCTTAGAAGACCTAAAATCAACTGCAGGACAAGCAATTTAAAAGAAAATCTAGAGGTATAATGCTCCCCTAGCCCTGAATTTGCTTAATATACACAATCTCCAATTTCTCAACAGTAAAAACAAGTAAAGCTGAGTGACACAACCTTTAAATTAAGCCTTCACCTCACAGTCTCATAGAAGATGCATATTCAACAGGTATATAAGGATTTCTTTAATTTAGTCTTAGTGTTTTTAACAAGCAAAGTCCTCCTCCTTTAATAATAGGTTGCAAAGACAAGAGGAACCATAAAGCTTTTAGGCCCAGCATCACCTCCTGAGGACTTTTGGCTTTCAGGAGTCCCAGGACACCAAAGCCAAAACACCCAGTGAGACTTTAGGTTTCCATGCATCTCCTTTCCAAAGATGCATTCAGCTGTATTGTTAAGGAAATGCCTGTCAAGAAAAACCTTCATGAAGCCTTTCAACTCCGTGGTTTTCTGTTGCAAAGGTTGCTCTTCAGTTCAGGGGTTCAAGGGTATCAACAATCTCAAAGCCCTGGGAAAGAGGCTGCTTTGTTTCCCCAGGAAAAGAGAATTCCACAATTTCCAGTTAGATACAGAATATGAAGATGATGGTTTTACAGAAAAGCTGATCTGATGCTAAAGCTGAATGGACCAGTACTCTGAAGGGTAAAACCTCAATCCCAGATCAGAGCCCTTCATGCTTTGCCTAGAATATTCTGCAGAATTTAGTTCAAAACCCTTTTATGATTTTAAATTTAAAATCTAGCACATGCAATATGACAGAACCAGCTGCTTGAATGGAACAAAGCCACTTGACACACGGGCCAGAGCTGCATTTGCTACTAATGACCTTTTGATTATGAGGAGACAGTTTAAAAGATTTCCCCTTTTCTTCCAGGTATTTGAGGGATTTGGTATGAAAAGCCCCTGCAAAGATTACAAAGACCTGCTTGAAATGTACTTATATGGTTTATAATTTGGGACGTTCCCAAGCAATTTTTTTTTTCCTGCTGATTATTTATGCTTTGTTTAGTGTCATATAACAGCACATACTTCTCTGCTGTCTGTCTTGTTTGGGAAAACAGAACTATAGTTAGTACAAACACTCCACACATTTCTTTTGTTGTCTGCATAGAAACACAAAGTTGTTAAAATATTTTTTTTAAAGTTATGATCCAAGATTTCCCCTGAAGTGAGGCATTTTAGGAATACACATAGCCTTCTCTTCAGATGAAAAATCACATTCAGATTTGTCTTCAGCAATTAAACAGCTGCAACACAACCTGCATCTGCAAGCTGTATGCCTCCACACAAATACAGTGTGGAAGGAGAAAAAATTAGACCAATTTGGGTGAGAAGGGGTCCCAGAGGTCCACGAGGTTCCTGGTCAGACCTGCTAGCAGGGTCAGCCCTGGGGTCTGACCCCATTGCTCAGGGCTTGGTCTTCTCAGGTCCCACAACCCTCCAAGGATGGAGCTGGCATGACCTGGAAGCACAACTCCAATACAGTCTGGACCTTTCTATTCTAATTCAGGTCTGTTGTCCCTTTTCCCCCCACTCCCACACTGAGCGCTGAGTAAAAGGGGATAAACATCTGTGTCCCTCGACCTCCAGGCCACGTCCCTGCTCCAGGATGATGCTGCCATTTTCCAGGGGCTGCTCTAAGTGCCCAAGATGCATTTGAGAAGCAGCCAAACCCTTGGTGCCCTTGGCTATCTGAGCTTTCAGGCCTGAGCCGGCTGCCTGCAGGGCTCATGGCACGGGCAGCGATGCTCCGTGACCGCCCATTACCCTCCTCATCCAGCTACTCATTTGCTTGCCAGTGCAGTACTTTCAGCTATTATTAAATGAGGCTGTATTTGTCATTTACATATAGATTCAGAAGTCCTGCTAGTATATTCAGCATGACAGATAATAATAGCACTACATAATGATATGAGAAAGAGGAGCTAAACTGCGGCTGTGTGATTAAGGGCGATGCTGACGAGAGCAATTGCTGACTTGTAGCTGACATCTTCAAAACAGCCATCCACAGAAAGCACTGATCTGGCTACCATCAATAATTAACAGACAATAGGAAAATGTTGAAATGGCACAATAAAGCAGGGTTTGGTCTGCAATATTTGTTGCAGATTCCAAATGCAAGAATGAGAAATCCTATGGATGGTTTTTACCACAGAGAAATATCAGGATCTGTAATTATTATTTGTTGATGCACCTCTACAGTTACACCATGTACACAGCATGTGCTTCAACGGGATTTCTATGAGTTGAGGAGGAAATATTACTGCAACATTAATTACCTGCAAATTGTATAGTGGTCTGCCAGTACCTCAAGGGGGCCTACAAGAAAGATGGGGAGAGGCTGTTCAGTAGGGCCTGTTGTGACAGGACAAGGGGTGATGGGTTTAAAATAGAGGGAGGGAGATTTAGATTGGAGATTAGGAAAAAGTTCTTTGCTGTGAGAGTGGTGGAGCACTGGAACAGGTTGCCCAGGGAGGTGGTGGATGCCCCTGGATCCCTGGAGACGTTCAAGACCAGGTTGGATGAGGCCCTGAGCAACCTGATCTAGTTGGGGGTGTCCCTGCTTCTTGCAGGGGGGTTGGACTAGATGACCTCTGGGAGTCCCTTCCAACTCTAATCATTCTATGATTCTATGATTCTATGTACCACACAAATTGTACTGAGAGAACAGGTTTCCTCCCAAACAGAAGTCATATACAAGGTCACTGCTGGCTGCACCAGGGACAAGCTGGTGTTTCTCACAAGAACCACACACAGGTTGTATACAACAAAGCTGGAGGGTGAAATTTGTTGTCAACCCTCCTGGCAACTAAGGAAAGGATGACAAACATCTGACTCTGGAGGGCTTCATACCGAACCTGGACTAACGACAGTCCTGTACGCAACATGTACTGGCTGGAAGAGTCCACAGGTTTTAAACCACCAGGCAGGGGAGTTCTGCCTCTCCCTCTTCAAAGTCAGATATGAGGAATTGCAGAATCTAAAAAAGGATCCTGGATGGATAATAGCAACTAGTTAATTTCTAAAAGGCACTAACACAGGCTTGTGTTAACTGAGACGTGAGAAAACTGTGTGCATTTCACACAACCTCCTGGATATGACGCTTCAGAACAACTGACCTGCTCATCGGCCACTCCACTCAGTCATCCCATGTACAGCACACCAAGACCCTTCTGGCTGGATCTCTGAAAACCTCAACCAAACTCCACATCTACCTGCACTTAGATGATGTTCAATTCAAAGCAAAACACTAAGTCTTGAGAGGATTAAATATGGCATCAAGTGACGCCGCAGTGCCGGGTCCAGTGGTGGTGGTCAGCTCAGCAGCTGAACATCCCTCAAAGAGACTTTTTTGTCCTAGAAAGCAAATCCCTTCTTGGCACCACAGGCTCTAACTGTTTGAATCAGCTCTGTTCAGTTTAGGTTTTGAACAGTAAAGCAGTAGTTTAGTCCTTACATACACAAACAGAACGACCCCGGGATGAAGGACGGTGATTTCTTAGGGATTTCTGCTGTTGTTCTTTCTACTTGTGCCCATGGCTCAGCAATATGGAAATTCCAAGGGGAAACAGATGAAATTCATCAAATGTCTTTTATAAATCATGTATTACTTTGCTCCTTCAGTGACTGAGTATGCTAAGGAAGTTAAAAAATAAATGAGTGTACTTTGGCAAGACTGCATATGTGTATCACCTAGTTCTGAATAATATTTACATGATTTAAGAATAGGCCATTCCACTGAATTGAAAATGTGAGTTTATCATTGAATTGAAGGGGATGGAAAATAATTAATGCAGACATACTGAAACAACAGGATGAAGGGCTAATCCTTCCATATTTGGAATTATAAAAAAACCAAAATAATTTCAAGTATCTGCCAAACTAGCTGACTCAGGAGACTAAAAAACCCAATGATTTGTTTTTCAGTTCTATCCTTTTAATTTGAATACAGATCAGAGGTTTAAATGCATAATACCAGATGATTAGAAAACTGGTTGTTTTCTAAGTCAAACTTCAGGCAGTAGGAGGTCTTGTTGGGAGTGTATGGTGCTCCTTCCCTCAAAATCAGTTGAAATATTACACAGGTTTCTACTTCTTGCTAGGATTTCCCAGGCAATTATGGGAACATATGCAGCTCTTCTGTCAGCAACTGTCAAGTTTGAGTGACCTCTGGACCCTCATGCAGTTCCTGTTGATGCTGATACAGCACGTTCCAGCTTGTGGATGATTGCTGCCATCAGAAGAGAACTGCTCTACCAGTTAAACAGGTAGAAGGCTTGGGTCAGGATGCTGCTATGATGGGCCTGAGTGAGAATGACCAGATAAATACACTTATATTTAAAGAAAAGCCTCAAAAAACGGAAAGAAAGTAATTTTGAATGAAATAGAGGTTTTTCTGATTGGGCAGAAAACTCCAAGTCTTTAAAAAAAAAACAAAAAAAACCCCAACAAAAGCAAATTGTTTCAGTGAGAAACACCAAGAAACGATGCTTTGCTCTCAGACAAATGCATCCCCTGCAAACTGCCCTCCTCCAGAGCCACCTCTCAAACCTGCACTCCACAGCCAAACGCTCCTGCAACCCGATAAAACCACACAAGGCCGGGACACCTGAACGTCCCGCAGAGCACAGAGACCAAACCAAAGGTCTTTGCTTTGCAAAGGACAATGGATCATTTTGGATGAAGCATCCAACACCTCAATCAAGTGGGATATTACTCATCCAGAAACATAAAATTATGTTCCTCGTAGTCTACGCGCGCGCTGTGCCATCTGGCACGGCAGTCAGCACACACTACAGCTGGGTACCGCGGGGAGGGAGCCAACAGTCATCACCTGAGTTGCCAACTTTCAGCTAAACTAGACTTAGGATTTGCAGCCAGCAGACATATTTGTATACTCTAAGGAAAGGAAAACATAACAAGTAATCTCAGAGGAAAAGCCTAAACCAGGAAATTAAGAAAACCCCTTTGACGATACGAATCTTGAAAAGAACACAAGAGTTGGAACATTAAAAATATTTCATGGAAACTGGTAGGGGTGAAGAACAAATGTATTTGTTGTGTTGGTAATGGGAAAAGGTAACCATAACCCACAGAAAGTCTCTTGGTACAGTAATTCAGGTGTTGCAGCTGCAGCTTAAAAGACTAAAGTACTCACTGAAGGACAGAAAGGCTTCAGGTTCTCATACAATAGCTGTTAGATATGTGAACTGCTTTGTCAGTTTTATGTTGCAACTGAAAAAGATAAGCACCTGTTGCCTGAGGAAATATATCCCATTTCTTAATGCAAGGACATTCCACATTTCCTGAAATGAGCAGCAAAGAAGAGAGAGGTAAATGCAAACTGAACGTGCTGGCCAGGGGCTTGTCGACTGGTTGGTAATAAATAATAAAATTGGAAAATACCAGAATGTCTTTTGTGTAAATGATGAAATGAAGACAAACACAGAAAACAATCCTACTTGCATATCATAAAAACAACCAACAGAAAGATGAGATTATTAAAAGATACATATTTAAAATGCTGCTTATGTTTCTGCCCATCTGAAATGATCACTCTTGATTTATTGGCACAGAATATATTGTTGCAGCAACTGAAGTGATGATAATAGCCCGGGAAAAATGTTGATGCTGTTAGTTGGATGATTGATTGAAGCGCTACTGAACCAGCGAGGGAATTTATCAATGTGCCTCTGAACTTGGTAAATGATGCTTCTGGAAATCTGTAAACAAAGTAAAGTGGAAGAGATCTGCCAGGGCCTGCTGCCTCTGAGACAAAGCATTGTTTCTGTTCGGGATGGTGAACTGTAATCATGATCCAGGTCAGCACTCGAACGGGGGAGCAAACACAAGAACATCAGAATGGGTTTGTGTGGCCAGTCCGCCCTCCAGTCAGCGAGGCTGGAGGGAACACAAGGAATGGAACCTGGGGTGTTTTGAGAGAGTCCACCAGCCTGGCCATAAACACCACATAACCCCATCACTGCCATTCCCCGAGGTCTCAGTCTTTTCCTACCAACCATCTGCCTTCACTGAGTGATTTTTCAGTTACTTTCACAGTCTAGTGATCTTCTAAAAACATGTTAGGCCTCCCAAAGCAAAGACTCTCTGGTCAGCATGGATACTTCAGTTTTGTGTGGTAAATGTTGCAGGAAACAAAAAAATTTCACAAAAAAATTAGTAAAGAAAGGTCTTTGTCTCACCACAAACTCATCCACTACACGGAGCTGGACGTCCATTTTTACCCAGTATCCCCAGAAAGTTCACGCAATTGTAAAGCCCTTTAGGAGAGGTGTAGAGATAAAAAAAACATGGGACAAACAGCATGTTTACCAGGAGAAAGGTAAAAAACTGCAGCCATGTGATTATCCTTGAAGACCCAGAAGCCAAGGCACTTGCCAATCTACATTTCTGGAATTTTTGCCCTTTCTTCGGGGCTTGAACTCAGCTACGGAGGGAGAGCAAAGTCCCAGCTTCTACATTCATGTCAGAATGTGTGAATCTTGGGTTTTGTTTTTATTGATACTGGCAGATAAAAAGATAAAAATAATCATCAAATGTGCTAGAAGAAGATGACAAATAAAAGAATCCCAGAAATTTTAGCTTTGTGGGTAGACCTGTCAGATGAATGCTGGAGCTGACAGCGGATGAATGCTGTACGTCAATGCACAGAGATGCTTCACATGTTGTCAAACTTTATAACAATGCAGATTAAAACAAATTAATGAGGCAACTGAATCTGTGCTTCTAACTGCTCTTGTGGTGCTTTGCTTTCCACTCCCTGTTGAAGCCACAGGAAGAGAAGCTGGAGCATCTGGGTATCTGGTGGGTGCCAGGGGAGCTCCATCGCTGACCCACGTAAATGACCCCGCGCCACATCGGGCAGCAAAGTGGTTGGATGTGAGATCAGGTCCCAGAAGCAGCAAGATGTAATTGCTCCTTCCTCAGCTAATGAGTCCTGCTGCGATGTAAGAGCAAGGCTGATCTGCTGAGCTCCCCAGTCATCCTCTTCCCTCCCCTCCCTGGACTTCTCCCATGAACCAGGTCAACGCACAAGGCTGCGGAGAACTAAATTGGAAACTTCTCTGCCAGGTTAAAACACAAGTGAAGGATGTGACAAGTGTTGGAGGAGGAAGGTGGAGAGGAGGAAGAGAAGGGGAAGGAAGTGGGACCTTTTCCTCCCGAAGGGACAAGCTGCAACATTCACGTTTCTTCAGCCCCAGCAGAGCCTGGGGCTGACCTGACCTGCTCTAACACATCTCATCCAAGACTGGTTTGTTTATTGCCACTCATGTGTCCTAAACAGTGTGCAGTGCACTGGAAAGCTGTGAATTCACCTGACCCATCTGCACCTCAGCTGATGAGAAAGACACAGACATGTCTCCCTCTCCAATCTTTTGGCTACCAGCAGGTTTTCGGCCACAGCTGTGGCAGCCGAATGGATTAGCAGAATGGATGGCAGAAAGCAGAAAGAAGGAAGGTTTTTGGGGTGGAGAACTGGAGAATCAGCAGAAATTTGTATATACATCACACAAAATGTGACACTCAAGTTGTGTAGAGCAATGAAGTTACGCTTGGGGAGGAAAAGCAGAGGAGCTCTCTCACAGACAAAAGCAGGATGGGAAATGAAAAACTCCATGAATTTTGCTCCCCAAATGTATGTTCTTCCATCATCCAAGGGAAAGGCATTCCAGCTTGCCACAAAGTGTTCTGTCAGGTCACATTTTGCTGCCCTGGAGCACGTTGCATCGGACATGACAGGACGACTGCCATGACATAATGCAACTCAACAAAGCGCAGCGCTTCAGTGATCCGACGCCGGCCTCCCGGCCCCGGCCACGGACCCTTGTCACTCAGGGAAGGGCAAAGCTCACCTGCAGTTTTAAAGCAGTATTGACTAGAAAGTTCTGGGAGGGTGTTTGGTGGAGCTGCTGCCCATGGAATGGCAGAAATCCCCGGTTGGCTTCGGGTACCTGGTGAGAAGAGCAAACTCTGGTGTTGACCCAAAAACCTGTTTGTAAGGCCTGAAGTGCCACAGAGTTACTCCAAGATTTCCATAGTCACAGATAGCAATCTTTTGCTTCTATCTTGGAAAAAATAAAATGAAAATAATGATGAATTAATTTGAAAGGCAAAGCAGGCCCCAATTTGCATATTACCTGACATGCAGGAAATGGCTGGTTTTACTGCGGGGAGCTGAGGGCCTGAGGATAAATAAACAAATGGGCACAAGTAAAGGGACAAGATAAACAAGGTTATTCTCTGTATACACACAAATGATTGCTGGGAGGCTCCAGGAGACATGGACACCTTCCCATTTGAGCCTGCCCAATTAACCCAGATGACTGGCACCTCAATTAGAGCACCAGGGTTAGCCACTGTGGGCACGAGGATCCTCCTGGACTCTTTCCATGCCATGATGTTCTGGCATTCCTCTGCAAGTCAATGGTGGGAAAAGCCTCAAAGAAAGGAACTGGATGAGGGGGTTAGGAACTTCAGGAGGACATGACAGAAGAATGGGATTGTAGCAGAGCTCAGATCAGAAAAAGTCCATCAAAAACAAAAGAGGTTTTTCCAGGTGTCTTGGGACGTTGCTCCCACTGGCAGAAATCTCTGCTGGATTCTCCCTGATAATTTTCTGGTTAGTTTTAGGGTTTGGGATTTTTGAGGGTTTTTTTGTCTTTTATTTTTGTCCAGAGTTCACAGGGTAGAAGGTAGAAGAAAGGAAGATGGTGTTTCTCAAGATGCTCTTAAAGGACAGCAGGATGTGTGGGCTCATCCTCGGGGGAGATGAAGTAGGGGTGACCTAAGCCACTCACCACAGCTGGCCCTTGACATCTCCTTCCTCTCCTTCACCCCTAACAACATCCAGGCTCTCTGGCTTCAGACAAGGGCCTGGCTTCAAAATGCTAGTTAGGATCCTTAGAGACCACTTCATCTACAAGGGAACACAGGAATTTGGTTCTTTAAACGTGTTAGATTATGGAAAAATGTTGCATTTCTGAACTGCACTGAGCCCTCACTTTTGGCCTTCATTCAGGTAAGAGGACGGAGGCTGCACACTAACACACGTGTTCACACCTTGCAATGGCCTCACCTGAGAAGAGTGAAGTCACTGGGCCTTGGCCTATGGGACAGTCAAGGATCTACACTTTTTGGAAGGATTTCTTTGGGACATGGACTCTTGATGAGTTCTTTCAGAGAACCCAGGCAGAACTGTAATCAACATTATGACTTCCATATATTCCATGGAATAAACCACTACTGACAGAAAGAGCCATTTCACCAGAAGAATAAAACCCAACCCTGTGGATTGAATGAATTAATACAATAAACTCCTTTCTCCACATTTTTGTATTTCAATTTGGAAGCATTAAAAGCCTCAAGCAAATTCACCAAAGCTGTCAGCAATGCACCATACTTGCCCTGACAACAAAGTTGAGTTGAAAACAATGCTCAACACATCTCCCAAGTCCAGAATCACAAGGTTGGAAAAGACCTTTAAGGTCATGGAGTCCAACCATCCCTGTCCTCTCCTGACCCATCTCCATGAGCACCTCATCTCCCATCTGGTCAATACACCCAGGGGTGGGGACTCCCCCCCCTCCCTGGGCAGCCTGTCCCACACCCCCACAGCTCTTTGGGGGAAGAATTTCTTGTGACATCTCATCTGAACCTGCCCTGGTGCAGCTTGAGGCCATTCCCCTTGGCCTGTCCCCTGTCCCTGGGCACAAGAGACCATCGCCCACCTCTCTCCAAGTTCCTCTCAGGTCATTATAGGCAGGGGGAGTTTTTGGAATGATTAGAAGACAACCTCCTGAAAGAAAGTTGCAGAGCAACTCTGAAAGTTGCAGAGCATACACTCAAAAACCAGCACTGACCAAAGCCCCCCCAGTTCTCCTCTCTTTACCCTGCAGTGAAGCCCACAAACACGCGTCGCGGCGGCGCTGAAGAGGTTAAAGTAACACAGTTGAACTTGTCAAGATCTTTTTTGCCCTGTTTAGCAAAGTTGTTTGTTCCATTGTGGATGCTGCAGGGGATCAGTCACTTTGAAGGAGAGGATGTCCAAGCAGTCCCCCAGTCAGACAGTGACTGGCACCGTCAGTAAATCGTTCTGTCAAGGGTTCGTTTTGAGGCAACGCGAAGGAAGTTGTGTGATTGTTTGGAACGACCTCAAGTGGTTTGTATTTAGCAGCATGCTGAGTCCACAACAAAATGATCAATTATGGGCTGTTAATACCAGTCAACAGGAGTTTGGCCAGGAGCTTTCTGACTCCCTTTAGTTTCATAGATCCCCTCTCATTTTGGAGTGGAGCAGTGGCATCCTTTCCACTCTGGGATGGTTTTGGTATGAAGCAGGGAAGTAAAATGGTTTTCCATGTACTTGTCTTCACTCCTTGTTGGTTGCACAGCTCCATGCATGGGTATGAGCAACTTAGGAAAGCAGCAGAGAGAAGGGGAGTCACAGTGGTCATTGTTTTGTGGTTCTGGGCAGGTCCTGCACAACTAACCAGAGGAAACAGCCTCTGGGTGTTAAAGCTCCTAGATTCTTGGGATCTCTGACCTTCAGCCTGTAGAGAAAGCCATTTTTGGAGGAAATTTCACAGACCTTTTGCTGGGCAGAAGCTGCACTTTTAACCTGCTCAAGACATCCATGCACAACTGAAGGTATCTGCCACCAGACACCAAGGCAGAAATAGAAACTGGAGCTGCTCACAGAGATTCAGTCCCTCACTATTATTTCCCTGTGGGTATTGGTAAAATGTTTTCATACCACCTGTAGCACTTACTGCTGACTGATGGAGTGACAAGTCCCCTGGGACCTGAGGCCAGCACTGAGTGTGTGCTGGGTCCTCCAGCTGAGTCCAGCTCTCCAGCATCCCTCCAGCCAGGATCGGTAAAGCCAAGGGAAGAGAAGAAGCAGCTGAACACTAATGATGACATAATCAAGTTTTCTACTAATTGGCTTTGGATTGCAGCAGGGTAACCACTCTAGATCTTCCCCTAGGCAAAGAGGAAAAAGGGGAATATTAGATCAAAAATCAGCCTAACATGTAGAAGCTGGTGCTGTGGCTAATGCTGCTGGATGGCAGTGCTTCAAACTGTGGTAGAGAGAGATTTCAACCCACTGTGAAATATTTTGGAGAAAACCTTTGGTTTTAGCCCATAAATGCTCCAAATGACAGCCCACAGATGAGGCAGAGGAATATTAAAATAGAATGGAAGATGATTATTACAGATATACACCAAAGACCTGCAAGGACTTAGAAAAGGACAACTATCACTTTGTGTCGATAGCAAATGTGGCCTCCTTCCCTTGCTCTGCTTTTCCCAAAACCTGGAACACACTTTCAGAAATCATTTTAACCAGCAAGATACTGGCAAAGCAGGCACAGAAGAAGAAAAGTCAAAGAAGAGCATAGCAGTGGCTGCAGAGGTAGATCTGGGCAGGATAATTAGAAGCATTTCAATTAAATACATATAGTCAAGCCAAGCAATACCTATGGGCAATATATCTGTCAACACACACATGAAGGATGCAAGCAGAAAGAATGGCAAGGAAAGATTTAGTGCAACTCACTGGGCATAGCTAGGAGTGATGTGATTAAATTAAGAAAGATAATTCAGGTTGAATCTGAAGAACAACTTCCTGACAGTGAAATGTTTCAGCATCAAACAATCTCCCAGGTAAGCAGTTAATCCCCAGTCTTTAAAACATGACTGGGCAAGAGCCCTCATACACCCAGAGCAGGGAACAATGCTGCCTTTGCCAGCAGATGGATTGGAAAATGAAGTAAGCCTTTAATTTTGTTCATATCTGTGAATCTACCATCCCACTGGGGATAGCATAATGGTGGAACCAAGAAAAAAAGATGGATGGGAGGAAGACCTGTCCTAAACTCACTGCTGACTGGATCTCTTGGAGCAAACACTTTGATATTAATATATAAGAAATAAGCACTGGTGTTTATGATGATGTTATTCTTATGCTCCTCCCTGTGTAGGAGCTCAGCACACCCATGGTAACTTACTGTGGTAGTTTCCCCAAGGTTTCCATGTAGCTGTGCCTCAGCCTGTGGTGCACATCTCCCCTGGATCATACTCCATGGTTCCTGATGTTTCACAGGTATCTGCCCCTAAACACAGGGCCAAGCACCACAACTCCATGGAGACTAAGGCTGTGTAACACACTCCTCTGGCCTCGGCTCCGTGGAGCCCTTTTCCTGCCCTGTGCCCCCCCATCCAACTGTCCTCCAGCCACCCAGCCAGCTCCTCCTGATCCCCTCCATCACCTCCATCCTCCAGGCCAGCTCCTCCTGATCCCCTCCAACACCTCCATCCTCCAAGCCAGCTCTTCCTGATCCCCTCCAACNTATCTGCCCCTAAACACAGGGCCAAGCACCACAACTCCATGGAGACTAAGGCTGTGTAACACACTCCTCTGGCCTCGGCTCCGTGGAGCCCTTTTCCTGCCCTGTGCCCCCCCATCCAACTGTCCTCCAGCCACCCAGCCAGCTCCTCCTGATCCCCTCCAACACCTCCATCCTCCAAGCCAGCCCCCCCTGGCCCCCTCCACCACCTCCAGCCACCCAGCCAGCTCCTCCTGATCCCAACACCTCCATCCTCAAGGCCAGCTCCTCCTGGTCCCCTCCACCATCTCCAGCCACCCAGCCAGCTCCTCCTGATCCTCTCCAACACCTCCATCCTCCAAGCCAGCTCCTCCTGATCCCCTCCACCCTCTCTCTACCAACATCCCCCTGCAAAGCAAACAAACAAAAAAAAAGAAAGTATGATGCTTACTAACTCATTATCCTGCTAAACAAATTCAATCAACTAAGGAGAGGCAAACTTAAGAGCTTTGCCCAAGGTTACAATCATATTCAGAGGCAAAGCCAAGACTAGATCTGGAATCCTGCTTTCTCCTGTAATGTTTAGACTACAGCTCCTGCAGCAAATGCTTTCACACTTTATAGTGTTTACTAACTTCATAATGTCTGCTAACATACTGCTCTGCCTGAAGAAGCTGCACAAGGAGGAATTTAATCAATGGGAAATAAATGCAGTTATTAGTTATTGCGTGAGGCAGCACTGAGCACGTCACCTCGGATCAGTCGGACAATTTCCAGTGCTCCAGGAGAGGGACTGCAGCTCTGGTCCTCAGGAAGACAATCACAGGGATTAGCCAGGCTTCACTAGGAGGGCAAAGCTCCATCCATCATCTCTGTGGCACATCACATCACCTGAGGCATGAAGTAACCATCTAAAACCACACTGCCTGACGTGGCCAC
This sequence comes from Heliornis fulica, assembly GCA_013399135.1. Taxonomy (NCBI): domain Eukaryota; kingdom Metazoa; phylum Chordata; class Aves; order Gruiformes; family Heliornithidae; genus Heliornis; species Heliornis fulica. Next base: position 33,111 of record VXBZ01010134.1, read on the forward strand.
GCTGTGTAATCAATGGCCTCGATGATCAGAGAGTGTTAAGAAAATTCTTTTATTCCACCAATGTCTTGGTTTTGTTTGGAGATGTCCTTTACCAGAGCAGCACAACTGGGGAATTTACCCAATGTAGACTGAAAAGGGCTCATTTTCAAGCATGTGGCTTGATAAATCTGTAAATCATCACCAAGAGGCTCTGACTGGCTCTGTGCATCGGAGTGAACCCCTGGGGTACACCACAGCCAGCTGCAAACCCCAGCTCCCCCTATGTCTGCTGATGGTGTTTGCTGACACAGCCCAGAAAGGCCAGTGAACTGGACTGGCTGAAACAATGAGTGATGGTTGAGCATTACTGTTCTGTCCCTGTAACTCAGTCCACACCACACAGAAGCTGTTTCTCACAGGACAGTTTTGGAGGACGTGAAATGCCACTTTAATGACCCTTCCAATGCTGGTTCCCAGGAACATCCTGTGCAGAGTTCCTTGGATCACAACTGAACTGCCTCAGACTATTACTCATGGGGAAAATTGTCATTTATCTGAATGAAAAAACTACTCCCCAGATAGGGCTAATGCACATGCAAATCAGGCCATGCATGGAAGTTAAAAACACAAAAGAGCTAACAGCTGTTCTCTTTGAAGTACACATTGTGTGTGCATCTGTCTATCTATCTATCTATCTATCTATCTATCTATCTATCTATCTATCTATCTATATTGGTACATATGTGTGTGTTCTGATTGGGGGAGGGTGGGCTGTGCTTAATTGCTGTTCTTAGAGAAATGAGGCAGGCAGTAGGGATGCAGACAAGTGCTCAAAGCCAGGTTGGATGGAGCTTTGGGCACCCTGGGCTAGTGGAGTGTGTGTCTGCACTGTGGAAGGGCTCTGAGGTCCCTTCCCACCCACAGCAGTCTGGGATGTTGTGATCCTGTGAGATGGGATGTGCTATGGGACTATACACACTGGCTCTGGGATGGGAGACCGTGGGTCTGCTCTTAGCTGGTTCTGGTTTCTAAAGACAAGAGTCGCTTCGTATCGAAGCTCCTGTGCAAAGCAGGTAAACAAGTTTCCCAAGCAGGACCATCCAGTAGTTTGATCTGCTGCTACAAAGGTGAGAGCAGTCATTCCAAGGTTGATCAAATCTGGAAAACTCTGTGTCCCTCTGACCTTCTTTACATACCACCCCAGCTCACCAGAGAGCATCCGAAGGCAGGTGACCCAGGTCCAGGCTGCACATCAGCACATCACTCCAGAAAACATCTGTCAGCCAGCCATGAACCTCCCAGAATGGTGTTTCCTTCCTCTAACTTTTTTTTACACATGATCAGACTTACTCTCTCTCACTCTCATTCTTTTTTTCACTCTTGCAAAATACTCCCAGCTTAAATTGCAGTCTCTGGAGCCAACACGTCTGGCTGGAGCTGCTCTGTCATTCATAACCTTATTATGCAAATAAAACATAGACAAGCTGTAAGTTCCAATTGAATCCAAACACCCCGGAGCATCCAATAAATGGAGACATCTAAAAAACATAACTCCATAGATGACACACATTTGTCATCCAGCTGAGAAATCTTAGATAGAAAGATGAATAAGAGTGAATTTACAAATGTCAAGAAGCTTCAGGATCCTTCTCCCCATCTCTTGCTTCAGGGAGGAGCTGAGACCCAGGAATAGAAAAATCCCTCTCGTGAAATGGCAAGATGTGTTTGCACTTATTAAATTCCCTGAGACCTGAGCCAGGGAACAAAAGGCTTAACATGAGGATTATTGTCTTTGCAAATATTTCTTAGAGTCCTAAGTCAGAGATCAACTTCAAACCTTTTTCTTGGTCTGCTTTTTAAAAGGAAACAAAAAAAGTGAACAAACAAATAGGTAAATATTTTCTTAAGGCTTTGCAAGCATGGCTGTCAATAGGTCATGGACCAAGAGTAACTGGTATTCCAGGCACTGTATTTTGCCAATCACAAGCAAAATGGAAAAGAATGGGAGCCACAAAACATCAATCATCACTACTAAGCAATGGAAGATATTCTAATCCATATTCTTAATGGAGTGATAATTTATTGTTAATATTGGCACCATTAACAAGGAAATCACCACATTCCAATTGGCAATATTAACGAGGTCACAAGGCCTACAAACAATAAAAGACAATTAAACATGTCAATATTCCTACCAGCTTGTGGAAAAGCCACACTAATTTTCTGAATCTATTTGCCCTCTGTCTGGTACTTCTGTTATTCGATCGGGGATGAAATGAACACACAGAAGCCCAGCAAAACTACTTAAGGTTTGAAATGTGACTTTTCCCTATCACAAGATGTTTGAAAGTTGCTGGGATGTCTTTCTAGTCCAGATTGGTCCATAAGTACCATTGATTACAATCACTTAGATATGATTCCAAATGCTGCTTTAGATAACTAGAAGGCTGGGGAGTAGGTAAGGATGAAGTGCTGAGAAGCAGTAGCAATGATGGAGGTTTGCAATTGCTTTTGGATCCAAGTCAATGGATCTATCAGTCACTTTCAAATGCAGTGGGTGGAACATTTGTGTCTCTTATGGATGAGTGGGCCAGGACTAACCCAAGAGTACTGGAAGATTTCATGTGGATGCAGTGATTTTTATTTACTACATGTGTACTGGGACGTGTTCATGGCCATGATGGTGACTGGATTGGCCCAACTGGGCTGTGAGTAGACATCCCCATGAGGTCTGTCCTGCCCCTCTGATCCCAGGGCTGCAGGGCCAGTGGGTCTGCTGGATCCCAGGGCACTGCAGCTCCTCACCTTCCAGGAGCCTCCCTATTCTTCCCTAGAGACAAAAGCATCTTATTAAGAAACACATATACACTAGTTTGTCCCTGCAGGTCAGGGTAAAGTTTTAAATGATTAAAAAACATTAAGAATTACAATTTCCAGATCCTCAGCTGCTACAATAAATCAGCAGAGCTCCAAGTGCTTTAGCGCCGTCGGATCGGTTTACACCAAAGGACAGCGTGGCTTTGTCTACATATAGTTCAGTGCCTGTGAGGCTGCTTACCCTGCAGAAGTCACAGGTCAGCAATTAGCCAAAGGAACTGTTTTACAGGACTGCTGCTGGCACTTACTGTCACACTCACCCAAGCTGTTGCTAGCACTGCTTCCTCCTGATACAGAAAGAGAGCTACGATATAAACACGGCTGAGAGAGAAAATGAGGCTGGATATTTACTTTCTCTGAATGTTCCTGAGGGAAAAGGACAGACACTGAGCCTGGTGTTCTGCAGGAATCCCACCCAAGTGCTTCCTCAGCTCATGGAGGATGAAGCTGCCTGGCTGCCCTCCACCAGCCCCAAACCATTTTGCACAATGCTTACCAATCGTTAGTCAAATAAGACCTTGCTGTTGATTTTAGACCTTCACAATACTGCAGATACTTTGGGTTATTTTTGGGGGTGGGGGAGTTATCTGCAAAACTGGAAGAAAAACTGGGTAGACTTGGTGGAGGTAGGTTAATGGTTGGACTGGATGATCTTAGGGGTTATTTCCAGCCTTAAAAATTCTATGATTCCAGTGGTTTACAGCGGTTTCACCACTGAAATGACCTGCTGAGACTCACTGGCTGGAGCAGTAGCAGAAACAGGCAGACTCTGTGATCTGCATGAACACCAAGGGGGGTTCAAGCCTATTCCACCATGCAAAGATGCAGGAAGGGGAACCGAGTCTCTTGTGTTTGCTCTTCCTGGCAAAGCATGGCAAACAGGTCCTGACATGATGCTCTTCTGTGAAAGCCAAGCATTGATGTCATTAGAGTGGCAGAGCCACCCACCCTTGGACAGGCTCCCCACACTTCCAGGGGACTCAGGGATGCCTGTGCTCTGCCAGAGGATTTTTACAGGTTACAGCACAGTTTGAGCCTGCACCCAGTGCCACGGGGCTCAGGTCGCCAGGGCAAGGGCCAAGCACGTCTGCAGGAGAGTCAGTGTGGCAAAGTCCTGCACAGCATTGCTTTGGGAAGGAGACCTGGAGATCTGCTTTCAGCAGCCACTTGATTTCCAAAGGAGATGGACAGGAAAACACTGTAGTAAAGCTATGCTTACAGCTGCAAGCTGCACTGCAACTAGTAGAAACTTGCTTTTAGTAACAGCATTTGTAAGTAAATATAATCAATTCCATTGCTTCAGTGAGGGGAGAGACTGAAGAAAGGGAGTGAAATGGGGATCTCCTGGAGCACCACCAAGATGACCACCCCTTCCCCTCAAGAGAGGAGAACACCCCTCTTGCCTTCTCTTATGTGGCATTACTGAGCAGTGCAGGGACCCCAGATGATGTTGCACCCTGTGGGAGCACCAGAAGACAAAGGTCCTTTTTCTTCTTCTTTCCCTCCTGTCTGCCCTTCCCTTGTACTTCAGCAATAACTTCATTAATGAGTCAGGACCTGTTCTCCCCCAGGCACATGGAAACCTTCTCACTGTTGCTCCCTCATTCCTCACTCCACCTTCCACTGCCTCATCCCCATAAGCCGTAAGTTTTTTTCACGACAGGGCACATTTATTACTCTGTGCTTGCACAGTCCCCAGCAAACAGGGACTTCCTTCTGGATAACTTGTGGCTTATTGTAGTAAAATGAACATTAAGGAATTACAACAGCTCTAGGACTGAGTGCTCACCAAGGTATGACCTCATGACACTGGAGTTTTGTTTAACATTAGAATATCCCATGAGCTTCACAGGTACCAAACAAGGTCCTTGTAACAAAAATCTACCAAAAATGGTTAAGAACAATGTTTAAAATGCTGAGTTAAAATAATTTAAAAAATATTCTCTAAAGAAAATTATCTTTTCTTTGATTAAATAAAATCTGAATGTTTCCCAAGGCACTTGGTGAACCACAGATTCCTGAGATCCCTCAGCCACCATCCACTGCATCACACCTGGGTTTGATGAAGGTCTATGCTGTCATGTAGAGTCACGAGTTTTTATACTTTCCCTTTTTCCCTTTCTTGATTTTTGCTTTTTTTTCCCCAAAGAATGCTGACTTCTGTGAATATTATACCACATTTCCCAAAAGAGGCTATTTTATCATGCCTGTTTGCCCTTTATTACATGAAAAACAGAAAGCTTGTGTTTTCCTTCGCTGGGTAAAGGTGCTTCATAAGTAATCTAAGCAGCTACTTTCATGTTTGTTCAATAAGCATTTCAAGATGCTGCTATTTTGATAATCTGCTGACTGATACATAATTCACAGCGATGCAAAGTTTAACAATAGCTTCAAACTCAAACACAAAACGAGCTCGGGGGCTCTGACACACTAAACGTGGTGCTGAAGCACACTAATCCTCACATGGTTTGTAAAAGGATGCAGAACTGCTTTTACTCACCATTAACATGTCTTTCTCACTTTACAAAAAGGAAATTAAGGATTGCTTAATTCCTGAGCAGGTCTATAAAGACACCTCCTGGGAAGGGAAGCGGATGGAATGGCAATCCCTCACGGAAGAGACCTCTGCCCATTACACGCCGACACTCGCTCAGGAGCTCATCGCTGCAGACACCCTTCCCTCCTACAAATCCATTTACCCATTAATTCTCCCATCAATATGAATTTTGACAAGGAAGCCTGAGCTGACCTCCACAAGGAAACATGTTAAAGGACAAGAGTCACACACGACAGTGTCATTACCCGAGCTTCTTAGAGACTGGGTGCTTGGTAGATGTTTACCCTCTGCCACCAGTTATGGGTTTTATGGCTGCTGGAAGTGATTTATCTAACTTAAAGACTGGCCATTAGATAGAGTCTACCTCAAATACTCGAGGTGATGCTCCCTCTTCCCTATTACTTCAGTTTCTGAGCTTCTCAGAGCCTTCTGGGTGTGTTTTTTGTGGTACACCGTGTGATGGAAAGGTATCATTCCCCTGTTTAATAGAGAAAAAGCTGAAATTTGGGAAATTTGCAGAACAGTTCACAGGCAAGGTTCAATTTTTGCCAAGCCAGGAGGGTTTCTAAAGGAATCCCACCTCATTTCCAACCATCTCCTCCTGGACACCTGGTAACTACCAAGCAGGATGACAGACTCCTTTACCCTGTATGAGACTAAAAGACCTATCAGCATCTGACATTATTCCACAAGAGGAAAAAAAATTCTAGCACAGAAAGGTAAAAGAATCATGTAAGGTCGAAGATCTCATCTGCTCACAGGCATTACTTCATCAGCCTCCTGCCTTAGCTCTGCCCTAACATGTGTAAGTGCGGTGTCTACTCAGGGCTGGAGAGACGAGATGTTCTAGGTTTGGTGATGAATTCAGCTCATGCTGCTTTCAAGGGACTTGGATGTCCTGTCATCTACCCTCAGATCAAATATCTTCATTGGGGGGCAGATGAATAAATCAGAATGGGGTTTGCCTGACTGCTACAGCATTTTTCTCCTTATTCCACTTACCTCCTCCCCAATCCTCCCACTACCTTTTAGCAGGAGTTCCACCACCTCATAGCAGGGATCACTTCCTCTACCTAATTTGAGGCACCATAGCATTTGTAGGGCTACAAAACAAAGCTCAGCACAACTCCAATCCTTCCACTACCTTTTAGAAGGAGTTCCACCACCTCATAGCATGGCATTTGTAGAGCCACAAAACAAAGCTCAGCACAACTGAGTCCTGTGGAAAAGAACTTGGGTGTGCTGGTAGATTAGAAGTTCGACATAAGCCAACAATGAGCGCTCGTAGCCCAGAAGGCCGACTGTATCCTGGGCTGCATCCAGAGGAGCGTGGCCAGCAGGCCAGGGGAGGGGATTCTCCCCCTCTACTCCACCTTTGTGAGACCCCACCTGGAGGACTGTGTCCAGTTCTGGAGTCCCCAACATAGGAAGGACATGGAGCTGTTGGTACAGGCCCAGAGGAGGCCATGGAGATGATGAGAGGGCTGAAGCACCTCTGCTATGACGACAGGCTGAGAGAATTGGGGCTGTTCAGCCTGGAGAAGAGAAAGCTCAGGGTAGAGCTTATAGCGGCCTTCCAGTCCCTGAAGAGGCCTACAAGAAAGCTGGGGAGGGACCTTTTAGAAGGGCCTGGAGTGGCAGGACGAGGGGGAATGGTTTTAGATGAGAAGGGGCTAGATTGAGATTGGAAATGAGGAAGAAATTTTTCCCTCTGAGGGTGGTGAGGCCCTGTCACGGGGTGCCCAGGGAATGGTGGCTGCCCCCTCCCTGGAGGTGTTCAAGGCCAGGTTGGACGGGGCCTTGAGCAGCCTGGTCTGGTGAAGGTGCCCCTGCCCATGGCAGAGGGCTGGAGCTTGATGACCTTTAAGGTCCCTTCCAACCTGAACCCTTCTACGATTCTATGACCTTCCTGGCAGGTCATGATTGCTCTGCCATAACCATTGTAGCCCCTCCTACTGCTCCACCAGACCTCCTCAGTCACGAGCCTCCAGAAACTATTTATATGGTACCAGTCTCTCCCTAGCTTTACATTATGAATGAGAAAGATGTAACAAATTATAGAATGTTTTATGAAAATTCAAATGCCAAACATATTTTTCTCCTTTGAAAAAATGCTAAACAAAAATCTGGGTCTTCTGCCTCTCCGCATGCATCACTGCCAACAACTACAACCTGATCTGTAACACCAGAAAATTACAAGCAGTAGGAAGGAATAAAAAAAAAAAAAACCAAAAAAACACAAAAAACCAAATCCCAACAACCTGCCTTGAATGAGAACCGTTATCACTCTGCTGCTACACGAACAAGCACATTAAAAATGTAAATAGGACTAGCATAAGGACAGGGCTCTGAGGAAACAAATGATGACAGGGGCTTCAATCACTCATATAACAAATATTTCAGAGTGACACAACTAAAGGCAACCTAGTTTTCCAGTAATCACCTTCACTAAACAAACCTTCCTACTTTGTACCTCAAACTGTATGAAATTACCTAATTCTCTGATTATAGCTAGGGAAATCTATGTATAGCACGGAAGGAAGAGGCGAGCCCTGTGTGCCCTCACCAGACTGTGCCTCCTTGGCAGTGTTGTGTGGGATAAATCTCTCTGGAGATCTCTCTTTGCTTCCTGTGCTTATCTCATGCAATGAACACTAACATGAGAGCGGCCGCTCACCCTTTCCCAGCTGCCTCTCCACACAGGCACTGAATAATACTGGGTAATATCTGCCTTCTTGTAAACCCAATTAAAAGCAAAGAGATGGAAATGGGAAAGGTTTTTACCCCACAGTTGGGATCTGGTTATGAGGAGGGTCGTGTGCCTGGGCTCAGGCTCGCCCCGGCGCCGCTCGCCCGGCTCTACACGCCCCATCTGTTGGCGCAGATGGATGGGATCAGTGAATGGCAGAGATGTATCTGCTTCTGTGCAACAGACACTAAAAACCCGACCGACGGGATTTCCAGACATGGGAAGCACCCAAAGCTCTCACAGGACACGTGAGTTGGAAAACCTAAACCAGTTTGTATAGAACCAGACAGGAAATCAACGGCGGCAGCAGAAATTGAATCGGATTGATCAGAACCCTTGGCCAACATCTGACCACCTTTTATCCTGTACAAAACCCATCCTGATGTTAATTTTTCTATTTGCATTTAAATGCAGTGCATAGACAGGGCCATTGTGCCTCTTCTACACGTTCTGGGGAACAGGTAGAATCCTCCCCAGAAAGAGGAGGGCTTTTGCAGCTGTTGGCCATCGCCCCAGCCATGGCAGCTGAAGAGAAGCACAGGCAGCTGCCTGCTCAGCAGTCACTTCAATTATCAGACACAAAAAGGTCTAGACATCTTAGCTGAGCCAGCCATTCTTAATATTCCTGCATGGGTCTTTCAGACTCAGTCCTGCCTCCAAGATAAGTGATTTCTCTCCTTATCAAATATATAAAGCTAACCTGGAAATCAATGGCAAGGAGAATAAAGGAAACTAATTGGATAGTCAGCTCCTGAAACCACCAAGATCCCACTGTGATTTGTAATACCAAATGTTTGTGTATATTTAGGCTTGTTTCCCTTCTCTTTAGGTCTCTCTATAGCTTCTGCTGCCAAAATAAAGCCCAGACACATCTTCTGTCTTTTACTAACGATGATTCTGCATTTCTAACTACAACCAGGAGTATTTGCTGTCTCTTCTATTGAGACAGACTGAAAACTTCTTGAGAGAGCAAGAAAACCACTCACCTTGGGTAACATGAGGTGCTGCCGAATTTCATGGAGGAAGAGTGACCCCCTGGAAAGCCTATTCCCCTCCAGATGTGGAGCTGCTACCCATCACCAGCCCAGCCCAGAGCTCTTCCTGCCCTTCTCAGACTATTCCAGAAGACATTGAGAGCCCTCTGTTGCTGCAGAAGAGCCGATCCTGCTCCAACACAGCATGCATTTCTGAGTATCTTCCCTGGAAGGACCTTAGAGGCAGGACACTGGTAAAGCTGGTAAAGATCAGAAATTCTTCCCCCAAAGAGCTGTGGGGGTGTGGGACAGGCTGCTCAGGGAGGGGGGGGAGTCCCCACCCCTGGGTGTATTGAAAAGATGGGGAGATGAGGGGCTCAGGGAGATGGTTTAGAAGAGGACAGGGATGGTTGGACTCCATGATCTTGGTGGTCTTTTCCAACCAAGTGGTTCTGTGATTCCCAAGCTAAGCACAGGAGGAACCTACAGCTCTCCAGGCAGCACTCCATCAGGTTATCTTCTCCTCACCTATGACAACCCAAAGTGTTCTTTGGGACCCCACAACACCCCATACTTAGGATTACCCACAGAAAGAGACTGTAAATGTTTACTTCTCAGGGTGAACTGTTCTTGGCTAAACCAAGAAGGCACAGTGTATCCAGAACCTACTCCAATTACCCCATACCTTCAGTAGAAAGCAGAAAAGAAGTTTCAATAGAAAGCTGAGCACTGCTGTTGCAAACTAATCCTGATGCACTTTCAGGAGGGCAGCTGCCACATGTCTAAGTGCCTCATTCATAAATTCTCTTTATATTTTGGAGATAGAACAATGTACTTAGTGATACTGCTGTACAGGCTAATGATAAGCAGGACTCAGTGGACATTTTGGTTCTCCAGAGCAATCACTCAGTGTTAATGCTGCATCATGGTGCTCAGCACTTGCCTCTTGTACTCCAGAGCCCCTAATAATTCTCACACACACAACTGAATGCTTCCAAACACATTATATGAAGATCAGACCTGGATCTAAATCTTGAGGGTGCACTGTGAATCACAACATAAATATGCTCTGGAGACCTGGGACTGCTGCAAGTGGGATGAGGGGGAGGACACGATATTCGATTTAGAAAGGCTTTCACTTTGTGTAGTGAATTTTCTGTCTTGTTTTCCTCTCCCCTTTTTTATTACTTAGCAAGCATTCAGGAAAACTGGATCTTTGCTTTTGAGATATTCTGCACCTGCTGTCTAGCCTATAAAAATGCTGGTTTCAATTCAAAGCAATAAAACACTGCAATTAATCTAAATCACATCACTACTGTTGGAGCCTAGACTCACAAAATTGGCTCTCTCTACCTCAGTGCAAACCACTTACCTTATTTTCAAAACTATTTTCAAAATGTATTTTGTTATTCTTACCTCTTTTAACTTAATGCTATTACTCTTTATTGTTTGTATTAGGACCCACAGGCTCCATTTAAGATTAGATGGCCCAAAGTGCACAGTAAGCACGAGGCCCAGCTCCCTCCCATGCCGGTTCAGACAGAGATACACTCCTCTGCACGGTCCAGTACCAGCCAGGAGGAAAATGAAAAGCTGGAAGAAATCCCACTTGTACTCACTCTCTACAAGAGCATGATGGTCAAGAGAAGTTCCAGACAAGCACAGGCTAACCATGCTGCTGAGCATCACATGCCAAGCGCTGCAGAGGTGACCATAGTACCGTGCTGTAATAAATCCTTGTAGCAGTGGAAAGCAATAGTCACCATAAGCGCTGACAAGGGACAGAGCAGGAGGAGGCTGGATGTAGCTACATCTCTGCTGCCATGCCTGAGCAGCCTTGTATTCTCTCCACATCCAAGTTACGTGCTACAAACCCAAAATATAAGCAGCTGCATCCAAATAGCTGATCCCGGGGCGGTATTCGGCAGGAACATGACATCACGTTCCCTTAAAAAACACACGTGCCAAATAAAGTGACCTCCATTAGCCATTTCCACTTGGTAATTCAAAACAGAAATCAAATCAGAGGCAGCTTTTGGTTGTACTTACTAACTCTAGAGTAGTTTTGCTTTTTTTTTCAAGACATTAATTCATTAACTCCCATGTTCTCCATTCGCTCGGTCACGCATTACAAACTCTGGTTTCTGCTGATATTAAGACACAAAAGCAGAGCACCATCCACGTGTGGTTCCACAATATACAGTGACAGGCAAGAAATACAGAGAGATTTCACAGGAATTTCCATATAACTTCACAAACAGGACTTCTCTCTGGAATTGACGGTACCAGAGCATATGATGACACCTGAAGTGACATAAACAGGTAACAAAGTTGCTACGGCAGAGGATGAATCATTCATTTTATCAGGTTTCCTATTCTTACTTTGAATAAAGTTTGCCAGATTGTCTGGACTCCAATACACATATAAATTTTTGTCCTGCACTTTCTGACATTAGGAGGAATGAAGAACTTGGAAATTTACATTAATAAGCTTAAAAGCAGAAACAAGAGATAGACTGTTCAGTGGAAGGTCGACTGAGTAACGGCCAAGGAAAATAATTCAATTCCCCTCCCGCAGGACTAGGACACAGCTGTGCCCCACAAGATGAGTTTTATTAATTACTTAGCAAGCCCAACCTCAATCTGTGACTGGGGCAAAGCTACTAACAGCTTAGCCCCACTCACACTCAGAAATGAGCAATGCTTTTCAGACTGCAGTTTCTAAATAGTGTCAAAAGCTTCTCAGTTCTGTCTATATTTCAAGTGGCACTTTCCAAGAGTCCCCAGGTCATATAACTCCCAAGGCAATTTTAGGGTGGTTTTGGATAACTTAACCTCTGGTAAGGGATCTTTAGAAGGCTGATACCCTTCTCCCATCACTGTGACAATTCTGACACGAGTTCTTAGGTGTCTTTTTGTGCTCTAATATGCTTTGCATTGTTTTTTCTGTAATGAGCAGAGTTATCCAGATGATTTCCAGTTTGGATATAAAAGGCTCTAACTACTAAGGAAATTGCTCTACACACACTGCCAGAATGGGGGTATAAATAAAGTGCTGAAGTGTAGGAGATGAGGCACCTCACAGTGATGCAGAGGAAATTAAGTTGTCTCAGCGGCCCATATTTCGTCTGAGAGTTGATGTTGACGCCTTGTCGTGGGACCCCCACACTCTCCAGAAGTGTGTCATGGGATTCATTTTTTTCTCCACTTTGTTCCTTTAATGATATTAAGACTCTTGTATTTCCTCTGTTTCCCAAATTAATCTCAGCCTAGGAGAGATCATGATTTGCAGGATATTAGGGAAGAGCTTTGGTAGGACCAAGTGCTTAGAAGACAAAGGCTAAAGTGCTGCAGAGTTTCCCTGATGTACAAAATCTGACACTTACTTTGAACTGTCAATATGAAACCAAGGCCAAAATGTCAAAAATCAGGAGTTCAGTGAACCCAGGTGAGCTGGTAGCAGAAGGGTTCCCTGAGGCGGTCAGGAAAGAACTGATCATTTAAACCATAACTTCCCGTGTCAAAAACAAGTCCTTTACTGGTCTGCTGGCCACACCAACAGTATGGTGTATTATTTTAGGGAGGAAATATGTTGTAGAAGCCAAAACTCAAATAAGAAGCTTCCAGATATTTTTTTTTTTTGAGCTTGCAGAGTTTTTGGAGTGAGATGTTATGGAAATGTAATCCAGGGATTTATTTTTTTTAAGAAATACCACAGTCCTATTTCATTTTTTTCTCTGGGTCTTCACATCATCAGAAAAAAGAATGCTGCAGGGATATTTTTATTTCCAAAATAATCAAGTTTCTCTTTACTATGGGCTAAGAATTTAGGAGACATTATTATAAAAAATAAATCCATGCATTTCTTTCCCATCATATCTCTGCACTCAGGCCTGACTCATAAGATTCCCAAACACATGTTATAGTCAGACTTGTTTCTGAGATATTATTTTTTTTCTGGCTGAAGGCTCCCTGGCACTAGATCAGAGGATGGGAAATCCAGACTAGGTGGCTTTAAGCTACCCATTTTTCTGCCTTCTCAGGAACACAAATGAGTGTTGGGTCCAGAGTGTGATGGACATCTGTCCAGCTGCTGGTTACTGTGAGACAAGGGAAAATACAACGGGCCTCCATGTTCTGGAGAATCGAGGACAAAAGAGATTAAAGTGCTATGATGCATGTCAGTGACAATACACTAATCAAATGATACATTCTCTCCCAAGTCTGAGCTCGACTCAGAACAAGCCAGGAGACATAAAAGATGACAGTGAGAGGAGCAAACCTCAAGCAAGTAATCCGGCCTTAACATTCCTTGCTTCATTTAAAAGTAGATGCAAACAGGAGCAGAAACGGGAGCTGTGAGAAACCGGAATATTTTAGAAAGTAAAAAAAAAAAAACCTCTAGGCAATTATTCCCATATCATATTCAATTTCTAAAAACATGAACAAGACTCTGATATAGGATAGGTGGGTTATTTTTTTCTTGTCTGTTAAATCACAGTCTTGCGAAAGGGCTTTCTAGAAAGCCAAACTCTCATAAATAGAACCATGCCAGCTTGAGTTTCTTGGCATTTAGCTACACTAATTGTCCCTTTTTTTTTTTTCCTTGCTGCTCTTTGCCATAATTCTTGGAAAACAACAGCTGTGTTTATTCAAATAGCAGTATCCTGATGACTTGATGATAGGCTAATCTGCAGGAATTTCAAGTGTGACTGTCCTGCAGGAATCTTCGGAGAGCAACACACAATTGCCTTTGGCTGACACAGATCCTTGGCAAGACTCTCATACTTCAGGCCGGTCTGGGAGGTTACCCTTAGCCTGGTTAGTTCACTGAACTTCTTACAGCATGTACCAGGTTTTTCAGGTTTTGTGGAATAATTCCCTCATGCATCAGTGTCAGAAAGCAATTCCACAACATAAACAGCTCCCCCGCCGTACGCTGGGAGCAGAGGGATGGAGGCAGGACGCTGAACTCCCTCGTCTGGAAACCAGGGCTGGCAGGGCTCTCCATGAAACAACACAACCTCCAGACTACCCAACATCTTTGTAAGCAGTTTACAGAATATATCAAGTGATCCAGAGGGAAAGCAACTGTATGAGAGCAGCAGAATTAATCATGTGTATTCGAAGAAGAAGCTTTCAGACAGCGCTCAGCCAGCCAGGCGCGTGTCTGCTCCTTGGATCGGAGGGGGATGCCCGATGCCCGGCTAATGACTGATCCCAAAATGTTGTTTAGTCAGCACTTTTGCTAAGGAGGGGAAGGAAGCGAGGAGGAAAGGAAATTTTCTCCTCACATAAGCCTGGACTTCTCTATCAGTGATAAACTGTGAATATATAGATGTCAAAGGGGAATGAGAATGCCGAATAAAGCAGATAAAGCACATGAATTAGAGGGGCCAAGAGGTGGGATGGCCCTGTCAGGCACAGCAGGACGGTAAGGACACAGGGGAGATGGTCTGGATAGCCCCACATCCCAGAAAGGCAGGTTGTATTTATACATTTCAGAGCACAGACACAGCCTTTTCAACAGAGAGAACACCAGGACCAGAGGGTGGAGAGGACCCACTCCAGACAGAAAGCGTCGTCGTTTCATTAGGTAATTTGGGTCATTTATTCATAATTTATTGTAGAGTTGTTCCTTGGCCTTTCCATCTGGATTAGTGATTTATACAAAACTGCACCTCTCCAGATGATCCATTAAATACCCTTTGGGGAGCCCCAAAGACTCTCTGAGCACAGCAAGAGCATGACTGGAAAAGCCTACTGCGACCCAGTGAAGGAGGGAGGTTTCCAGAAGTGCAATGGAGACTGTTGTCCTCCTTTAGCTTAATGTCCAGAACAACCTAGAGCACAGCTTCACACTACATCTACTTTGGTGTAACCCTATGTGGTCACCAAGAGGTGTGGGAACAGAAGAGATCTTCAAGCCCTGGCAGCAGCTCGACAGGAGCCAGAAGCGATGCAGCATTGCACCCAGAGGCCGTAAGAGTAGTGATTAATCACATCCATTTGTGAAAGTGCTCAGTCAAATCTGCCTTGTGTCAGCTTCTAGTCCTGGATTTCACTATGCCTTTCTCTGATGAATTAGGTTTTATACCCCTCATAGTTGAGTATGGATGAGGTCACCACACAATTTTTAGCTCAGTAAGAGCAATACATCATATCTGCCACACGAAGGGATTATATACTGGCTGAGTGTAAAGTGATTCACCAGCATCTCAGTGATGCTCTTAGTTCTGACTCCTGTGGGTAGGGATGGTGAACACCAGAACTGAGAATGCACAGTCAGAGTGTTTACACTGCTACAATACACAAAGCACCCAATAACTGAGGTAGGGACAAGCCTCTGGAGGCCTCAGGTCCAACCTCTTGCCCAGAGAGGTCTGGTTAGCTCAAGCTGCTCAGCTGCTCTCTGCAGGCAGCTGTAGGATCTGTCCTTGCTCATCACTTCACTCATGGCTCCTGACCCAGCCCTCTCAGCATCTCCACGTGTGTGCCATGCTCCAGCCCCCATCCAGCTAACTATCCTCCACCACACTCACCCCAGCACATCTGTGTCTGTGCTGGACCAGGGTACCCAAACTGGACACACTCAAAGTCAAGGATGTGGCCTCCACACTGTGCATTATTCCCCATAACTCACTTTCACACATCTGTGGGACCATGACACACACTTTGACACAACATACCTCTGCATCTATTAATCACTCCATATGTATCAATATACAATCAGAAATGATTTCTTATTTCCTTCTAGGTCATTGATAGAAACATGAAACAGACATGGATCTACAACCAACCTAGACATCTCCAGTAGAAACTTACTTCTCAGTTTCTATCTATTTAAACTACCCTCTGAGGCCAGCCAACCAGCCATTTAATTTGTTTCAGATATTAATTTATATCTCTTAACCAACATTTCAAATAGGACTCACTTTAAATGTTTCATTTAAGTTTAGGTTTATTACATTCCCTTTTCAGCCTAACCTGCAGCCTCAGAAGAGCTCAGAATAAAAGATCAGGTTAGCTTGATCTTCTCTGATGCCATAAAACCCAACTGACTGGCCATTTATTGCTTCCAATTATTTCTTTCTTCATGCCATTCTAGATTCTTTCCTATTATTTTTCTCTAAACTGAGGAAGTAATTTCATTTCTGCTTTTGTCTGTAAGTACATATTTAATTACAGGGCCCCAATCTGCATAGAAATAGAGACACTTCATCTTCCTTCCCCATTTTCAAGCCATGATAATTCAGATTGTTTGCACATATACACAGAATTCCCGACCAACAAAGCATTTCAAAACAAAGCTGATGTGCCCTTCTCGTTCCCCAGAATTACAGACCAGTCCTTACCTTACCTCTCCTAGAACAACAGAGAAATAAATCACAAATACCCCTAAAAAGCCTAAAACTCCCCAAGTGGTGATGCAGGAAAAAATGGCTTCATCTACATGTAGTTGTACATAAATACTATCTCATTGATGCAGATGGCTCTCTGCAAGTATATTATCAGTGCTGATGGACTGAGGAAAATTGGTGCCATTTTCCTTCACATGGCTGAGTTTCTCTTTACTGGAAAATTAACTACAAGTAACATCTTTGATCTTTCTGGATTAAAAAACAGGCAAGAGATCTCATTTGCATTTAGAACATGCAGCCAAAGGAGTTCAAAAGCTTAAAGAACTGAAGTGTCATTTATGGGCTTGTGGTCCAGCCTTCCAGCATGTGTCCATCCTAAATATTCACTTGAAGCAAGCTATTATTTGAATGGTTTCCCTACAAGAGTTTCCAATTCAATCAGTACTGTTTTTTTTAAAAGGGAAAGAATAAAAAAGCACTTTTTCCATATGTATTGTTTGTGATGCCATCATGTAAGAAGGCACTGTCAGCAAAATAAATTGCTCTTAAGGGCAGGATAGGTA
>VXBZ01010134.1:50521-81801 GCA_013399135.1 Heliornis fulica
GACAAAGTTCTCAGAATAGTACTGAAGTTACAATAGATATTGTGCTTATATTCATTCTCTCTACCTCTTTTTCCTTCCCACACATGCTTGTGCTCAGCTCCAACACCCATCAGCACCGAGCATCAGAGCTCCCCTGTGAAAGCACAACTTAGCACGGAGCTCTAACAGCACAAACAGCACTATGGTCCCTCTCCTGGAGAATCTATTTTCATAGAAATGGCTTTAAACTGAGCTGCTGCCTGGCTTTGAAGAAATTAATTAGTATCAGCACTAATTCAGGGAGCAAATGCTATAGACTGTCCATCAGTTCAGGACATCAGTTACAAACAGTGCAGCCAAGGCCTCGTAGAAGCAATGATCCCACAACATGGCACCCTACAGCTCTTGGCAGCAAAGCCCATCCTGCTCTCCAGAGAGGCTCCAGGGATCCATCTCCCAGGGATACCACAGCCCAAGACTCCTGTGCCACTCCTACACTGGGCTCATCATGTCTGTGTCTACCTTATCTGATGATTTCTGAAGGTTCTTGCTCCTTTCCTAAAGGCACCAAGCGTGGATGGCTCTGGCAGCCCAGTCAACAACTATCTCCTGCGCCAGCGCGACGCCGAGGCCAAGGTCAGCAGGCTGAAGGCTTCATGCTCTCCCTGAAAGAGTGAATGCAGATAATGAGCTAATTTACAGCCCACTCCATAATTAAAATATAGAATGACCGTAGTTCATGTTCACAGTTCGTTATCCACCAGGCATCACCCCAATCATGTCAGCCTCCATTTTTTGTTTTTCCAGTCTATTGGGGGATCTCACACCGGGCACTCTGCAGGGGCTGGGACCTCCAGCTGAACTGCTGCTTCCTCAGAATTAGGATCTTTTCCTACCCTTCTCCAGTAAGTAAGAAACACTACAACTAGTTCAGCCACATTTCTTCCAAGAGAATTAATTGTTGTGCAACTCTCAGGTGCTTGCCACCCATTTAAATAACCTCCCTCCTGCAGGAGCTGCCTCACTAGTTTCGCTTGTGGCAGAGTCTGAAGCAGCTTAATGTACTGGAGTGGTTATCTGGGAAGCCACATCCTACAACAGCATCTCTCCCAGCCAGGAGAGAATTCCCAAGCAGAGATCCAGCATCGCTGCATCCCAGTATCTGGAGGCTGTGCCTTCAGCTCTGGGGACATCCACACACCTCAGAAATGTCACTGGACAGTACCTGGAAGGCAAGGAGGGGATTATCCTTCAGTATCTTGTGCACCTGTTTTCCAATGGAACCACACAGTTGTGCATGACTAGTTTTGCTGATGGTGCATAAATGTTTTTCTTACAAGTTTAACATTAATGTCTCCTAAAATATGGGCTGTTCAGCCTGGAGAAGAGGAGGCTCCGGGGAGACCTTCTAGCGCTCTGCCAGGACCTCAAGGGGGCCTACAAGAATGATGGGGAGAGGCTGTTCAGTAGGGCCTGTTGTGACAGGACAAGGGGTGATGGGTTTAAAATAGAGGGAGGGAGATTTAGATTGGAGATTAGGAAAAAGTTCTTTCGTGTGAGAGTGGTGGAGCACTGGAACAGGTTGCCCAGGGAGGTGGTGGATGCCCCTGGATCCCTGGAGACGTTCAAGGCCAGGTTGGATGAGGCCCTGAGCAACGTGATCTAGTTGGGGGTGTCCCTGCTTCTTGCAGGGGGGTTGGACAGGATGACCTCTGGGAGTCCCTTCCAACTCCAGCCATTCTGTGATTCTATATTAAATAACAACAGGAATTCCTACCAGACAAAAAGCAAACCAGCACGATGGGATTCCAAATGTCCACATAAAAGTCTTTCAGCATCAGACTCAACAAGATAGCTGATGTTTCTTAATGTCACTGAGGTCTGGGTTTGTCACTGCTCCTGTATAAAGCCTCAGCTGTCCCAGCTGACATCTATGCTGAAGGCTCTTTTGCAGTATTGTAACACAAATGAGAGTAACAAGTAATACAATGTATATTTATGCTATAATTTGAATCATTAAATAAAATGTCACTGTATACACACAGCTGCTTTTGGGAGAGCAACAGTAATTTCCCGCTTTTCAATGACTTGAACAAATGTGTTAAGTTTTATTTAAAAGTCTTTTTGCTTGTTTCTTAATTGGTGAATTCTTGTGTCAAAGCACCCAAACAATTCCCAGAATTGCAGAAAAAAAAACACCCTGAATGAGCTTTGAAACACTTACTGGCAGAATGAATTGAGAGAAGTTGGAAAACCACAACTACACTCAGTAATCTCTGGTTTTACTTCTTGCTACTACTCCTAGCTGGGCTGGGAAGGGTTGTTGCCTGGCAGTTGACTAGCACCCAGTTATCTGTGTGTGGCCTTCAAGATGATGTCATCAGATTGTCAATGCCAGAAGAGACTTTCCCTTATTGTCATATTTTTGTAATTCTAAAATACCTGTTTTCTTTGAAAGGAGCAAAGAATATCCTCTATGCAAAGTGGCAGCACTGGAAGGAAAAACTGCTGTGACATTTGAGAAGTGTTGTCTGATGTCAAAGCTGGAAATTCCTGAGTGCACTCATGGAACACACAGAGGCAGTGAGGATGCTCTCCCACAAGTATCAGGATTTTACATTTTCACTATTTACACACTTTCAGTTCAGCTGAGAAAATATGAGACCTGAATTCCCACACTGCAGTTTTAGGAGATCACTGTCTGACCCCGTAGTCATGGACAGACACTGGAGAACTAGATGTGACTTGAACCACCAAATGGTTTTGGTAATTCTTGAAGGTCCTCACTCCCAACCAGGACATCAGCCAAAGGGCTACTCAACCTCATTTGGACACAGCAATTCTAAGGAGATTGTCCTGGTTTTGGCTAGGGTAGAGTTAATTTTTGTTCCAGCAGCCAGTGTGATGCTGTGTTTGGGAGTTAGGATGGGAGAAGCCCTGATAACACCCCGATATTTCTAGTTGTTACCAAGCAGTCAAAAACTTCTGAGCTCTTCATAACAAGAAGGCAGAGGGCACCCAGGAAGCTGGGAGTGGACACAGCCAGGACAGGTGACCCAAAACAGCCAAAGAGAGTATTCCATGCCAATGACCTGTGAGGTTTGTCTGACTTTGTTGGTTTTCTTTTCTATCTTTTCACCTCCAGCATTTTAGAGAGAGCAGCTGTGTGATGTTCAGCTCTCAGCTGGGGTGAAAACACGACAGAGATATACCACCAAGCTGGACATATGTATCACCAAGTTCTTCCAGCCTGGGATGCTGAAAACACAGCTAGATGTGGAACATGGTTCCCCACCATCCAGGAGACAGCACATTGTGTCAGAGACCAATGGGACAAGAAGGTGGGACCACGAAGACCTCTCCCAGTAGGAATTCCCAGAACTTATGGATGAAGCAGTAGTGATGGCATCATGCCTCTAACCTTCAGAGTCACTTGAAATTTATAAAAAATCCTTGACCCAACTTTCCAAATAGTCCTGAATAAGACATGAGTATCTATTAATGTTCAAAAAACCAACATTCATAATTAAATTATCATCCTTAGTTTACTCACCTTCCCCCAATTCCACACCAAAGGCTTAGCTTCTGTTTAATATCCATAATAGGTAAAACTATCCTTCTCCACAGAGATTTACATTTGATCTCCAGAACAGCACAAAGGATTTCACACAAATCTTCCTAATTTACTGTGCATACATCACTGCCACCACGCTTCAAAACCTCTATTTTGTCTGCTACTTGCAGTACTCTTTAGATACACACATATATATGTTTGTATGCATGCATGTATGGAAAGTTTGTGGAGTTCCTCACTGGGTTCCTTAAAATAAAACTCCACCCAAAAGTTGGTCCTACAGAAAACATGCAGATACCTGGACTGGGCAGGTAGAAGTGGAGATTTAATGATGTTTTTCAGACAGTTAAAATTGGACATTTGGGAAGTTTTAAGCAATGCAGGTCAGAACTGGCAATATACACAGCCCTGGACATGTTCTGGTTTTCTTTGTTGGTTTTCAAATTTCAAGATGTATCACTTCAAATTCTGAAAGTTTTCATATCCTTTGGGACTGAATTAATTTATAGGCCAGCCAACAAATTCTGGATTTGAGTTAGAAAAAGAATAATCTCAGTGAATACTGACAAGAATGTTACGGGTTTGTCCTGGTGAGGAGACCAAGGACTTGGAAAATGTAGGTATGAGACGACCTCCACCACTTATTTCCTACAATGTTTTGTTAGTGAGATCATTTGCAACCAAAAGTCCTGACCACACCAGTCCTTATCTTACCTCTCAACAGATAAATAAATCACAAACACCAAAAGGTTCAAGGGAATGAAAACCTGAGGTTACCACAAAACACATCGGAGCAGAATAGGCACCAAATGAGGAAAGAACCAACATTATTTGTGCCCAGTTTGCTTCCTTATTCTGCTTCCTTGGTAAGACTCTGGCTAAAATAAATTCCTCTTATTAATTATGCACAAATTTCTGTTGGTTCATTAATATGTATTGGATTCCGAGGCACCACATAAAGTCCAAATGAGAAAGGAATGATGATTATTTTGGTTCTAGGAATTGGCTGCAGTGATGTGTGGAGGAGATTGGTGGGGGGGTGCATCCACATCCACACACCCCAGTATGGCCATGTGAACCACACCACAGCTAATATGGTCCAAAACTGTCAGTCAGGAGAATGTTATTTAGCAGTCAAGTGAGACATGTGGCAACAAAACCAGCGTGCCATCAGACATTCTGCCATGGATGAACCTATCAATAACAGCAATGAGAGGAACTACCTTTAATTCATGAGTTCAATCTGGTGAAATCCTGTCTCTCAAAGTTGATGGAGTTTGTGACTTTGGCAAGGCCAGAATTTTACTCGAAGATATCTCGTGACTGAGTCTACAACAAAGCAGGTGCTTTTGTACAGTCAGGGACCCTGCCAAAAAAACACACATACCTTTGTTCTAGCTGGAATTTGCTTCTGTCCAACCAACTTCAGCTTCAATGTCTGAAGGTGACAACCTGGACGATATAGAGACCAGACAGGAGCCAGCACACCACCTCTTGACCAAGAGGGATGATGTGGCAATGGGCTGGCGCATAACAAGGATGCAACAAGGATGCTCTGCAGTTTGGGGAAAAGATGCCTCATACTTACACACATGTGGACCTTCACATGCTCAAGTCTTGGGTGGTTTGGCCAGTTGTTTGGAATTAATTTATGAATTTTTGCTGATAAAAGCAGTGTGGAACAGATTTGTAGGGAGCAACATCCAATGAAGTTCTTCTCTCTCGTGTACTCCTTCGCCAAGGAGAACACAGAAGAGTGACTGTGCCTGGGCATGGATGCAGCTTCCTCCACACTGAGAGGAAGGGCTGTCAGGTACCACAAAGTGTTACTGCAACACACTTACTCACAGCAATCATGCTTGTGACTGCTAACTCAGTACACCACATGCTCCTATCCATCGCTGCGGTTTGGGGAGGGGAGAGAAAAGCTAAGAGACGACCCACCCCCCCTGAATTTCTCTTCTATTTATTGAATACAGACAGCTATAATTTATTAAGTAAACTACCTGGCACCAGCAGACAAAGCCTTTGCTTTCCATTACCACTCAGAGGAGAAAGTATCTAAGATACATGCCAAATGCACAGAGGTGAAGGAATCGATACGGAGAGGAGGAGGGCAGATTAATCACACGCTGTGTAACGCTGCACCCTGAAAGCTGTTCCATCTAATCCCCACCACTCGTAGCTATTTCTAATCTAGCACCATACAGGTGTCCACAGTCACTTTTGGGTTAGCCTTGCATGACCTGAGTCTGGTTTTAATTGCTTAACAAACCTAATTTTATTAGAGAGATAAAGATATGGCTAACGCTAATAAGCTGACTTCAAAATATAAAGAGCTTTTCAAGATTGGATTTTTAGTTAGCTTGCTGCTCTTTCTTTAGCATCTAATTGATTTTCTTGACATCTCTTTAGCCTGGCACACTGCCTGCCTAAGTACTTTCTCTGACCTTCAGGCTCTCTGCCAGGTATTGATCCCATCCCTCCAATGGCTGGGTTGTAGCTGCTCTTCCAGCTCTGATAAGGGCTAATGTAGCAGCGAGGCAGGAAGTCAATGGTCACCAAATTTCTATCATCCTCCTCTCCCTATCTACTTATGTGAGTATTCTGAGCACTGCTGAAATAAGATCCTAAGCAGGCCATATGTGCTTGTATTCCAAATTTCTCTTCCAGGAATTATTTAAAAAAAACTAACCCAACAAACCCTTAAATAAAAGTGTTTTGATAGAATTTTCATCACGGAGCTAAGATAAAGCTTTGCTGATTTGATGAACATAAATAGAAGAAAACTTGAGCTTTTAAATAAAATATCAAAACAATATAAAGAAAAAAGATAGAAAAAATGGAACTCTGCTTTTTCAGTAGCATCTCATACATCCAAGTCAATTCAAATATTTTGGACATTACAGGACCTTAACGGACAGTAAAAGAAAGTTGTATCTTTCATAACATGATAAACAGCAACTTGTTCTAAATTATTCATAGCAAAACCCAGCACAGATTTAAAACAGGAAAGAAGAACTAAAACCAGCTTTCTTGTGATGGCCAAAATCAAGGGTAAGTTTTCCCAAATCCCACTCACTCAACAAGGCCTCGTAGCCACGTTATTAGAGCCATTAAGCAATCTGAAGACAAGCCTAAGATAAGCCATTTCCATCAGACATTACTCTAGGTAAGGGGCTACAACAAGGTGGAGGAAACCAAAGGATCATCTCCTCATTGCAGACCCCTTAAACCACTGC
Organism: Heliornis fulica; assembly: GCA_013399135.1. NCBI lineage: Eukaryota > Metazoa > Chordata > Aves > Gruiformes > Heliornithidae > Heliornis > Heliornis fulica. The sequence continues at coordinate 57,317 of VXBZ01010134.1, forward strand.
ATCTGACTCAGCTGGCAGCACGGTGGACAAGATTCTGGGTTGTCCCAAAGGCTTTACAGGGAAATACAGACTTACACCATACTTACACAATGTGCAAAAGGACACCCCAGAGTCCTGGGATGGACAGCTGAGTCTGCAGACATGTTCTGGAGAATTGTTCATGTCTTTCCAGTGGATTCTTGTAAAAGTTTTCTGGTTGTTCATGGGTTTTATGCCCCCCTCCCCAAAGATGCAGTGGTTTCATGATGAGACTCAAGATGTGGAAGCATTGGTTGAACCCTAACACTGTTAAAAAAAACCCTTTCCCAAACACTGACCCCTCCAGTCTCTGTAAAACAGTGACAAAGGATGTGCAAGGAACACTGCCAGGTAAATACATTAAAAACCTGTGTTCAAGGACAGCTGCCAGAGCAGCACAAACACCACCCACAGACAAGAGCCGTGTTTAGAGGTACAGCTGCTCCACAGTGAAATCCAACATAATCACCAGTTACTCCAGATGCAAAAAAAAAAATGAACTAAACTATCCTGCATCTATTCACTCCCTATATTTGCCTGGAACAGTTAAAAAGACCCATTTCAGAAGTTAGGTTTACCAGCCCCCCCACCAGAACATACAACTACTTCAACCCCAAATTAGTGTAATGAGTAAGAAAGACTAAAGTTGGTCAAGGGGAACACTTGAGCAGGGAAAAGGATGGATTTGTTAAGTGACAAAGAAAATATTACAAATAGGACTTTACATTAAGGGTCTCTTTAAATGTCCAAGAAAATCCCTTGCCCTCAGCTCTCCAGGAACCATCCTACCCATCACCTGCTCTGCAAGCTGTTGTGCCTTCCTGCCTTGTTGGTACCAGCCTAAAAGGAGGCTTAAGAAGTCCTGTCATCTCAGCAAGGATTCATCTGTTCCCCTCCAAAGAAATAATTTAGGCTATGAATTAAGATTTTATGGATTGATCCAGTATTTAAATTTATTTGGCCTCCCCTAAGTGCTGTGATGCTTCACATACGAGTGGAAGAGGAAGACGCCTCCCAGACGGTTTGGCACAGCACCAGCAGACCAGCAGCCCCAAGATCTGCTCCTGCAAAGAGTTCAGGGGAGGGCTGAGGAGTTCTCTCAGCTTGGACTAAGACTGCCTGAAGTCCTGGCCTGTAAAATACCTCCTGAGCATACATCAGCGAGTTAACAGAATCAGCACAACTGAACACATGGATGGAGCTTTTCAGCCCCGTGCTGGGGCTAAAACACAACAACTGGGCTGAAGGCACCTCACAGCTTCTGTCTCTTGATTTGCTTGTGGGAATTTCCTACTGTGGTTTCTCAATTCTGTTCAGGAGTGAGGCACAAATCCTTCCCAGGGAGGGGGAGGCCCTGGCACAGGGTGCCCAGAGAATCTATCACTGCCCCTGGATCCCTGGCAGGGTTCAAGGCCAGGTTGGATGGGGCTTGGGGCACCCTGGGATGGTGGGGGGTGTCCCTGCCCATGGTGGGGAACACTGGGGGGTGGCTCTGAGGGCCTTTCCCACCCACACCAGTCTGGGATGCTGTGGTTCTCTGAACTGAAAAGGATGAAGGTATCTTACTGCCCTGCAGAAGTGGTCACTACTCCACTGGGAAGAGGAGAACCCTGCAGGCTCTGCCATGGGCAGGGGCTTCTGCTGGCTATGACGCCCCCCCAGGCTCCCCACCCTGACAGAACAGCCAAGGAATGGGGAGAGGAGGAGTGGAGAGGACTGGAGAGCTCAGAAGTTCTGGACAGAGGGCAAACAGGGAATGTCACTCACAAGAAATCTGGAACATGATTAAGTGGGATGTGGGGCCAGGGATGAGAGATAGAGGATCTGGTTTCCTTATCTTTAGGGGAAGGACTAATTTGCTTTAGTTGCAATTAGCCTTTTTACCTTGTAAGTGCTGACATTTAGTCCAGATTTATATGTTTCTGTGGGTATATCTGGGAACAGTCTGTGTGCTTGGAGCCAGTGATTTTTCTCTATTATTATTGCTAATGGCACAGGCTGGACAAATGTGGCATGGGAACTACTAAATCCTACAGAAACTTCACCAGGTCTGGAAAATTTCTTCATCAGTGACCACGAGACTTAGCAGCAAACCTTCAGCTGCAGAGATGTGGCCAGACAAGCTCCTGCTTATTTTTATTTTACTCATTTTTTTTTCTTTCAGAAAATGATGAAAGTCATGTTCAGCACAGTTCCAGTTGTCACAAGGCACACACTTTTCCATGCTTTGGCTGAACTGTTGCATCAAGAGGTTTGAGAACTTCTAGAAGGTTATTTTGTTGGGCAGTTTGTATTTTGTAGCCAGATTCTAGAGAGGGTTTTTTCTTCTCTCTGGTAAGTTTTTTACCCTTTGGTTTACTGAATTTTTACATTCAGGCTGAACATGATTTTTAACAGAGATATTACTTAAGGGAAGTTAATGCAATAACACTGAAAACACGGTCACTAACTCTGAATCATAGAGATGTAGAGTGAATTTGCAAACTGAGAGATCAGCTGCAGTCTGTCCTTCGATGTGCTGCTCCCACACCAAATTATTCCTCTTCTCTGAGCAATTCCTGGTGTTCCAAATTTTGGTTTTGTTCCAATCCCATCCTATCTCAAGTCCCTGTTGCCACCAACCCTGCTGGAGTAACAGTGTTAATTTCTTGACCTGATGCTCCAACACCTGCCTTTCTCTATTCACCATTCCTTAACTCCTGATCTTAATTTCTCCTCTTTATTAACTTCTTTTACATACTTTGCTCTACTGATGTTACCCCTAATTTGGAATTCTCAAAATATTTTACTTTGGGGGAGTGAAAGACAAAACACTCTGAGGTACTACTCCTTCTTGTTCCTATTTCAGGTCTTATATTTGAGTACTACAAACTTCAGTAAAAATACAAGTAAATGCTGGTGCAATGCAGTGAAGGGCTCTTACCATGTAAGAAGGATACAGATCTGCAGAGATTTGAATCTTATCAACACAAACCCAGGTAAAACCACGTTTCAAAGATGAGGAAGGGCCTGGAGCATCTCCCCTGTGAGGAAAGGCTGAGGGAGCTGGTGCTGTTCAGCCTGGAGAAGAGAAGCCTGAGAGGGGATCTCATCCATGTTTATCAATATCTGAAGGGTGGCAGACAAAGGGAGATGCCAACCTCTTCTCAGTGGCCTGTGGGGACAGGACAAGGGGCAATGGCCACAAGTTTGACCACAGGAGGTTCTGCACCTATGTGAGGAAGAACTTCTTTGGGGTGAGGGTGACGGAGCCCTGGGCCAGGCTGCCCAGGGGGGGTTGTGGAGTCTCCTTCTCTGGAGACATTCCAGACCCATCTGGACACTGACCTGTGTGACCTGCTCTGGGGAACCTGCTCTGGCAGGGGGTTGGACTGGATGGGCTCTGGAGGTGCCTTCCAGCCCCGACAGTGCTGTGATTCCATAATGAGTGCAGGTTACTACACAAAAAATTAAGCAGTTTGATATTAACATGTGAATGTACTTAACTTCATCATATTCTTACTTCTTTAGAATTTGTTTCAAACTGGGCTGAAACCACACAGATGAAATAAACACCTCCTGGTGCAGTGTCACGTTGCCAAGGCACAACAATTTTCCCCCAACATCCAGAGTTGACTCTAGAGGTGACTAGTAGGGGCTTCCAGGTCAGATGTAATGGCAGAGATTTATTGAAAACCTTGTTCCATCCCTGCTTTCATTGCAGTGTCCTCAAAATATACATCTGTATCTCTTTCATGATGACTAAACTTCTCCCAGAAGAGAGTTTGATCCATAAAAGTGCCGGTTTAATCATCATTGACTTAATGATTCTTTTGCAATGTCAATTAAATGGTATGAAAAATTAAACCATTTACAGAACACGAGGACCTTTTAAATTACACATTTCAAAAATATTATTTAAAATTCTGGTTATATAATCCTTTTAGAACTGTCAAAGAATAATGCTGCTCTAACATTTGACTCATTACTCATGCCAATGCTTGTTGGAATTCACAGTTGGCAGATATTTAAGAACTATACTCACTAGAAATGAAGAAATTAGCAAAGTGCAAGAGCAAAATTAGCCAGGATTGTGCAAAAGGAGGGGACACACACCCCCCAGTCAGGCCACAGAGCCTCTGAAACGTTAGGTTTTACACTGCTAATGTCATGGTAAAGCTTCAATTAGATAAGAATTTAAAATTTCTATAAATTAAGTCATATATCCAACGTGGGTTTCTACTATTGTTCTTTGAAAACACATTGAGCCATTGTGCTGGGAACATTTCCCCCCCTTTGAGCCGGTGTCACCCTTTCCACCCATCCCCTCCCCACACCCACCCCGCCATGCGCCCCGAAGGGATGCTCCACTCTTGACTCTTTGCCTTCCTCCTCTTAGAAAGCTGCCTCATTGCCACCACCTCAAGCAGCTCTACAACACCCTGTTTTCCACTGAAATGTGCTGTGGAGCATTTGTTTTAGCACCAACAGGTCATCAGGTGGGAAACTGCTCCAGCTCTGGCTTTGGAGGGACCAACTGCTGCTGTTTCACTGCTTCTCCTGGGTGAACTGATGGTTTTATCTGGGACCTATATCAATGTGGGATTTCCCCTCAAGGCAAACACATCCAAATGAGCCCAAACACGTACAAGAAAGACTCCCTTTGCTTCTCCCACCCCAACAAATAGGCACGACAGGTCACAGTGCTTGTCATGTGAGTATCAGGGGTAAGCATAATAATTAAGGAAACTAAATAAAATTCTGACAGTTACATCTGTAACAAAAGGCCCCATTCATGAAGCTGTCTGTGTTCCCAAAGACCATCATGCAATACCCTACATAAATTAGCAAAAGACAGGGAAAGAATGGCAGGCAGCCAAATTACCAGGATAATTTCTGGCTTTGGTGTCCATTGCAGGCTCCAGTGGTTTTTATCAGCACATCAAGTCTCATGGATGCTGTTGAGCACTTACTTCCAAAACTCCCTTCTCCTCCTGTCCTGCTAAATCATAAACTCTCGGGAAATGAGTCTGCCCCTTCTCTCACTCCACCTTTTATATGTATTCAGTTAAAAAAAAAAACAGAACCAGAAATGATTGAGAAACATTAGTAAAAACTAAAACCAACTAGTCTAAAAACACTTCCAAGGGGAAAGCTTCCCCTTTTAAAATACAGATTCCTTTAAAGACCCTTACTAATAGGATTCTTGTAGCCCATCCCAGAATCCCAGACTGGGCTGGGTTGGAAAGGACCTCAAGGATCATCGAGTTCCAACCACCCCTGCCACAGGCAGGGCCACCAACCTCCAGGCCTGCAGCTAGACAAGGTTGCCCAGGGCCCCATCCAACCTGGCCTTGAACCCCTCCAGGCTTGGGGTATCCCCCACCTCTCTGAGCAGCCCCTCACCACTCTCTCCATGAAGAACTTCCTCCCCAAGTTGTCATTACACCAAGTGCCAGATAGGACAGACATCCACAGGACCTTCAGGCCAATTGGGCTACAAACAACCTCCAAGTCAACATTATTAGTCACCACTGACACAAGCAAATAGACTCTTGGCTTTCCTTTAGGTGGATTCCTGCACTGTACAAACACAGCTGACCTTGCCCAAACACACCTACCCCATGGGATTCGCTTCTCTTCGTGCATAAGGAGTTCAATTCATCATCTCTCTTCCATGGAGGAGAAACAAAACTTGTGTGACCAGTCTTATGGCCCAGAGTCAAAGATCACAATCCCCATGCTGAAAAGTTATTCTATAAACCCCAAATCAGCCCAACTCCTGGCTCCAAACTGCAACACTCAGGTTGAATAACAACTTAGAGTCATTTGTACTAATCTTTGTTACACCACTGTAAGTCTGGTCAAATGACATCACTGATAGTGGTAAGAATATTCTGGAAACAACATTTTTAAAGGTCTATCCACACTGCTGATGAACTTTAAATGAAATTCTGAAGGTATGGGATATTTTTGTTTCTGTGGGTAATGAGTTGTTTTGTAGCTGCCTGGGTTTCACACATTCTCATACCCTGAAGCTAAGGCTGTGGAAAGGGAGCCTATCTGTCCTGTCCAGACCCCAGCATCATCACCATTTCATGTTCAAAAGGTTATTCTCCAAATGACCCTATTTTGATTTTGGAAAGAGAATCTAATGAAAGCTTCTATCAGGTTAGTAACTTCTGTTGTGCTTTCTCTTGGCAATGTCAGCTGAAGGAAGAAAGCAGAAACTGGGAAGCTTGGAGTCCTCCACCAATTTGAATGTCATTTTGTGATCTTTCACCTCAATTTCCACACTTTCCACAGGAGTGTAACATTCAGTTAGATTAAGGAAATTAACATCACTGAAAAGCTGCAAAGGATATTGAGATAATTTCTCTTTTGTACTTACAACCTAATCCTCTGTGGATGCTTACTAATAAAAATCAAAGGAATTTGTCCATCTGTGATAAGTAGTTATTGCTGCTTCCCTTGAAGTTCAGGATCACAAGGAGAAGAAGTGGTGAGGTGCTGGAAGGGGCTGCCCAGAGAGGTGGGGGATGCCCCAAGCCTGGAGGGGTTCAAGGCCAGGTTGGATGGGGCCCTGGGCAACCTTGTCTAGCTGCAGGCCTGGAGGTTGGTGGCCCTGCCTGTGGCAGGGGGTGTTGGAACTCGATGATCCTTGGGGTTCATTCCAACCCAAACCAGTCTGGGATTCTGTGGGGACAGTTGCTTGTGTCTTCATGATATGGAAGACTGATTGGGGGTTGTCCCTGGAGTCTGACTTCTAACAACGAGGATGTGATTGCCTGAGATACCTTCTCCTAAGGACACAGGCCAGAGTTTCTCAGATATGTTGGGATTTGTTTCCAACTTTATCTTCCCCAAACTGGACTTTCCAACCTCGTGAACATACTGCAAAAGGCCAGCAGGGAGGAGCAGTGTCTCAAAGCTCTCAAGCTGCAGAAACGGTTTGGTTGCCGCTGGATCGAGGCTCAGCATATCGGGCGCATATTGGGACCAGAGGAGAGGCACATCCAAGGTGGGATTCATTTTCACTGGGAACTCCACTAAAGCAAACCACCTCCTTCACTCAGAAACAAGGTTTGAAACCATTTCTGTATAAAAACTCAAAATACTGGAGTTGATAACCCAACACTCAACTGGAGCACGATGTGACCATGACAGAGGAAAACAGAACGGGACCAGCTGCATTAACCACAGATTATTTCTTATTAGTCATGAAAAACTTTTCTTCCCCACAACTGCATTTCACAAGACAAGGGACTGGATCTTTACAAGACAATTAGAAGAGAAAAACAACAACCAACTGCTCAATATTTTGTCTGCAAAACACTGGGAACACACACAAGACCACTGGGCCCAGCTCAGAACTTCCCACAGGCACATACAAGTTTTTCTTTAAAAGAATCTGGAAGGTTAAATATGGAGAAGGCTCCAAATAGTCCAGTAAATAATTTCAGGACTAGCACAGGCATATTTAAAGGAGAGGATGGTAAGAAGCAATTTCTCAGTAAGGAATGGTAGTCATTTCTGATGTTATCACAATTATCATGCTGTTATTAGGAGATAAACAACCTAATAGATTACTCTGTGCTTCAGCTCAGCTCTGCATAACATCCTGCTGTGTAACACAGTTACTTACACATTACAAACAGTCAGTGTGGGTATTGAGTAGCTCATTTGTTTAAAACCTTCTGAAACCCAGTTCTGTGCTGAGATCCCATCTAAAGAGCAACAGTCTAGGACCACATTCCCAGGAATACTCAGTGATATATTTTGGAACTCTGGGACAATATTGTCAGCTGTAGTTACCAGTTTTTAAGGAAAGAAAGAAAAATAAGTATCACACCAATTATTTACTAGTCTTAGTAGAGATTTTGCTGATGATGGTCACCTGAAACAAGGTATCTGGGTAACCTGGCAGGAGTGGTATATTGGGACTTCTCACCATTTGCCCTGCTATCCTCTGGGAGGCCCAACACCTCCAGGAGAGGCAATAAACCAGAAGGGTGGGATGTCTCAGCTAACCCTGTTCAGAGAGTGGCATCTTGGTTTAAATTGTTGATGACAGTGGACTCGAGCCAAGACTCCAGTTATGGCAGACGTGTGTTTCTCCATCCTGCCAGTACTGGTGTGGGCTGGTGAGCTCTGGCAGGAAAGCAGAGCAGACTTCTGGGTCCAGGAGATCTAACCACCTCAAAGCAAGATCATCTGGAACTGGTTTGTCAAAACTCTTGTGCACCACCGACTTGAAAGCATTTATTCTAATGCCCCACTGCAGAGAACAAAGCCAGTTTAGAGGGACACCACTGACATTTAACTCTTATCAGTGTGGTATGAGAGTACATCTCAATGTTCACACCACGGGAGCTGCTCCATCCTCCATTCAGGCAGACTTCTGGGCAGGTCTCCACAGCAGTTTGGAGGATTATCACCCTTCTCCAATGGCTGAGGAAACCCACTGATGTACACTTGCAGTAAGGGATTTCTACCGGGTTCTTCATGCTTTGGATGAGGTGGAGAAAGAAAAGAGTGTTCCAAGCAATAACTCCTTTTAGCCATAATTTGGCAGCTGTAAATGGGCAGGCACTGCCACCCAGCAAAGACCCAAGGTGCTGGCAGAGGTTAACAGAGGCTGGTTAATATTACAGATGCCTCACGCCAGCTCTTGGATGGATAACACCAAAAACTGCCAGAGAGAAGATGCTTCCAGAGAGAAGACACTTCCTGAGAGAAGATGCTTCCAGAGAGAAGAAGATGCTTCCAGAGAGAAGAAGCTTCCAGAGAGAAGAAGCTTCCAGAGAGAACAAGATGCTTCCAGAGAGAAGATGCTTCCAGAAAGAAGAAGATGCTTCCAGAGAGAAGATGCTTCCAGAGAGAAGAAGATGCTTCCAGAGAGAAGGGTTGGAGCAAAGCAGTACCACACAGGGATGTTGGGGTGAGGACACCAGGAGGGCCACAGTGTGGAGAGCATCCTCTGGGCCAGGCAGCTGAGCACACCAAGCAGCATCTGGGAGTTTCCAAGCAAGATGGGCTTTGCACTGCTAACCTCTCCCTTGGTTCATGCTTCGTAAAGCTGACCCAGAGAGCCGGCTCATGGGACCAGAGGGCAGCTCTCCAGGTCACTGGTGATTAGAAGGATGGAGTTAGCACTGGTAACAGACTTGCTCTGTTTCATGAAGGGTTCTTAGCACATGGGTACAACTCAACAGAACCCATTGTTTCTTCCAGGTAGGGAACACTGGATTTTTTTCCATCTATTTTAATCCACCTCATTGTATAGGAATTAACAAATTTTAGCTAAGGAAGTGAAACCTTGTTTTGGCAAACAGCTATTTTAGTTGTATTCCTGTGATCCAGCATCACCTACTGCATTACATGTTTCCAACCCAAATATTTGTCAAGTGAAGATATGGAATTCACCCCATTCCAACTGTGGATACATACACTCCTTTGACCACAGTTGATGGAATTGATGTCACTGGAGTCAAGTCATACTCCAAAGCCTCTGTCTAATCTATGACATGTGGAGATAAACAGCTTGACAAGGCCACAGTTTACACAGCACCTTCTCCTTCAAGGTCACAGGTTGCACTGCAAAGAAGCCAACTCTGAGACACCTTTATACATGCACTTACCCCAACTGTAAGAGTACATACTGGTCTATACATCCCTACAGCCTACAGACATGCTCAAAACACCAGTAGGGCTAGATATTTATCAAATGGTATTCACTAGAAATCATGTCTATGCCAGCACACCTATATCTGCTCAGGAGCACTTCAAACAAATCCAGCAGGCATTAAATTTAATTTTTGCTTAAATATACCATCACTTCTTTTTCAAGAATTCAAATTAAAACCCAAACTAGGCTGCATCTAAAAACATGTTTGATGGGAAACCACTGCTCCATATATCCAATTCCTTCCAGGATTGGAGAGAACCAGAAATCCCTTTCAGCAACATGGCCCTAAACCCTGGTGTACAAACACAGGGATGCAGCATAACGTCCCTCAGACTACTGTCTCCATCAGAATACATCAGCTTTCAGCAAGCTGCTGAGAAGGCACAAGAAGAGGAGATTAACAGAAACCCATGAGATAACACAAGTACCACATCTTGGAAGGCTTTACTAGCCTTTGTATGTTAATGGACACCTGCCCACAGAGCTGCAGTTTTCCTGGACATTGGCAGAAATTAGATTAACAGGAGGAAAAGAAACTAATTTTGTCACTATCCTTGTACAGTGTCTCTGACCAAGGAGCTACAACTCAGTTCCCTAAACCAGTTTAAAAACTATCACAACAAATTTCCTCCTTCCAAATAAATAAATAAACCAACATGTAGAAGCTGAAGCCATTTCACAGGCTCTTAAGAACTGTGCTATGGGCTAGATCTTAGATTAATGTTTGTGATGCACACTGAAAACCTGTAGAGCATTTATGTAATTGCTAAGCATTATTATTTTTATTACTGTAACAGATGGAACCAATCCATCTCTGTAGATAATATCTCATAAATGATTCATTACTATTCCTTTAACCTGAAGTCTTTTGTATTTTGCAGATCCATGAGAAATGACTAGGAGGAGGCTCTGCATAAAGGAGTAGGAAAACCCCCAACTGTAGTAGCCTCATTAACGTTGACAATTTTCACATCATCCCTGTTCCTCTCAGAACCTGTTCCTTCTCCTACACACTCCTCCTCTGCCATCAGTGGTCCTCAGGTGATGTGGAGTATCACTGGCAATGGCTACAGCTTCTACATCTGCCAATAACTGCAGATATGGACAAATGCTTTGCAAAGACAGAAGGATCTCCCACACACACAGTCCAGTTTTCTAATGCAGCATTCTTGGCTTTCACTGCTAATGAAAAAGAGTTATGATCACACTGTCCATCTTCCCTTTGCCCAGGAACTTTCTGACCAATTTTAATCAAATTGGAAAGCCAGGTAGACATCTCACAGATAGGAGTTTTTACCCACTTAATGAGAACTGATGGCTGGGAGAGAAAAGACATACACAAATTAGTAGGGTCATTGGTAAAAAAGCCTTAAAGGGAGCTCATCAGTCATCTCCCAGGCCTGGGCTGCCTCTGGCCATTCAGGCAGGGTTAGTCCAGAGTGAGACAGAGCAGATGCCACCCCCTGCCCACTTTACAGCTCACAATCACACCACCACCACCATCTGGAATGAAGAAAAGCTTGTCTAGAAATGTTTTAAGGGCTGACACAAGCAGAAATATCATAACAATGCCAGTGACTGATGATACCATGAGAGTCCCAACACTTGAAATGTGAAAACAACATTCACTTACACACACAAGAAGGCATCTCTTGGACTGTTAGAAGAAAATGTGGAAAGAGAAGCTAAATTCACCACACCTCCCTTATTATTTTGATACTGGCCCTGGGAGCACCATCAGCCCGGGAGTTCTCCAGGCCTATGGAGAGGATGGCAGTGTCCACTCTTTCTGTGGGATGAGATGGGTTCTTTGATCTGTTTTTTACATGCAGAACAAGAAGAGATTTTCAGGAGGCTTCAATGTAACAGTAAAAGCTAATTGAAAGTGATAAGCCCTCATTTGGTATGTGAAGTCTTTATGGGTTTATCAATGAAATAACAAATTACATTCTCCATATAAACATCCAGACATCACGACTTGAACGAGAACAAAAGTATCCACATTATTCTACTTACATTGAGCACAATGTGATAAAATAAGGCATTGGGGGTGGGGGAGGGAGGGGTGTGAGAAGTTTTAGACTCAATTCTGATGTCACTTCCTATCTAGTTGCATTGGGTAAGGATTTGGGGTGTTTGAGTAAGGATGCCCTATACAGCTTGATTGGTCAGAACCCATGCAGCAGGGGTTAAGCCTCTTAGATGTACACTGGGCATCTCCTTAAACCTTGTGAGACCAAATACGAAGGGACCAGAAGTAAAAGCCATAGTTGAAGTCATTTTACTTAAAATACAACAAACTACAAACCAAAAATGGACATGATTGTCCATTGACATGACCCTCCAAGGCAAACAAAACCCAACAGGTGAGATAATGGTGTGTGTCACAATGAGCACGCACAGCACACAGTCTGTGAAGAGAAAGAGACTCCAGCTTTTTCCTTACCTCTGTAGCTTCAGGTTCTGATGGCATGGTGCAAGTGGAGAAGTGTTTGAGCAACCCCATGAAGAGTCCCCAGGGGAAGCTCCACAACCCAGGGCTGGCTGAAGACATTAGCGCTTCCCTCCTCCTTGACTCAATCCATCTGTGGTTGAACTTCATGATCTTAAAGGTCTCTTCCAACCCAAGTGATTCTATGATAAGTTTTCCCAAGCATCCTGCAACCCTACCTGCTAATTTTTCCCACCTCACCAAGCTGTAGCAGAGGAGGTTGTGCTTGGGCAGTCATCAGAGCTTTATATTAAACTCCCCACTGCTAAAACCTCCTGGACAACCCACCTCTCGCAAAGGTGTCTTATTCATTCCCAAAGTGTATTTACTTCAGCAGGAAAATGTGTTTGAAGGATAAAATAATGTCACTTCACCACCAGCCACCTTGATACTGGCTGTCTTTTAAACAAGAAGTTACTATTTCCCTCGAGAAACCACATGAAAGCATTGCTTGAATAGATGGAGCTATCTTTGACTTGGGAGGCATCATGTGATCTCAGCCATCCTCCTTGCAGCTCGTTCCAAACCGGTTTTGACTCACCAGTACTAAGTTGCCTTGAAAGCTTCCCTTTACAAAAATCTAAATCCATCTAAAAAATTTCATGAAAATTCATGTAAAAATGCAGTTTGCAACACCCAAAAATGGAAAGTCGAATGTGGAACAACATGTTTTCTGAGCAGCTTCACATCCCGCACCAAAGGCAGAGCGAGGAGCCAGATTCTCCTCCGGTCGAGGATGACAAGCAGAACGGGCCAGCAGAGCTGCCAGTCCCACAGCTTGGGGGGATGCTGCTGTCCCCTAAAAAATCTTTCACTAAGGGGAACCCTTTGAAGTGCGGGGTCAAGGCATCACAGTGAAAAGCCGAGATCTGAACCCTCTGATTGTTCTTTTCCACATCCCTCTACGGCGACTGGCATTTATAAACCACCCTGTAGAAAATGGTTTCCTCTCCTCTTAGCACACAAAAGACACACAAAACCAGCCTCAGATTTCTTCTTTTTTGCTAATACCTCTGTTACATATGAAGAACTACACTTTACTCCACTGCAAAGTGAATTTCCTTCCATGAAACAACACTGCTGTAAGCAGGAGGACAAAATTTGCTCTAATTGAAGATCATCCCTCTAATACACATCATTTTCTAAACGTCTCACAAGTGGCACCATACGATTTTTAACAACCTAGGTTGGGCAAGTGCTTAAAATAAGTCACACTTAGGAGAACAATGTGTAAACCATACTCCAGTTTTTCCCTAGATATATGTTCATTGGTCCTCAGCTGTTCTTGCTAAGAGTCGAGCAGCCCTGTTACACTCCGGCCCCTCACTGCACAGATTTTAACTCTGCTACTTAGTTAATTCATTTGCTTTAACATGAGATTTTTAAATACAACTACCAGCTGTTCAACATAACGAGGTTTCATTTTCAATCTCCTAATGACCACGAGGTAGAGAGAAAAGGAAAACCTCAGCTTTAAAATACACATTATTTTATACCAAGGGAGAGCACAGCAAGTGTTCAGCTGAAGGGACTGGCTAGGATGACAGCTTTGCAGTGAAATATATTTTCATTGCAGGATCCCCACAGCTACTCTGAATTAAATGACATGAAAGAGGAGCAAGACTTCTTTCTCAAACACAAATCAAAAGCATATCACCAAAGAAACAACTATTAGATGCAGGAAACCAATCTTTAGTCTCTAACATGTTTTAAAAGGAACCCAAAAGGCAAAAAATTGCAGAAAGTGTAACTTTGAAGTGTGCATCGAGCCAGGGTTAGATGCTTTGATAAATGGAAAAGTTAAAAATTAAGGTATTAGCAGGGCACAGAGCTGTGCATGAATAAATAAAAAGGGACAAGTGGGCAGGACAGGAAAAGTCCCACCTGAGTGGCCAGTGTTGCCCCCACTCCTGGGAACTGGGTACTGGACATGGGGCTTGGCTGGTGAAAAGAACCAAAGGAAGATGGTTATTGGATTTTGCAGGTCAGCTGGGGTACAATTTGAAACAAGCCAATATGCTGTGTGTAAAAAGAGATGAGACTGTAAGTGAATTCTGCAATATTTGATAGAGAAAAGTTCCCCCCTACTTGGTCACACTCTGGGAAGCTGAATATTTTATGGCCAGGGAGCAGAGAACGGCTGAAGGAAGGTCAAGGTGTCAGACAGAGACAGGTAGTGATGGGTTTGTTCTGAAGATAACCTACTCCAGAAAAAAAACACGTGAAATTAGAAGTGCTGAACTAGGAGGAAGCAAACAAAAGTTACCAAATTGTGCTACTCTAAGACTTCCCATTCTGGGAAAACACATGAATCATAGACGAGGCTGAATATTTGTCACAGCTGTGATTTCGGCATCAAAAAGAAATAATTTTAGCTGAGATTTTAGGGGAGTTTCCAGAAAATTTGTCAGTTCAGCCAACCAGATCCCAGACTTCTCTGTGATCATCCCTGGGGGTAGCAGAGTTCTTTGGGCCTGAACCACAAGGCAGCAAGTGCTCCCTTTGGAAACGGCTGCGGGGTCTCCACGGCCCCACGGGTGAGACCAAAGCTCTCTGCATGCTGATGGGGTTGGGAGCTTCTAAACCAAATATTTTTCATTTGAAAGGTGAAGAACCATCAGCAATACAAAGATATAAAAATGCTGAAGCACTGTTTTTCCCTTTTTATGGTAAAAAAAATTATAAATTATTCCCTTAAGGTTCCCGGTTGGATGAAGTGATGGGTTTCTATTCTTGGCAAAGACAAAACTCAAGTTCCACCCTCAGCCCTGACTCACTCACAGTGTATCATAGAATCACAGAATCATAGAATTTTTAAGGCTGGAAATGCCCCCTAAGATCATCCAGTCCAACCATTAACCTACCTCCACCAAGTCTACCCTTAGACCATGAAATGTGTGAGTGTATGGTAAGGGAACTGGCCCAGCTTCATGAGGCTGCCTTAAGAGCTAGAGCTGGCAGCAAAAATGCAGAGTTTATGTTTAAAAAAATAAAATATTTCTGGAGTAAACAAAGGATTTGTAAGTTCAGATTGAAATCTTGTAGAGCAGAGCAGATCTGCAATTTGGAAAGTATTTAAAAGCTCAAATCAAAATATTTTATGTGAAACAAAACATTGCATTCGATCCTAAATTAATTGTTTCTACATTTTCAGTTTGGGAACTGAACTGTAAAAATGCTGACAATTCTGATTTTAATTTCTGAGGAAGAATTCCTGTATATTGATATTCTCCCAGATCTCCAAAGCACAGGCATACACATTAAGTATATTGAAACTTTATCCCCTGTGACTTCAATTAGGCTTTTAATAATTACTTGGACAATTAGCTAATGAAGAAACTTGTATTCTCACAGATTCACCCTATCACCCAAAATCAAAAAATGACTTCACTACACCAGAAGAACTTGAGAAGGAGGATTCAGATCAGGGTGAAGCCAAGCTAAAAGCTGAGAGATGGTGTCCCAAGGGCTCATCTCCTTCGCTAATCTGCCCACCCTCTGCTTCCCCTCCCCGGCTCTGCAGTTTGCATCACTTTGTGGTGAATCAGTGCAGACCATGACACAACAAAAGCCAGCAAGTACTTCAGTTCCCCCAGTCAGCTCACCACAGGGCAAAGGAGCCACGGAGCTGGTGCCAGGATCACATGGTTAGGGGAACTGGAGAAAAAGGGATGACTCTACATATATATATATATATATTTCTTACATCAACTCGACAATTTTTGGATTGTCCTAAGTCTAATGTTAGACCTTATGGCAAGTTCTAGCAGCCCTGTGTTTCAGACCTTCTGGGCTGAGCTTTCTCAGTACAAGTAATCTGTTTTAAAGCCCACTGACAGCAGGGAAAGGAAATCCAAACCTATTTACAGTTTTAAAATATCTTAAAAAAATAAAAAGTATATTTAAGCAATTAGAAAACCTGCATAAATTGCCACATAAATAAAGGTGTGTGATATTATATGTGGATTTTAAACAGCTTGTGGTTCTATCAAACCTGTTATTATTGCACCTCTACTCATCAGGACCTGCACATCCAGAGAAGAGACATCCACTCAAAGACATCCACTGCCTGGGACACCCACAACAGGCTCCCTGGGCTGCAGCAGCTCAGCAGAGGCAGGGACGAGCCTGCTTGGAGCAGCCATGCCTGGAGCTCAAGTGGCAATACAGAAAGACCCCTCCAGCTTTCAGGACAACCTGCTCAGGGATCAGGATACACTTTAAACATCCAACATCCTCAGGGTGGTTTTCAGGCACATCCCTGGGGACTGAGCCATCAGCTGCTTCGCAGCTTGTGTTTAGCAAATACATTTCTTCCTGTGGAAATCCACCCTAAGAGGTTCAAAGGGAATTTTCCTTTTTTTTCCTGTATCACAAGCAAAAACCTCAGTGCAACACACAGCTACAGCTGACCTGGGATCCCTGTTGCTCCCAGCCCTTCCCACCTCCACCAGCACATCCTCACCACCCTCCCTGCAGCAGAGGGGACTCGGGATCAGACCCAAGAGCTTCGCTTTTCAAAGCTCAGCCTGAAGGACACAGAAAATCACTGTTCAGCTCCCCCCAGCCCTGCACAGCTGCAGGACCCCTACCCCAGGAAAGGCACAGGAGGGTGGATAAGAGCAGAGGGAAGGATTGGCCCCTTCAACAGTTTCCAACTGCAGCATCAGGGTAGAGCTGGTCCGAGACAAGTACGTTCACAGGAAATCTTCCGCCTAAAGCAGGCGTTGTTCTTCTACACCTCCCACTGAACAGTGGGTACAATTCATGAATATAGACTTTGGAAACCGATTCAGAAGAGATCTGAGGAACGTATCAAAAAGTCCATATGGTTTTGCCAAATCAAGTATGCAGAGCTGGGTAAATTTAGCCATGCACTTAAGATCTAAAATTTGTTTAGTTTGACCCAACTGGAAGGAGCATAGTCATGAGCTGCTTATACACACATCCATCTGACTAATTCTTCAGCTCTCTGTGGACAAAAATTGATGAGTAACACATTATTTAATGTGTGGGAACAAAAGGACACCTCAGTTACCCAAGAAGCACCATGGAATATGAAAGCACTACCCAGACAGGTCTAAATAATGCTATTTTCTCTAACATATTTAGGTAGTGAAATCACAAGTGACAAGCGGTTGGCGACGTGACAGCTGGGCCTACGTTTCCAAGTTTTTCTCCTGTAACTCTGAAAAGTGAGAGCTTTGTTTTAAATGAAGACTGAAATTCTAACAATAAAACAGGAGGTGGAGGAGGCTCTAAGAAGTATTACATGGAGTTCATTGTAAAAACCACATGTGTTTGTAAGAGCGAGGTGTTGAGCACCCCAGGAAAGGCTTCCCCAACCTCTCCACAGCGTCACGTTTCAGTTTGCCTTGGGATAGCTCAGCACAGCACCATTCCCAGCACCTGGAACACCATGGAGCAAGCTTTCAACCTTCCCTTCCATGGCCAAAGGGCACTGCATGTCCATAGCCTTCATAAATTGCACTCAAGGTCAGACTCAACCCCCTCAAAGTTCAATTGGTTGAGTTTTTGCAGGTCTATACTCACAGGAGTAAATTTTGAACATCAGTTAGTTCCTCCCCACCTTCTCTTCTTCCCTGTAGCAACAGTTCCTTGCATTCCCATCAGGAATTCAGATGTCTCTCCAAGCCCTCTGTGCTCTGGCACGTTGGCCTCATCAAATTGTGGAGGGACCAAGTGGTGCACACAACCAAGTACCGAATTCACACCACAGGGCAAGGCACAACTAGAAAAAGAAAGGGGCTTCAAGCACCACTAACTTCAAGATAAGCATGAAAAAGGTGGTTATTAATAAAAGCAGATATGAGATACTGCCATGCAATGCTTTTCTAATGGGAAATACATGTAATAATGTATCTGTGTGCAAAGGAAACATCTGGAAGTCTTTTGGAGATTGAATTTGTAGACTGATCTAGAAAACTTGGGAAGATTAACAGCTCAGTTTTCAGGCACATTCACCCAGCCCATTGAACATACACAGAGAGGAACAAACCTGGCTGATGAAATGTCCAGGATGTTATATTGAGAACAACAAAATCCCACAATGCAGAAACCAGCAAGTGAATCCTAGCAGTGAACAGGAAGGTAATTTTACCATCCAAGCTGCTTTTACAAGTCCTCTACATATTAAAAACATGGTAATTCTTTGCAAAACTCCCAGCCTATGGTTATCAAACTCTCACCATCCCCTTTCCTCCCCTGGACCTTTAATTAAGTCTCCACAACGCTTCAAAGCAACAGCAGTCCAATGGGTTCAGAATAATTTCTTACAAATACCCTGTTCAAAACACAGGCTCAATGCAAGTTGCAGTCTTTGAACACAGCTTTTTATATAACTCCTTTTATTTTAATTTAGTTTTTAAAATATCAGGTTCTAATCCTCTCTAAGCAATGTACACCACCAGTAATAAAAAAAAATAATAAAAGATTTGCTCTTTGGCCTTTTTTTTACTATTTTCCTGATGAATACCTGTGAAACTACACAGGATTTCCCACATGAAAAGTATTCACAGCTACAAAAGAGAGCACCAAAATGGTTTTCATCAGCAGATCTCACAGTACTTTCACAAAGAACTATTCTTTAACAGATGGGGAGACTCAGGCAGATAAAGTAACTTGCCTGAAGTCACCCAACAAGGTATTACAAGTCAGGTTTCTGCTGTGCCAGCAGTTTGCTCTTGTGACTCTTTAGGACTAACTGCAATAAACCCACTCTGTGTTAGACCTTCAGGAATGACTTTATGGCATCAGATTACGAGTCTTCTTTGATGGGAGTGATACACACCCTCAAAAATGACACCTTGGGAAGTGAAGAGAGAGGCCAACATTGTGGTTGTGGGGAAGGGATCAGGATGCCACGACTACAAGAGCCAGGATCCACCTCTCCCAGTGGCTGCAGGGTGCTCCCTACCAACACTGTGCAACAAGAAAGCGCCAATGTGAGCAGTGAAAGACAGCTCTGTTTCACTACCCTCTAAATCTGCCACACTGAGCTGGAAATCGTGTGTCTAACATGATAAAACCTCACATATTTTGTTGGGGATGCTTGGGGGTCTCTGCACCTTGGCCTGGAAAACCTGTATTCAATGTCTGGCCAAAGCAGGTATTTGATCTAACCCCCTCGCTGCAGCATGTCCATCCACACCAGATGGTACCTCTGAGCCATGGTACCACCCTAGAGCAGAGTTGAGACTCTCTGGCACTGAGAAAAGAAAAAAACCTGTTTGGATAATTCAGCATCACGTAGTTGTGTGAGCAATAAAGTACCTGGGCTGTGTATCCACAGAGACACGTGAATGTTTTATCACATCCCATGCAAAATACGATGAATCAGCTCATCCTTTGCTGCCAACAAAGAGCTGAAGGATCAGGCTGCAGACAAAATACAAGGGGGTGAGGATGGATCTCCTACAACTCCTTTGTAAGCAAACCTTATCTTCCACTTTTGAGGTAATCTGTGGGTTTGAGCAAGAAACAGGCTGAGAGAGTTGGGGCTGTTGAGCCNGCAGGGGGTTGGACTGGATGACCTCTGGGAGTCCCTTCCAACCCTAATCATTCTATGATTCTATGATTCTAAGATTTTGAGCTGAAGATTACTACATAAAACTTGAATTTATATTTTAAAAATATAAATTGAGGGATATTTTCCCTTTTTTGAGGGATAATTATTACTTGAGGGATATTTTCCCTTTTTTCTGGTAATTTTCAAAAATATCTGCACTTACTCTGCCTGTACTGCCACTCCCACGACCCACTTACACAGCAACTCATGCAAAGCCTGTCCCAAATGCAAGAGACATTTTCCCACCAAATTGCTGGAAAGAGAAACTCAGAGCTTGGTTCGCTGAACATTTCTTCACAGTTGGATATTTGAAAGCAGTTAGACAGCTCCTGGTTAGTACAACACTCACAGCAGAACAAAACAACCAACAGTCCCTGTACTCTGGTGTTCAGAAGTTTGTGATACCTGTATCCCAGTAAATAATCTCCTGTTTCTCTTTGAAGAACATCTGGCAAGAACATCCTGACTCCAACTTCACAGCAAAGACCTTAGCACTGTATTCCTGAGGTGTGAAGCAACAAGGAAAGCCATTGTTTTTTATTACCTGCAAATTGAAACAGAAGACAAAGTCTAAGATACTCATACTGCCAACATCAAAGCAAATGTTGCTGTTTGACAGCTGTTTAATGAAGTATCACGAGCCCTGTGTGGCAAACAGGACCACTACGCCGCGGGAAACATTATCCGGCCCGCCGAGTACTGCTTGGTGGTACGAGTTCAGAGCTTCATATTTCAAAGGCTTTGAACAAGGACAGCTTTACAGTTGCACGTGTCTTCCTGCCTGAAAGAGCTCTGTAACACTTCTGAAAGCAGAACTTCTACCCACCTCACCTGAGCAGAGACTAACGAGCGTTCACAGAGGGGTTTCACATGGGAGTGACCCAACACTTCTCACTCAGAGCTGCGTGATGTGGGTTTGCTCCGCTCGGCGTGTGCGGAGTCCGTGTTCCAAATCACCAGCGCTGACTTACAGTGCTGTAATGGCCTGTGAAAGCTTTGAAAGAGTTGCCCACCTGTCTTCAACACAAACCCACTACTCAGACAGCTTCACCAGGACTTTGGTCCCAGTGACAGACCGGAGTGTGATACTTAGAAGTCACTATTTCAGCAAAGAGACACCTATTTTAACTAGATGTTAGGGGAGGGCTGTGGAAAACATAAAACCTTACAATCATAGAATCATGGGCTGCTTTAGGTGGGAAGGGATCTCTAGTCCAACTCCCCTGCAGTGAGCAGGGTCATCTTTACTATATCAGGTTGCTCAGAGCCCCATCCACCCTGACCCTGAATGTCTCCAGGTATGGGGCCTCCACCACCTCTCTGGGCAACCTTCAGCTTTGTGAGTACATCAGGATAATCTGCTACTCAAGACCTACTGGAGAACAACTATCAAATCCATAGATCTGGGAACCAACTTGTGAATATTTCATTCTTTAGAGGATGGGAAAGGCTTGACACCTTGACACCACTCTCATTTAAGTTCTGTATCCAACCCAAACAAATTGGAGCAAATTTCTTGTAGTTTAATTAAGTAGATTATTTCTTTTTGACAGCCTCTATCAAGCCTGTAACCTCTTGGTGCCAAACCAAGGTAGTGCTGTTGGGAAGGTGACACAAGATATGCACTACATACACAGTGCAGCGTGGAGGAGCTCAGCCCGACCACATCACTCAAGCACAGCAAAGCTCTAAGTCAGATACACACATCCCCTCTGAGCACCACCTCAGTCAGATACACACATCCCCTCTGAGCACCACCTCAGTCAGATACACACATCCCCTCTGAGTACCACCTCAGTCAGATACACACATCCCCTCTGAGTACCACCTCAGTCAGATACACACATCCCCTCTGAGCACCACCTCAGTCAGATACACACATCTCCTCTGAGTACCACCTCAGTCAGAAACACACATCTCCTCTGAGTACCACCCAAACCACAGTGCACCTCACACAGAGCGTGACGTGTGCCGAACAACTCAACCGAGCACGCAGAGAGGCACCATGGGAGATTTTCAGCCATTTTGCCCCACTCTGGCAGTCGAAGGGTAGCGCCAGATGCTGTATGCACGCACGTGGAGAAGTGTTGAACATCCAGGAGACAAAGAGGAGTTACCAGCAGCTGTCTGCACTCAGCACCTCTGAGAACAGGAGCCACACAGCCTTGGGGGCTTAGGTGGGAGAGTTCAATTAGAGGAAAATTAAAACAGTTCCATTAGGAGCTACTTTCAAAGCTGTTTAGTCTAAAGATATTTAGGTTCAAATGTGTATTTTTGACTTCTTACTGACTTAGAAGTAAACACTAAGTAGCACATTTTGGAGTTACACCTTTCCACAGTTTTGGTAATACAATGTTGCCTCGGCAGTTGTGCACAGGGCGTGTGTTTTCTTCCAAAAAAGATGTTTTTAGGGGTAGCCAACACAAAACACTACAAATCACCCAACTGAGAGACTGGACTGTAATAAACAGTAAACATTTACCCCACACACAATTTTCCATAAAGAACTTGTGCCAATGTATAACATCTAAGTGAAATTGTAACATTAGGGGTGTAAAAAGTCTTCAGCCTTGAGATGTAGCTGTTGCCTCACTAAGTAATTTGCTGTTTGGATTAATGACTCGCTAATATTTCAATCAAGTGTAAGAGGTGTTTGTACATGGCCTGCCAAAGAGGTTTTAGTGGCTCTGAAAACTGAGGGCAGCCAAGAGCAGCAAAAGGAGTATCCACACTCCAATCTCCTGGAGGCAAGGAATTACATGTGGAGGGAGCACAGAGATGTTTGCACTAAACCTCTCATGGTGTAGAGGACGTGGCATTCGGCATTCCCCTCCTGCCCAACACCAGACAGGTGCTGGGACTCAGTTACTGTTCAGGCAATAAATAACTGCAGGCAGCCAGGGAGCCAGATTTCCAGGGACAGCTTTTGGGATCTGACAGGGTGGGAAATGCAGAGGGTTTCTTTTCTGTCATCTCTATCGTGACAAACTTCCACAACTGTGTTCATGTGTTTTGGATTTTGCAAAAAGTCTGTTTTACTTCTATGGGGCTCAGGTAAAGGGAATCTCAGTCCTTCAAAGGAGCAGCTCCTGAAAGAGGATGAGAAGAGCACTCTGGCAATGCTGAACACCATAGGCTGGAGAGGGTGCACATCTTCTGGGCTGCATGGCCAGTCTGAGAAGCGACTGGGAGAAGTGCCTTGCAGTGATTTCTATCTGCCAGTGATAGAACAAGGGGAAATGGTTCCAAACTGGAACATAGGAAGCTCCATCTTAATATAAGGAGGAACTTTTTCCTTCTGAGGGTGCCAGAGCCCTGGGCCAGGCTGTCCAGAGAGGTTGTGGAGTCTCCTTTGTTTGAGACATTCCAGACCAATCTGGACACGTTCCTGTGTGATCTACTCTAGATGATCCTGCTTGGGCAGGGGGATGGACTGAGTGATCTCTCGAGGTCTCTTCCAGCTTCTAGTATTCTGTGATCTGCATTCTAGAAACATTACTCACACAGGACAAAAAGTTTCTGAATCCCCAGTGGTCTTGTAAAATGCCACCCAACAGAGAGTACCACACCTCACAGACTTCAGAGCAATCATTTCCAATCTTGGATTTGGGGACTGGAGAAAAAGGGAAGATACCTTTTTCTAGCACTGATTTACACGATGACTGTTGAAAGCTAATGATAGGGTCAACACATTGGAACTAACACCACGATGTGGACCATAGAGAGCAACAGCCACACTCTTCACTGCATGTTCAGTATTGCCACTTCTACCTAAAAGATGTTTCCAGAGCACCCTGAGAGAAAAAGCCATTTCCTACCACCTTAATGGGGACAGATAAAGAGGAAAAAATAGACACTGTGACACCTCTACCTCCTTTCTGCGTCCTGATCTCAGGTCACTGAGTACACACTGCTGAGACACAGGGAGAATCCCAGAATCTCCTGAGCTGGACCCGTAAGGACCATGGAGTCCAACTCCTGGCTCCACACAGGGCCAGCCCAGTCAGAGCAGGGCACTGAGCGCATCCTCCAGACACTTCCTGACCTCAGTCCAGCTGGGTGCTGGGACCACTTCCCTGGGGAGCCTGTCCCAGTGTCTGACACCCATCTAAGGAAAGAGTCTCTTCCGGACATCCAGCCTACACCTCCCCTGGTGCAGTTTCATGCTGTTCCCTCAGGTTCTGACCCTGGTCCCCAAACAGAGGAGATCAGTGTCTGCCCTTTCGCTGCCCCTCATCAGGAAGCCACAGACCACCACAAGGTCTCCCCTCAGCCTCCTCTTCTCCAGACTGAACAGCCCCAGGGCCTTCACTATCTCCTTTTAAGACTTCCCCTCAAGACCCTTCTCCACCCTCCTTGCCCTCTTCTGGACAATCTCCAACAGTTTTGTGTCCCTCTTGTCCTGTGGTACCCAAAACATCACCCGATCCTCAAGGTGAGGGTGCAACAGCATTCTGCCAAGCGGGACAATCTACTCTCCATGTCCCCTGCGTGCTAAGCACAGACCTCCAAAGCCCCACACCAGGCCTAAAACACTATGCCAAAGTTTTACTTCCAGGCCCTGAACCAAACCAGCTTTTATCAACCCTATTTCCCTGGAAAAGCGCTGGGACTACCAGCGATGAGAACGCAGTAGGAACATCCAGCACACTGACACAAGGCTGCCTGCAGAGCTGTCGGTTCAGTGGGACTCCTCTGCAGTGCCAGGTAACCAGGTGGAA
>VXBZ01010135.1:0-125142 GCA_013399135.1 Heliornis fulica
ACACAGTTTTTTAATATATATATCCTGAGGAATATACACAGATCATAGAATTTGTGATTGCAACACATACTGATAAGACAGGGAATCAGAAGTACTGCAAAACCATGCAACATACTTTGGAACAAAGCACTGCTGCGGGTATAGGGAAGAAGTGCAGACACATATCTGCTAGAAGAGAAAAAGGAGCTGAGCTCTCCCTCCATTAACGCTGTCCTGTTTGTTGTATATAGTATTGATGCAGTTGTATAGCTCTTAACAGCTGCCTCTATCCTGGTCACAGGAGCATCTAGTGATCTATCCAGTGATCTTTCTTTGTGATCTTCACATGGTCATTTTGAAGTAATGACATTGCCCAGCTTCAGCCCTTTAAACGAGAAGGGAACCTAGACTCTGGCTGTGTCCAGTTGCCCTTTTATGTAATGGTATTCTCAAGGACAAATTGCCCTAAGCATACCTACTCTGGAATGATCTTCAGGATCCTTACATGTCTCCTATCTGGAAATGCAAGAAATGTAATTGAGAGCCTTTACACAATGTTTCAGAGGTTGCATGAACCATATATCCCAGAATGTCCCTGGTGGGGGTTGCCTGAATTTATCCACAATGCTTTGTGACATGGCCCTCACTACTAGGTCTCCAAAAAATGTCCTGCCACTTCAAGTCACACAATGTCTTTTCAATGGCTCTATAGCACAGACAAAAAATGCATCCTTTTCAGAAACCTGATCATCACATCATCCACTGTCAGAATTTGTCAAAGGGATGGAAAAGTGGAGGCAGTTTTGAGGTGGGAAGTGGTGTAGGTGCTTCTCTTCAAAAAGATATATTATACCTAAGAACATATTTTGGTGAGCTTTTCTAAAATAGTCACTTCCATTCATGGACTAATTTGGTTTAGAGTCTTAGATGAAGAGTAGCTCTGTATCAGAGTTATAAACAGAATAAAAATGACAATAACACTATGAAAGGTCACTTCTACTTAGATTTGGATGCATCACTGCCTCAGGAATGAGCAACCTCTGCAGATCCTTATCATGGAAGCTGCTGTAGAGATTATGATGGTACATGATCCCAAAAGAGGAAGACAGAATCCTGTATTTTGACCTTGATATTTTCAGGATACCGTAATATACAGCATACTGGTATAACCGTGTCCATCCTTCAACTAGAGAATTGCCACCAACCTAAAGCTGCTCTTAGCCTGGCCTACACTCAGTTTAGTAGCCTCTGTAGTGTGTCTGCCCTTCCAAGGGTGACCACAGACTTCACTCCAATAAAAGCTGCTATTTAGCACTATTTATTTTGCCAGTAGGACACTTGATCAGTCAGTCTATGGTCCTATTAATGACTGAGACTGCTTTTGGGTGAGAGTTGGTCATCCCTTGTAGAAGGCATGACAGAGCTTCCATGTGTTTTGAGTGACAGCTGGCTGCTGTAAGCTGGAAGTTTTGATTAAAGCTCTTTTGCTGTAACTTCTTTTCCAAGTAGTTCCTAGTTGAAACCACCCTCCTTCTCCTTGGAAAAACCTCAGTAACAAACAAGGAATAATGCAGGGTACTCTCAAAAAGAGGAAGATTAGAAATGGTATTTGGTTTTGAACCAAATACTGGTTACAGAAAAGCAAGTAGAGTAATGAACCTCTCTGTTTGGGTCCACACTGCAGCATCATCTGTCATTCAGACTCATGGCACAGGGCAAAACATTTTCACTAGATGAAGCCTTTGTCATGGTAATTGATGACTATATTGTCACATCTTTTCAGTAAATCACGTCTTTTCAGAAACTGCCAAGAAGGTCTGGGTTGACTGCAGCAGGGTCAAGCAAGTCATCACACAGGGAGAGAACAGATTGTGACAGTGACACGGGGCACCCGTACATTCCTGAGAAACACCTCTCTGAGTGCCCTTTTTGGGAGGGTAAATCAGTGTAGAAAAATGAAGGATAGAAGCGGGCAGGGACTTTTAGACAGATGAGTGAAAGAGATGCATACTAGTATGGTCTTTAACAGAGAAAGCTTAAAGAATTTGGCCATTGAAAGGTTTGGCTACCCATATGATATATAGATGGGAATCACTTTCGCCAGGTAGTTGTCCTAAAAGTTTGAAGTGTGAATTTGCATGGGTGCTGCATCTCAGGGGACAAATACTGATGGAGACTCCCAGTGTCAGCATGACCTTTAAGACTAAATTCTGACCCACAAACTAGAGCTAGCCAGTGGAGCTCTTTCACTGACTTGCCAATTTTACCTTGGAGAAAATGAGAGGAGGCTTGAGGGCAAGAAAACCCTCCTTTTGGCTACAAGACTCAGGCAACATGAAGAGAAAGAAAGTGAACAATGCCTTCATATATCAATCAACAAAACAAAGGAGATGCCCTTAATTATGTTTCACAACCCTAACATTGGCACCTTAAAAGGAAGCAAATTTAATGTTTTGAGCAATTGAAAAATCATCCAACATAACTAAATCCATAACAGCAAAGATTGTCACTTTTTCGTATGGCAAATTTCTCCTTAAGTAAAATAATTCAAGCTTATATATACATTCACAAAAGAATAGATTAAATGGCATATTCGTCTGCAACAGGAACAAGAGCAATGTTAAAAGGTAGTTTTCTAATAAAGATTCTATCCACATAAATAATGGCTTACTGCAGCCTAATAAACCTACCCCTCCTACATAATTATGTAGGAAGTATAATATTGTGTTGCCCTGGTCCAACATTCTCCTCCCCGTCACACACTCAAACACACACAGATTCTGCTTGTAATTAACAGGAAAATTCACTGTATTAGTTTTCTTTGCACTTTATAGAATAACAGAGAGATTAATTAAGAGGTCTGTATTTCTATTTCAAGGTTCAAGTACTTTCACTGAGCACATTGTGCTTTCAGAATCTGTAGTGTCAGCAGAATTCCTTACTTCAAAACACAGACATTTCTCTTCCTTAAATTTTCCTTTTATATATGCAATTAGTAATGATTGTGAGTAGTTAGGAGGCCCAGACTGCATCCTCACCTGTTATAAATCTAAGGCCAGAATGTGCTGTGGATATGTGCAAGTGAGGCTGCACAATCATTATAAGACCAGGTGATGCTAACTGAAGAGGCCCTTAAATCTTCGATGTTATCCTCTAAGTTGTCCTGGAAAATATGAGTCTTGTAGAACCAGCTATATCTTCACTGAAACCAATGGAACATCCCCACACCAGCTCACATGCCTGTGCTTCCCATCAATGGTACAGCCTTCTGGCTTACTACTATAACTTAAAAATGCATTTCATCAGAGACAGTACTTTCTCTGCAGCTCTTGATTTTAGTTATCTTTGCATGTGGCACTGGTAGACATAGGCTTGGACAAGGTAATGAAACCTCCTGCAATAACCTAAAACCTGATACATTTTTATTTTCCTTTTTACAATTTATTTTTAATATCTAGGCTCACAAACACATCTAAAATTCTATCAGATTTTGCTCTAATGACTCATATCAAGTATTTTATTAACTTTAGAAACCACTTAAAATCACTCATACATGAAGTTAAAATTTTCTTGGCACAGACATGTAACAATAAACCAGCTTTAAACAATGCTCATAGCTAACTGAGGCACACTTGTTTTTAAATATGTCTTTCAATAGCAAACCAGGCAAATAGATGAGAAAGCACTCCTTAACTTTAGTTATTACCTGCTATAACACCTTTCTCTACTTTTTTTCCAGGGGGTCAACTGTCCTATTGAAAGGACTATGCATGTAAGCCCTAAATCTAAAAATATTTCTTTTTCTGCCTAATTTCTGTACAGGAGTTAGTTGTGAGCGTGAGACTGAACAACAAGGCCTTTGATATAAACCACTTAGTCCTGTTCAGTAGAAATCTTTGAGCTTTGCTGACTAAGTTTACATCTTTCCTCAAGGACAAACAGAGATTTAAATGACCACCCTGAAGAGGAGCCTTGGTGTCTGCAAATGAATATACAAAAAGCAGAAAACAGCAGAATTAAACTCTCTTCCATTTGTGCCCAGAAAAATATTTCACTGCTGTTGTGCCATAACTGCAGCTCTGCGAAACAGAAGCAATCTCTCTGGAATGAGAGAAATGTTCTCTCATGACAGAATTGGATGGAGACTGTGGGCCTGAGTTCTGCTTGTTTAGCAGAAGAGTATCTTCAGCAGCTGAGTATCTTCAGCAGCTTCCATGGAGATCTGCAAACATCAAAAACACTCACTAGTAAAGGCACCGGCCATCAGGCGTTAAGAGACAATGTTCAGTGGACTGTTGTAACCAAGAATTTATACTCAAGGGCAGAGTTAAAGCAAAGAAAGAAAGGCAAGGCAGGGAACAAGGAGTTCCACTTTGAAGTTGCAGCAGTTCTTTTCTGATTATTTTATTGTTGACACCATCCACATATGAGTGAAAAGAAACACTATCACTAAAACAAGAGCAGTGCTATAGGCAACCAGTCATTCTGGGATGTAGCTTGTCCATCAAGGCCAGTTACAGACTTATTTTATATGATCTTACATGATGTTTAACATCTAGCTATCACATCTATAAAAGTCTAAGCATCATATAATAATTGACAGGCCAGGTCCAGACAACTACTTTTCAGTGTGTCACTGAAGTTCTTGATAAAAAAGGAATGTTTCCATTTTTTAAATAGGCTGCAGTAAAGTGTGATGAAGTCACTACTAATTTTGAAGGAAATTGTAGATAATATGCAGCATATAAAAACATCTGGGATCACACACTGAAATGAGTTCAGCACCTTCGGTCTCATGGCCATGCATGGCATTGCTTAAAGGCTGAGAAATGTCATTGACATGTATTAGCAAATATGTTCTAAAAATGTTTTAAAGGCTTAAGGCAACTGGGCATATGATAAAATATTCACTGACTGCTCCACACTAGATGGTGTGAGTAAATTGGGATACACTGATTAGCATATGATGACACCATAGCTTTAGATAAAGCCTGGATGGTAAAGATAAGCCAACAGCATAGCTCCCGTTCAAGAAAATGCTGTGGATGTTATTTCCCATAATGTGGAAAGCATATAGAAAGTCCTGAGTATTTATTCATGTTCTGTACACCAGAAAATTAAAAGATGAGCACTAAATAAAAGCAAATTTAAGAATCAGAGAAATGAAGCACTGCATAAGAAAAGTCTTGCTTCTGTGGCAGAAGCTGCCATGATGTTGTGGGTTCCTCTCATGTGCAACCTCTGTGCTGCATTACTGCAGTCAGTCTTGGGCTGACTGGAGCATTCACAGGTGATACATGTCAGAGAATCCAGACCAGAGAGGAGACTATCACAATAAGGTAACCAAGCCAGACATATCAAAATACAATCAAAATACATTCCTTTCTAGAAGGATGGATAGATCTTTGTGAAATAAGGCTTCTCTTCTTTTTCCTGGAATATTTGCCTAAATATTTTCTAATCTAAAATAATTTTCAACCCAAAACAATTTCTTGGAAAAAATATTTTTCATCCTTATCTGATGTACATTGGAATATCTTGATTGTTCTATTTAAAAGTATTTTGTTTGAAGCTTACTTGCTCTGACTGAGAAAGATCCCAATGAGATAAAGTTCTTCAGGTCTTTTCCCTCATTTCCAGCCATCTCAAAGCTCAGAAAGCCAATTGGCAGTGTTTATGTAGAGCATTACCTCATTATATAGAGAGGGAGTTAGAAAACACCATTATGTTTTTTTTTTAAATAGGAATATTATTATTATTAATAATAATACCATGTTTTATGTAGATTGAATTTAAATAAACATATATTTAAATAAGATTTTCTGTCTACACAAAAACCAGTTATAGCATCTATAATTTACAGAAACTAATTCATGATAATTTAATTAGCTCTTTGTTTCCCCTTGATTCACCACTGAACTGTGAGACACTTTGTCATGGATCTGCAGAGAACAGAGAAAATCAGAGATGCAGTGAAGCACACATTTTGGAAAGTAATGAAAATTTTGCACTTTCTAAGAAGACTTTAACAGCCTGTCATCCAAGGCAAAATCCCCTTGGGTCTTCTAATCCCAAACAATATTTTGGGAAAATCCTGTCATCTCTTCCCACTAGAGCGTTCTGTAATTGAGACTAAGAACTATATTCAGTTAATCTTTCAGTCCACCTAAGTATTTATCACCCTTCTAAGTCTGCCTTTCAAGGTGCCTATGTAAAGCTCCCTGATTTTTGAATAGTAGACTGACAAATCATGCTCCACTGAATAGTTCTTTATGCAAACAAAGTCCCTCTTGAGAAGTGAAAAATAAAACAGAAACCAGAACTATTTATTCCAGGAAAGGGAAACTCCATCTGCCTTTAATCAGTACACAAACAACAAAGAGATGGTGCAGATTTGCAATCACGTGCTTTCACAGAGATGCATAAACCAGGGATTGTGGTATGTGAGACACAGGCACGTACCTATCCCTGTCCATAAGTTTATTCCCACACACCTCATAAATGACAGACACATGCAGAACTCCCCTTACTCGCCAGTTTGTGTCCACAGGTTTGCATGGCTGTTGGACTGTTTTTGTTTAAGCTAGAGTTTTTCTGGTAAATCTCATTAAACAATGACTGTTACACATTTTTTTTTAGGATGACTGAGAAAAAAAAAGACAAAGCCCAAAACCTTTAAAAAAGCCCTCATGAGAGTGACAGTAGTTAGGAGGTTAACCTATTGCTAATATGAGCTCAAAGTGAGAAAGCTTTCCATCACCAGTGCAGATGGTAGCAAACAAAAATCGTTATCTATCTGATGGTTGTGCAGTAATCTAGGAGCGTATGAGTGGAGTATCTCAATCCATTTCTTAGTGGATAAATATGGATTCACAGCATGCAAATATTTCTCATGCTGTCAAAAGTTACTAAATTAACTGTGATCAAGGGTTGATTAGGAATCATAAAGGATAATAATCGTTTTTCCTCATCCAAAAAGCTACTCTCTAAAGAACAGGGCAGCAGCTAAAGGATGATGCTAGCTTTTTCACATGTTTAGCAGAATTCAACAAAATACACTATGGGCCTGAGCTTAAGGCTGTTTTATCTGTCAAGTATCACAACCATATTTTTACTTCTCTGAAACTTTGTAAATTACAGTTTATTAGACTTTAGATGGTTGAAGCTCACGTTTAACCAAACCCTGTTTCTGAATCACATTTAGTGTAAGAGAAGATAACTTTTTGTTTCCAGAAGCTTTATCTTTGTATCCAGAAACATCACTCATATATATCAGACCCATACTATCTGCCCATAATTACTCATAATTGCAGTCTCCTGCAATGCTTTCTCACCTTGTCCTTCTCCTTACAGCGTCTTTCCTTCAGCCCTCATGTACACTCTGTTCTTTCAGGAATTGCTCTGTCTGGATTGCTCTGTGTCTCTAGATGCATTTAATTACAAGACTAACCTATAACAACATGAACCCCAGCCTGTTCCTCAGCGTTTCCCTTACCTTGGCACTGGTTTATTTTCAAAGTCTGTGTTAGATGTAAATTTTTTTCAATGGGGAGTGTGGAATGTGAGAGCAGTGGTCTTAAAATGTTTTGTTTACTATTATTTTAAAATGTAGGGGTTCCAGGAGATAGGAAAATTGGGTTATTTGATTTTTTTCTTGGGGAATAGGGGGTGAAGGGGGTTTGGGAGGGAAAAAGGGGAAGCAGATAATTTCTGAGCTGTCTTCTGCCTGTATCCTTGGGATTGTGCCTAGTGCTTCTGCACGTTGCTCAATTAACATTCTTCATGTTTTACGAGGTATAAAGTTGCACCTCATGAGATGCATGACCCTAAGTCCAGTGGGATGTGGCCAAACTTGTCACATTAGTGGGCATTCAGAAAAAAAGAGCTACATTTGTAACTTTTTTTGCTGAAAACCTGATTCAAAGTTAGGTCTCAAGCTGAGAGGCTGGTGTATTAACCTAATGTGCCCACTTGACTCTCTCCTAAGTATCATGATAGATTTCTTTTAATCTGCTGCAGAAAATAAATTGCTGGAGAAAAAAAAATAAAGATTTGTACTCTTTAAAGACTAATCACTTTCAGGCGCTGTATGGCAAACAGCGAGATTCAGAATGAATCCTTTTACTGCATTACTCATGACAGCTTACAACCCAGACTATTAAACATTCATCAATAAAAATTTAACATCCCATCTTCCCTTTGATATCCTCAACTGCTCCCTACATAAGACAACAAGAAGGCTTTCCACAGCTCAGTGTGATGGCAGGACATCAAAGCAGCCTCCACAGCTAGCCTGCTTCGAACAGTTTCTTGTATTTAGAAAGTAGAGTTGTCACATGGGAGAGGAAAAAGCAATGAAGGAGACTCTCTCTGGTTTGAATATATATATAATCCCTCCCAAGGGGTGCAGTATGTCCGCGTTGTGGCTGAGTGGCAAGTTGCACTTCTCTTCAGGTAAGTATCTGACAGACCACACAGAAGCAAGAAAGAAGAGCTGGATATTTACCTTTTTTAAACAATGAGCACTGCATGTCAGGACTTTAACTGCTGAAAAAAAAAAGGAGAGGTATGTGCTTAAAAAACCTACTGGGTTTTGTTATATCCTGGATTGGACAATTTGTTCTAGCCACTGTTTGCTGGAGAAGTGAAGTTTGTAAACAAATAAATCTACTTTCCTGCTCCCTTAAGAAGATTTGTACTTGACTTTGAAAAGCCAAGCAGGAAATTTTCAGTGGGCAACTCCAGATCAGCAACTTCCATTTTCAGCTACATAAGGAAAAAAGAATTGGAAAATCAGGGTTTGCAATTCAGTGTAGATACCTAAGAGACAAGTTTACAAGAGAAATTTTGGAGCATTATCTGTACCTCCAACCATGCTCAAATGTCATTTCTCAGTGATTTTTTTATTCTTCTCACATCTACTACAGCCTAAAGTAAGAGGACAGTGCTTCATGAATTTCAGGGAGAAAAAAACTGGCTCAAACTTAAAAAGGTTCAGTCTAGGCTGAAGGTTCAGCTCGGTAATGTGAAACCCTTTTATCACCTCAGATTTAGTTAACATAGATTTCACCCATTCTCAAACTCAATCTAGAACACCAACAGGTGAGTTTACTGACTTTGTATGTACCGTTATACTGTGAAAAAGATGGAAGTAAAGATGATATTAAAATATTTATTTCTTATTTCATTCATTTGCAAAGCTAGTTATAAAGTTTTAGTTTCATATGTGAAGAAGATGGAGTTTATGGAACTACTGTTTGAAAACATGCTATTCTCAGACACTGAACCGCATTTGGAAAGTGATGTCATTGTCCTTGGAAATACCACCCTCTAGTTCCCTTCCTCTCTGTAAATTCTTTCTAAATCCTTCTCACCCAAGTGACGCAGGTTCCCCTTAATCTATTTGTTTCCCTGGAAGTGAGGAGATGTTTGATCTAGTTTGAAAAGCACACCCTTTGGTCAAGCTGGGGCTGAGTGCAGTTTGTCTCTCACCCTGAAATTACATCCATTCATCTTGCAGCTAAATTTGTTATCACTAGACAGACTCTATACCAGCAGCTCTACCAGAGCATCTGGCTATATCTTCATACAAAAACTGCTGGACATCAGTCGTACTTATTCTCCTCAACCTGACTCAAATCCCCCTGTAGCTGGAAGATTTTGTGTCATAGGTGGAGTTTAGCATCTGATGCATCTGACCTTAGGGTTCACTGGAGTTATTAAGGTTTTGCCCCATCTGCCTTTCTCTGGCTTCTCCATCCTGTCACCAGTCAGTCTGACTGTCTGCTGCCCACCCGTGGTGGCCTAGGGTTCAGAGCAACACTCTTGTCCAAAGCTGCCTGTTCCAGGGGCAGAAGCTGGAAGTCACACCCTACAGTGTGCATCATGAAACAGTTATCGTTTTCTCAGTTGCAGCTGCCCGAGGAAGAGGGAACTACTGGGCAAAAAAGGAAGACAGTAAAAGAAAAAAAAGCACAACATTCTCCTGGTGGTAGAAATCTATTTTTTGAGACTCTTGGATTCCTTTTGATTTCTTTTATCAGGTGACTGATAACTTCCTGAAGCTGTCATTCAGCATAGTTTTGATAGCATATTACAGTTTCAGCTCACTGAAAAAGTAGAATTTATATCAGCAAAAAGAAAGAAGAGGTAATATTGCCAACAATACTGTGTTCATTAACCTGGCTTTGTTCAGTTTTTAGTGACCTGTTCAGGAGTCAGAGTGCTGCTAAGGAAGTTCAGGAAGAAGATATTCCTCTCTCCTGCTGCATATGAGTAGAGAACCAACCCTGTTGATTCCACATGAATTACAATCACACCAGATGTGAGGGTTTTGCTGTGGCCTTTCACATAGCTTCTGCTTCTCTCATATAAAATCCTCTGGACTCTGCTCACATGTAGTACTGAAAGGTTTGCAGATTATTAACAGGAAACTAAGTTTAGAAAAATATGATAAAGGCAATATTTTTTTTCTGCTCTTAAAATTCCTGGTGTTTTAAAATTTTCCTCTAGCAATAGCAGTGGCAACTGGTATCTTCTGTTGAACTGAATAGACATCTCAGTCTTGCTGCAAAGTCACAAGTATATTTGGGAACAACTATTAGGCTTAAAAATAATGGCAATTTATCTATTATCCTATTTTTTCTACTCTTTAAGAAGTGTGTGTGTGTCGGGGGCGTTGCTGTTGCCTGTTGTCAGTGGGTTGGGTTTGGGTTTTTTTCTGAATTTAGACATAATTCTGTATTCCACTACCCAGGACCTGTTTGCAACTCACTTAATGGCTTTATGGTGATTTTCAGGCAGTGAAATGACATGGGGAATAAAATTATCTAGGTGGGAGAAGACATTTCATTTGAGTTTGAGAGTAAAGAAGGACCACAACAGGAAAATTGCGTCAGAGAATGTGAAAGCATGTCAATTCTCTCAGAGCAGGCTCAGTGCTGAAATAGTGCAATCCATAGTACAACCAGTGCTGGAGATGAAGTTTTGAAAACAAAGCAGTGCCTTGTATTCTAAGAGTACACTGTGATTTCTCTTTTAATGCCAGTTCATCCTACACTTGGTTTGCCCCTGAAATAGATAAATAGCTCAGCAAAGATTATTCAGAATGAGAATGACTTATTTTATAAAAATTTGGGACATTTCCAAGCGTCAGTCTTGTTTTCATGAAACCTGTATCACTCAGCTTACACTCACCCTTGAGACCCACTCGAAGAGAAATTTAAACAGGCAGGACACGATTCACCCAGCCACAGTTTTACTAGGATAGTGAGACTAGCACCCTTCATTTCTCTGAAGTTCCATGGGAATTTTAAAGAGAGCTACATATTAGCATTTGCCAAAACACAGCCATCCTTTCGAGCAGTCTCTCTCTTGCTCTTTCACCCAGTTTCCATCACATTCCTGAACAAACACAGTGCAAACACACATCAGGACTTTTGGTTCTCCAAATATGCTAATACTCACTGCTTAAAGGGGTGTGGTATGTGGGTTCAAGTCATGTGGATTTGATTAGTGAAACTTAATCGACTGAAAATTGTATGATAAACATCCATATTAATAATGAGTTTTACTTCTTTAATTCCAAAACTGGTACAGCAGGCATTTTTATTTTTAAGCAGGATATATTCCTAGTATAACAATCACATGATATGCAGAATAAGGCTTTGCTGCAGGGCAGTGCTGAATCTGTTATCTCAAATATGTAAGCTGTGACTATCAGTTTAAAAGTAAAATTATCTCGATGTACTAGCTGTGCATACAATTTTCCCTCTCTTTTAGTAGATTCCAGATGACTGTCTGCCCTAACTGTAAAGGAATTTGAGCAAATTCTCAGCACTCTGGTCAAAATTCACACCTGTGCAGAGGGACCAATGTGTCATTCAAGTCCCACTTAGGTTCTGGGAATCTTGTCTCTACTCAGTTCCTAAAAGATAGTGAGAGTGGAAGATGATCATTATGCCAGAAGAGCAGACACATTCTCTTATGGTAGGGAATTGACTGTTTTCAAGTGGCTAGGCTTGGTGTTTTACACAGTGATGAAAGAATTCTCTGGTTTGAAATGAAAAACTTAAAATTTGGAAAAAATCTGTAAAGCTACTGAGGTACAAGTCTGGATAGTTATAATTCTGCCTTGAAGAAATTTTAGCTATGTATTTGTAGAATCTTCTCAAATTCACACAATCTTTTAAAAATTTGCACCCAGTCATAAGTACCAACAGACATATATTTTACTAGTATAATTAGTAATTTTAAGCTCAAGTTGCATTAAATGGTATTATAGCAATATAATAACACCAGAGCTGTAAGCTGCTAGTATTAATGTACAACAGTCAGTCAACACTGACTGACATTTGTGGAGTAGAAGCAGAATATAGAAATAAGCAACGATGGTAGTGGAATAAAAAACCTCAGCAAGGATACTAGTAGATTTTTCCACTTTGCTTCTGTTCTTGAGGCTATAGGGGGGTGTGNTGTGGAGGGAAGCATGTTAATGCATAGGACCTAATTTCCGTGCTGGTAAAAGAAATTTAGGGTAGTGCAATCTCTCAAATATCAGGCATCTGTCAACTCCTGGTCCCAGTGTTTCAGTGAAAATGTCCTGTGCATGGAACAAATAGTCCTGTGCAACTCTTGCATACTGAAATCTGAACTAAGAAGAAAAGTATAATTTTTTCCCATCCATCTGATTACCAACCACTTTTTTCCAACAGCTGACAATCAAACGCACATTAGCTGCTGTCAGTCACCATCACAATTTTTCTAATGTTGATATCTGTGTAGTAGGAATTCTATCAACATATCAACCGAGTTCATATATGCAAACACAGAGAAGCTGTTCCAGTCATGATAACCATAACTATACTAGGGATTTTAGAATAGCTTTACTTTCCCTCCTCCAGCTGCTACTGGAATATATTATGAATCGGAGATCTTAAAACAACTCATGTATTATCCTCAGTATATAGATAGTGAAGTAAAAGAACAACCTGTGGGATTAAACAAGTATCACACTGAGAAGAACACTACTGTCTAATTTACAGTGCCTGCCCCAGCAAGGAAGGAGACCAGAGAATACAGACACTTAAACCAGTGAGTCTCAGAGAAGTCAGTTCTGATCAACTGCACTGGTGAAAGGCAGTTCCCCAAGGAACGCCTCCCACAGATAGCTCTGAAGTGAAAACCACTAACACACACGGCTGTGCAAGATAAGAGAGGTTGTGTTTAATTCCAGCATTGGTCCCACAAGACTGTGCAGGCAGGCACAGTTGGTTTGAAACTGGTCTGCCTGAGAGTGATCATCAGAGTGGTACAATAACCCATAACTTGTCCTGAATTACTACTAACACCCAGTGTAATAGGAACAGTAACAGTGCCGAGTCCTGAGCCAGCTCTGCATTCCTTAAATGTTTGAATATTTCTGTATGTTCATTTCAAACTGAGAAAAACAGCTTGAGATTCAAATGTTAAGGAGTTACAGCCCAGTTGCTTAACCCTGTATTTGAAGTCATCATTCATTCACAAGCTTCTTCTCCCAGGATGAATTTGGCACACAACATGCCACCCCAGAGATTTCTCACTGCCCTCTCCGCGCACGTACACACATTTGACACTGAAGCATTTGGCTGGCATTGAGCTCTAGGCTGCCCCACGTTCCACTGCGCTTGCTGGGCTGCAAGCAAGACAATAAGGAAGGCATGCTAAAAATGAGAGAGATAGCAGGCATCTGACATGAAATATCTGACCAGCATATGCTCATATATAATGAGCTGTCAGTAACAAAAGTAAAAATGTGGGCGATATGTTGAATAGTTCATTTTAGCGCATTTCAGCTGTTCTGAAGGAATAATGGTGGAGCTGGTGGTTAACCACTGCTCTTGACATTTTACAGATGTAACCAAAGGCTTGTAATAAAACCATGAAGCCTCCTGCTGTGCATGTTCAAATGTTGTCCATTATTTGTTGGAGCATCACTTCCCATATAGCTGGAAGAGGGGAAGACAGGCAATACGCAAATAATGATGTTAAAGCACAAAATCACAGTCACAGCTCTATATCTAGGGTGATGTATTGGTCTTAAAGACACACTGTCACTGTAAGACAGTCTGAAGTCCAAAGCTGAAAATCAGAACCTGGAGGTTATTTGGCCACACAGTGCATTAAGAATCAATTTGAAATGGTTTATATAGGGTTAACACATGGTTAATAGATTCTTTTAACACATATCACAATCCCTTGTAGCTTTTGTAGTTGCAGATGGTTACACATACATCAGTAGTAAGTGATAAAGATGGTTATAAGTCACATTTGACCCTTCTATAAACGGACTATAATTATTTATTAAAACACATGCTAATAATTTATTATTTTTCATACACTATCAATGGAACTCTTGGGTCCATGGCTGAATCACTATTATTTCTCAGAGCATTCAATTTCCATAATTATAAACCAAACAAAATCAGAAATTATGGACCTTATGA
This sequence comes from Heliornis fulica, assembly GCA_013399135.1. NCBI lineage: Eukaryota > Metazoa > Chordata > Aves > Gruiformes > Heliornithidae > Heliornis > Heliornis fulica. Next base: position 14,463 of record VXBZ01010135.1, read on the forward strand.
AACCTCAAAAGTTTGAAACTACCTCAAGTTAAGGCTCTGTGATGTGAGTTAATGCAAGTCAATGAGAGTTACCTAGTTTGTTCAGTCATGACTCCTTCCACCCTTACAACAATTATACACATTTATTTGTCACAGAAATTGCATGATACTTGGCTTTTGCAGTATAAATTCGCAATCCTGATTAAAGACACACTGTTGTATTTGGTTATAAAGTATCCATGCAACTTATATATTATACATTACAAATAGGCAGGCAGTACCAGCCCAGAAATGAAAAGGATTATCATTATCTGTTTATGTATGTGGAACACACGGACATAAAGGACCAAGTTTTCCTGAGAGATCACTGTCTTCACCTGCAGAGTGTACACCACTGTAGAAAATGCCTGGCTTGATTTAAAAAAAATGGGAAGCAGAACAAAATCCAGTGCTCCAGTTTTCCAATGCTATGGGACATAGATCTGAGTTTAAAACAGGATTGCCCTGTCACTCCTTGTGAATATCAGATAAAGTCATCAACCATTTGGGCCTGAAGACACCTGGGACATATTTATTCCATTCCTCTTTGTAGATTTCTTTTCCAACTTCTGCCAATAACAAATATTAAAAAAATAGAAAATGTGAGACAGGGCTCAAAATGGTGGTTTTCTTCTTCCAATGTTGGTTTTGATTCATCTTGACAACCCGCTAGTTTTTATGGATAGAAAATAACATTTTCCAGGCTTTCTAATCACATCTTCCAAGTGTAGGAATTAGAACTTTGCTTTGTAAGTTTTTCAAATGAAAACTAAGTTACTTTTGAAAAAACAGCAACTGCCTCGAGAATTGCTTGAAAATCAAAAGAAGTGGAAATACTGCATTTTTGAACAAAAAAAGATTTCTTCCTAAATAAACCAGTCACACTATCTAGCAGATGAATCCGACTTACACCGAACTCCAAGAGAATCCGGGGGCAACACATTTTCAACTTTCTTGAGTTAAAAAAGTAAAAAAAAAGCAATTTCTACAAATTCCCCTATGCCAAAAGACAAAAATGCATATTAGCGTCTTCATCACTCTCAGTTCTAAGAGATCCAAGAAGTATATAGAAAGCAAAGAAAACAAGATGAACTATTTTTGACTCAAAACAACTTGACTGAATTTGATTGAAGCACCGGGCAATGTTCCAGCGATGAAGTGTGTGTTTTATACTACTCAGACTGCTTTGCCCTTTCCTTCACATAATGCTAATGAGTAACAGAGCAACTTCAAAGTTTGGGCACTGAGGTGTGCACACATTTAGGTTAGTCTATTCCAGTCTTAAGAAGGATTATGAACTAGGAACTACAGCTCTACTGAGGTGTGGAGTTGCAGTAATGGTTTTAAACGTAATACTAAATCACTAGACTTGTTCTTGGGATTCTTAAGTATCAAAGTGCATTTGATTCCCCTCTCGAACAATTAGACTGAAAATCTACAATTCAGCAGAACACAAAAGAGCAAAGGCAAATTATCAAGTGCTGAGCAAGAAAATGCCTTTATACTCTATCTACACTATGTAAACAGTCTCATTTTTGCAAACCATCCAAGAAGGAAATCAATGCTGAGTACGTTCTTAGTACTGATTATGAGACAGGCAATATTTTTATCTCTTCTGAGGAAAGCAGCTAACACAATGTTCTGGAATAATTTTCCATGGAGATGCCATATTAAAAATTTACAAGATTCTGGAGTAACTGTTCTAATATGAGAGTGATTTCTATTTTGGAACAGGAAGGCCATGTATCTAACTCTTCTAGAACACTTTATTCTGCAGTAGCTATACTAGTATGTTTCCTCAAGTAAACATGGACTGTGATAGATTATCAGCAGATGATTAAATCCTGTTTATATTTCTCTTAACCAAGGGAATATTTTTATTCTCAATTAAAATTGAGCCAAGTCCATGTCAAAAGAGACAGTCCCTTCTTGCCCCTTGGTTGTATAAGCCTGCTACGTTCTTCTGTAAAAACTTGTGCTTTTATGATCGCCCAGTGATCCAAAAAAAAAAAGAAAATTAATCCAAGAAATGAAAAGGTGTGTTTTTCATCAGGATCGATGCCTGATAAGGTTGCCCGCCAAGCTCTGTATGATGGCTACTGAGAGAAGAAAAGACATAGCATGTGCAATGAGAGGGTGGGGATATCACATCTGATATCTGTATGAAACGGTTGAAAGTTATCTTGAAAATATACCCTGGCATAATTTTCCTTCCATTCTTCCTTGAGATCTGATTTTCTTTTAAAATTATAATTCACAATTTTGAAACTAGCAAGAGCAAGGTATATAGGAACAAAGAAGTCCTGTGACACTCTGTTTTCTCATGGGTAGTAATATTTTGCTACCCAGATGAATTCACAGAAAATGCAAAAACTTTGATTTATGCATTAGTTCCAAAATATAGATTATCTAATGTTGTTTTCAAGACTAATGATGACAGCTGGGTTACATAGTGCTAATACTCCATTTTAATTTACTGGTGGACACCTACTGAGAGACTGGCTGTTGCCACGTCTTCTCAGTCAGTTATTTTAATACAACTTGATGTGACATTTCTGTAAGATTGTGACAGCTGGGGAGCATTCATAACACTTTATTTTCAAAGCCTAACTTAGGTGAGAGATGACTTTCTAGATCCCTATAGTAGCTTTCCCTCACTAGAGAGAAGGAAACTTTTTAGAATTCAAGTCAAACTAGGTGCTCAATGAAGGTCCTGCAAATGACCAAATGTTGCTTGCAACTACAGAGAAAGACTTGATTTTAAAGGAAAAAATCAACCTTAACTTTATTGTGTTAATAAAAATAATGAACTACTTAGACCTTAGTGGAACGACTTGAATAGTCCCAGGTTTCGCACTCGATTTACTTGAAGGGATTGGATGGAAAAGCAACAAGGCAGCACGGTGGTTTAATCCCTACTAGTAAGCAAGCACCATGCAACGCCTTGCACCCCCTCACCACCCCAGCAGAATGGCAAAAACCCAAGGAGAATGGAAAAAAACACTCTGTTGAATGAGATAAAGACAGTTTAATAGGATAACAAAGGAAGATGATGATGATAATACTACTACTAAAGTGATACATGAACACAATCACTCACCACTGGTGGAAAAAACCAAACCCTGATGCCCAGTCTGGTTATGAGCAGCAATCCTGCCTCCCTGCTAGCTTTCCTTGGTTACATCTGAAGCATGATGTTACATGGCAGGGAAAATCCCTTTGGCAAGTTGGGCGTCAGCTGTCCCAGCTGGGCTCTCCCACTTCTTGTGTCCCTAGCTGGGGGTGGGAAACTGAAAAGTCCTTGACAGTATAAATACTACAACTACACATTAACAACTAAAAATATCATTGTGTCATCAACATTATTTTCATCCTAGATCACTCAGCACTATACCAGCTACTTGTAAGAAAATTAGCTTACAAGACAAAACCAGGACAAAGTGATCCTTATAAATTATAGGAATGAAGGATAAAGAGGAGAAGATTTGCTTTTCAATTCAAGAAGCTAGATGAAGGAAAATGGAATTTCCAGAAATCCAAGAGAAAATCCCCTTGGAACAAAGTAATGATTTTATTTAGATTCTTCCACAGCCTTGACGAGTATTTCTCTCTTCAGAAAGATGGCCCTTAGCTAAGAACATTGTACCAGCACTTTCTAGCTTCTTGACTGTTCTAGCAAGACTACAATCTTGAAATTTGGCCAAGACCTAGTTATGTTTTATAACTTTCATCTTTTTAATATTTTTGCTCCTTTTTTTTTTAATTGGTTGAGAGATTGACAAGTCTTCTGTCCTTTTAGTATAGAGTCTGAAAGTGTGTTGTATGTACATACGTCTAAATGATCCAGTAACGTCTACACAAGGAAGATGTCAAACAAAGGTTTAAGTATTCTTAAATCAATTTCATAAAAATACCCAATAAAATGGTTCTTGTATTCTGGGTTTAACAGTTGTAAAACAATATAAAGCTGTCCACTAATCAGAGTGGTTTTTTAAAGGCAATCTTTCTATTTGGGTCTGATTCTACAGTTTAAAAATAATGCAGTAGTTTGATTTCAACAGAAAAATGTTCAGTCATCCTAAGTTTCTATTTGGTTAACCCAGTTAAGATGATTTTTTCAGGGTTTCTAACTTTGTGAACAGTCTCCAGAGTTTCTAAGACTCATTGGTACTAATCCAATATCGAAATCTAAACTAGTGTGAAAACAAGTTGACTTCCTCATATTCCGATTTGTATTGTTTTAGAAAATATTTATTTTGCTGTTATGATCAGTAGCCTACCACTTGAGAAAGTATTTCCTTAGTGTTAGTTTTTAAAATACTTTGAGCAAAATTCATAAAGGGGTGTTTGTGTTTCTTTCCATCAGTGATGTGTTTCAGGAATCTTACAGACTCTAGCTAGATATAAACCAGTTGACCTAAAAGCTATGACCAAGCGTGGACTCTCATGCAGAATTACTATCCACTCTGTTATGCTGGCTACATCTTCAGGATCGGCCTTGTAGCCAATGTTCAAGCACGATAAAAAGAAGCACAAAATCAGACTTGTTTTCCTGCTCTGCTAAAAATGTACTTTAAAACTTTTCTCTGGCATTACACTGGTCTCAGACCAAGTATAATCTCAAGTACAGCAGGTAGAAATATATATTTAACCTATGTGTAGCTACAAGAGAAAAGCCATGGGTGCTAGCAGCATTTGTATATTGCAGACCAGTTGCCTCAGGCCACTAGAGGCTACTGCAGGCTAGTAGTAGTACCTAGGAATTCCAGATTATTCTGCCATTTATTCTTTAAAAAGAGAGGACATGGAAACAAGACTTAACACACCTGATATGTTGAAGTAACTTGAAAAACCTACAAATTTAGGGCATATCTACAAGAAGTGTCTTTTTCTCCTCCCAAAGGTTTCTGCCAAGAGTCTGAATGGAGACATTAATTAAAAACATAAATTTGTTTTGCTATGTAGATTAATCAAACTTTGAATCACCTTGCACTCACGGTTGTAGAGCAAAATTTAGAATTTCTCCTTCTTAACCATCAAAATCTCACAAAACATTCTGTTTTGTTCTGAACCAAGTTTCTAAACTAATATATTAGAAACAACTCACTGATTCCATGGGCTTTGATCTATCTTTTTAAACCAAGGAAAACGATCTTGGATTAGAGTTGGAACCACTCACATCTATATTATATTCTCTCTCACTTTCTTAAAGGTGGTAGAGATTCAGGCCTTTATATCCTCTTAAGCTTAGAAATATTTTGTTGGATGTTTCTGCACTATCACAACTTGTTATTTACAAAGAAAAAAAAATTGTGTCTACACTAAGCAAATGTATTCTGAGCTAAGGAAGTTCAGTGTATTGCTAATGGACACTGGCACCAACACTTCTCACTTCTGAAAACTTGACAGTAGTAAACAACAATAAGAGAGAAAATATATTATTTTATCTGGGGTATGATACCAGTCCTTTGACAAATGAATAATAAGCATAATATAAAAGTAATCATTAGCAGCATTATGTTCATCAGTTCATGAATGTATTTTATGTTAGCTCTTAAAGGAGACTTAAAATGAGAAATGAGAAATGAACTGTTGCAAAGGCAAATTAAAGGGCACATGGCAAAAAAAGGATTAGGAAAAAATAATTGTTGCTGCTGATTTACTAGTTACTTGATGCTTAAATAATCTGCAAGAGATTTTTTTAGTAAAATAGTTTTAGAAAGATATCCTTATTCTCTGTATTGGAAATGTAGATGTTAGTCGTCACTCCAAAAGCAGATTTTCTTCCTACATTGTGTTTGTATAGTAGCTAGCACAACAAGGACACAATCATGAGCTGGGCTTTTAACCACCACCATCATGCAAAGGCACAATAATTTAGGTCAGATGATATCACAAGTGTACAAGCAAGAGGGAAAACAGGTCAGTTTCTACAAACATTTCTGTCATTGGTCCAATTGACAGCAATTAACAGATTTTATTTATAATACTTTATATGAACTACCTGCTCTCAGTGAGGTAGCTGCTGTTTCACAGGTTTCCAATTCCACTTGCTGAAGTAAGTAGGTTTCCCCCCGCCCCTCCCCCCCTCCCCAAAATGGACTTATCTTGCTTTACCCCATTTTCCAAATAGGCTGTATAGCTATCTCTGGCAAAATAATCCTATTAGTATGCCTTAAGGTATGGAGGTTATCGACACCATAATACAGATCAGGATAGAACTGGACCAGATCTTTCACAGGGATTTATCACCAGCTGGGAGTGTGGCCAATGAATGGCTTCAGAGGAGCTGCATCTCCCTCCTGGGGAACTTCTGGTCATGCTGGGTGATGCAAACCTCAGTCATGCCCTGGCTCTGCACTAATAGGCTCTGCCCACTTTGGGCTGGAGGAACAGATAGGTGCGGAGAGGTGGACACTGCATGCTACTGGCAGTGTTAGTCTGGAGAACACCCGGAGACATCTGATGGCTGAGCTGTTCGGGAGCCAAATGGAAAAAGCTTACTGAATGGAACAGATGTTTGTGGTGCAAGAGGTTTGAAACAAAAGCTGTGTCAATCTAAGTAATGTTTTGAGTTACACATGCTCTGATTAGGACAACAATGAATTGACAGTCTCTAGGGCAGAAAAATAATCCTTGATTTTCAGGGCAAGAAACTGTTTTTCAGATGTCTGTGTACTGTCATTTTAGCATGTTTCAAGGACTTTGTGTACATAATCTCTGTTCCTATGAATGAAAACCACCAAAGGAAAAGTAGGTGCAAGACATTTTAATAGTAATGAGTTTAACTTTAAAACATCATCAACATAAATTACTGACACAAGTTTTGTAAGGACTTTCTAGGCCTTGAAACTAATGCAAAAAAAAAAAAAAAAAAAAGAGCATAATGCCAAGACATCTCATTCTCAGAGTATTATAGGAGTAGTTGGATAGTAGTAGTTTTCACTCTTACTCCCTGAATCATTTGGTGAACTAGGCTGGGTTGGCTGGAGAGGGTGTTTCTTCCACTTTTTGGAGTGCATTACAAACTAGTCTGTAATTATACTACACTGGTGGGTTCTGGAAAAGGTATAAAAGTGAACCAGTAGAATCACTAGGTTGTTTTATTTGAAACTAAGTTAATGAGAAAAAATGACACTCAGACAATGAGTGAGGCAGAATGAAATAGCCAGCAAGTCTGTAGAAAAGCCAAGGACAGAATCTGAACTACTTAAATGTCTGCCTTGTCTCCAAAACAAGGCATGCTGACAGAAGAAGCATTTTCAAACTTGCTTTGAATTACCAAAACCATCCATGAAAGTCACTGTCATGCAGTAACATTCTGTCACAGAATAGAGAAGAATGGATATTTAGTATGAATTTGCAACCAAGTTTGAAGCTTCCATTTTTTTGTCATTTCAAGTTATATGAAATTCTGTTCTGCTCTGTGAAGATTTTAGTAGGTCACTTATTACAATTAACCTGGGAAGAAAGGGCATATACAACGGTCTGCATTTTCTTGTTTGTTTCAGATAAAAGTAATTGTCAGCAAAAATTTGTATTTTTAATGCAAATGTATTCCTGTATAACTCCATTGCAAGAGAGATGAGACATGCACAAGAAAAAGAGCTTGCCCAGTAGATGAAAAGAACAAGACATTATCTTAAAACAAGAAGTATGTGGAAGGATTAAATCATGCAGAGAAACTCTCCAGTCAAAACAAAGTTGTCCTTTTGTAAGTTATTTTGTTTAATTTAAAACCAGAGCTTGTGCTGTCGCAATACTTTTTGTTATTGCTGTTTTAAATACCAACTTAAAAAAGCATTAAGTATATCTTTTGATTTCAGTCACTGAACATAAACTGTACATGGAAATTAGCAAGAAGAGTGGGCTGAAGGGAAATGTATTTTCAGAGATCTTGTGTACTCCACTGTGACACTAGAGGGTTTCTGGTGTGTTTCTATGGGTTGCCGGGAATAGGATCTGACCCTGTGGCTTTCCTTGCCTTTATGTGGAAATTGCACAAGCTGGAAAGGCAGTTTTTTAACACAGGGGAATGATAGAGGCATTTCATTCTACTTCATTCCCTTCAGAAGTCCACCTCTACTCTGAAAGGTACTCAGGCACAGACATAACTTTCAAATGCAGCCTTTAGCAAGTTAACTAATGTCCCCCAGCCCTAATTATGTACAGAAGCATGTGCTTAATGAATTTTTAAAATTAGAAAACATTCAAATGAAATCTGTTCTACCTCCTTGCAGGCTAATTTGTAGAAAATTTGAGACAAAATGATCATATTCTAAACAGAAAACAGATCTAACTTAGAACTTAGTGATGGTTTAATCTTTGTAGTATTGTGTCAAAACGGGAGCAATTATTGCAGGCAAAACTGGAAAGCAGTCAATGAAATTAATTTCTTGTTGAACTTTAATGTCAAGTATGATACCCTAGTTCTTGCTAGAATAAATGCCCAGGAAAGGAATTTCCAGTGTTGGCACTGGACTTTTCAATAGAAGTTCACATAAAGAATGGTAGTAATAACTCCAATTTTAAACATCTTAATAAGCACATCTTATAGGCTGTTATAATGATTCATTCTAGGGTCTCAATAAAAAGGAAAAAACTTGAAATAAAACACCTTAAGCATAAGTCATTCAAACAGCAAATGAGGAACAGATTCAAAACCTTATATCCATTTCTTTTTGGTGTTACGTGAGCTGTTCTCTAATCTGGAGAGGATCCCGATACAGCAGCTACGATAATTGTGTAAGTCATGGACATATTAATAACTGTAATTGCACAGTCAACCATTAAGAGTAACTCATATTTTAAGAGGTGACAAATGGGTTTGAGAGTCTTAGTATTCACGAAGAGAATGTTTCTCAAAACCACTAATCACTTTTTAAAACACAGATGGATGATTATAATGCATTTATTGTCATATTATATAGCCAAAATTTATATTATATAAAGTTATCAAAAAAGATACGTGAGCTGACTTTTAGTGAAAGCTGGTTAAGAGCTAGATACTTAGAATCTAAAATGATTTCATGTCCAAAAGATCTACATATAGATACATATAGATCTACGTATGTAACTTTAAGAAGCCATTTCAAGAAATCTTATCCATCATTTCCAAAGCTCACTACACCTTTAATCCTGGAAGGGTCAGGTAAAAAAACTTTCACTCCATAATAAAACAAAAAGAAAATAAAGAATTTGTAAAACTCTTCCAAATTCTAAAAATATGGAAGAAAAGTTCCTGCTGAGATGATGGCTGTCAAATCACTTTGATTCTCCAGTGTCATTCCCCAGCCTAATTGCTATCAATATTACCAATATTGGTCTGTCAGTGATTTTTTACCTTGCTGCTATATAGGTGATGAAGCAATGGCAAGATCCAACTTTAGGAAAAGTCTTCACATGCCAGTAGTGTTCATGACCCCTGTAAGTCAGTACTTACCATGCAAATGCTAACTGTGTATACCCTCACACTGAGGGATCTGAAAGGAAAAAAGTTATCAGTGCTGCAGAGCAACCTACCTGTTACAACATTCACTGACGGAATCCAATGTATTTATTAATGCTAAAGAAAAAAATATGGATACAAGGCAATGTGCCAGGATGGCATTAGAGAGGAGAGGGGCAGTGGCATGTATTATTCATTGAGGTTAGCTTTTTGGCTTTCACTGAAATCAGAGGAATGAGGAAACTGAACCTGCTTCTTCAATACAATCCCTAGTTATGTCAAAACTCTACTGGGAGGCAAGTAACTTAAACAATGTACTGTTGTAGTACAAAAAATAAATAGTAATGAAGTAAACCAACCCTTTGTTAACAGTGATTTTATTTACATCCTTGGATCAACATAAAGGAATCGTTACAAATTTGTGTGAACATGCTACTCTATATCATTAGGTTTCAGAGACAGTTACCAATCCAGTAGAAAGAAACTTTAATCACAGGCAGCGGAGGTCAGCCTAATGCTAAGGGGAAAATGTCATGATTAATTCTGTTGGTCCAGACACAGGTTCCTGGAAAATGGATTAAATAGGTTCACTAAAACATCATTTGCCCTTATCAATGCTGAAGTTCCATACTGCACATTCTCTAATCACCAATATTTTCCACAGTTTTAGATTACTAAAGCTCTTACATACCTTTAAAAATCTTATCACCTTAGTTTTTTATTCTACTTTTTACTTCCTCAGAGCAAATCTCTTCCTCTCATTGCTAAGAGATTCACAATATCAAAAATTTCTCAAACTCTAAAAATTTCTTCTACTTAGTAAAAAAATGTATTTTAGCACTTCCTGATTTCCTACAAATACCATCATAAATACCGAGTGTCCATATTAATTTTTGAAGTGTCATTACTCTTCATATAAGATTGAAAAAATGTATTTTTTGGAGACAATTGTATTTTCTAGTCAATTTGTACTGTCTCATTTTCCATCATTTGTTCCCTGTAATCACATTGCTCAGCCCTGATTAACTTGATTCATAGCTTTTAACATATTTTAATTGTTTATAATTGATTTTCATGTCTTATTAATCAGGAAAGTTATCTCCCATATATTGATCTCAAACCTCCATTCTTCAGTAGTTTTCTGACTTATTTCAAGGATTTGAATGCTTTACAAAAGATGTCAGTGTCTTCTCCGGGACCGATGGCTCTGTTACTTGGAAATGCTTTAATTCTTTTTTTTTTTATTATTATTTCTTTAGAATGCAAATTCCTTGATCATTTTCCAGTTGCTTTTTGTTTGGATAATGGGTGGATTTGGTCCTCTGGAGAGTCTTTCAGAATGTGGGATGTTTGTGGTTTGAATAGATGGCTTGGAAAAAATAATGTGGCAGAAAAGTTACAAAGGCCCCTGGGGCTGAAATGAAGTCTTATGGCACAACATGAGCTAGAGCAGTCCTGGTGCTCAGCTAAAGTACTTTGGGGTCCAAAGTGGCCCTAGAACAGCTTGAGTACCAAAAATTATATGCATGATCGACAGGCGTATTTTCTACCCTCCTTCCAGCAGTGCCAAATGCAGCTGATGCTCTTTTCCAAAGTATCTGAAGAACAGATTTTTATAAATTGAAGACAATGTCTCTGTTGTCTCTGGACAAAGCATAATTTTCAGAGATTGTTATTTAAGATCATCCAGTGAATACTCAATAATTTGTTTGCTGATTTCTTCATAGATTCTATATGAGTTTCAGAAGTGGGACATATACTCTGTTCTGTAATTGCCCTTGCTTTCTGCCTTTACTCAGAACTTGCTCTGTTTGTGATGAATGAATTATATTTTCTTACTGCAGGTAATCTTGGATGTTGGCCCAATACAGTCAGTTATGAAACCTGTCTTATGAAGCTCACTGCTAAGATGGCTACAAAGGAGTCCACAACTCTATTCCTGAAGGACAGATGTACAAATGCTTTCCCTATTTCCCTACACTGTGATAATAAGCCCTTAATAGAGTTAATAGAGAACTGCTCAGCTTCCCCACCCNTTGATTTATATAACTTTCCTCAAGCACTCTACCTCTTGCACGTCAAATAAATGAGGTTTCTAGTGTTTTCATTCCACTTATAATGATAATCAGAAGGCAGAGGGCAAGCACAAACCAATCACAAGCAATATGATTACTGGATAATTACTGCTTTTCTCTCTTGAGATAAAATAGCATGATTTAAATAAACAAATGTAACAAAACATTAGTAATTGATAGAAAAGGAGTACATCCTCTCAGCCTCACACCAGACTGATACATTCCATTAGTGAAATCAACACAAGTCTTGTTTTCTTTGCCTGTCATTTTACAGTTTTGACAAGTAAACACTGTTTAGGTAAAAAAATGTAAATATTAAGAGGTCTGGTTTTGCTCATGAGGCTATGAAATAATCAAGTTTACTAAACCAGGATAGAATCACAGACACTACGTTACGTGGCGTTTGTGCTACGGCCTCAAAAATCAAAATGGCTCTTTTAATTAAAAGTGATATTGTTTCACAGGAAAAATCATGTCTGTGAACACAAGGGCTATCCAAAGAAGTGTGTAAGAATATGCCAGTGTGGCAAAGACAATTAACGGAGAGCCAGCCCACCACAAGGAGGTTTTGCAAGTGGGAAAATAAATCACAGAGCAGTTACACGTGGGGAATTTGCATACTGGCCCACGGGGAAGAGTAAGGGAGAGAGACTTGAAACTAGCTTACTAATACAGGAGGAAACCCAGCACCAGTTAACTGAAAGCTTTTATTCCATGGTATTGGAGAGGAAAGATAATAGAAAATTTCCAAGTCATATGGGGATTAACCTGTGGCCATTTTGTAGTACTACAGAGAGAAAATTAGGGGGTAGAAAATCAGGAGGATAGCCCAGCAGTAGCTGCATGGACTAAAGTAAAACACCTCCTGGATTACCAGGATATCATGTCTAGCAGAAGCTCACAACATCCTTAGAGAATACACTTGTAATATGTCACTGCTTGACACTACAGGCTGTCAGATATAAGGAAATGGTGTGCCTCCCTCTCTCTCCAGGCAGTTTTGGGGCTCTGACATAGCTGTTCACTCTGGCTTGAAACAGTATGATGGGACATTAGCTCTGACTGGTGCATGCCTATGAGGGGGTTTTGGTCCCATGCCTCAATACCTTCCTTAGACATACCTGTGTACAAACCAGTTCAGTTGTACATATGTCAGGTTCAAGTGGATTGAAAAAAAAAAAACCATAAAACTCAATCCCTTTCTATTTTTTTTTGTTTTGTTTTTGTTTTTAAAGCAATACCACAGAGATTTTCTATTTTGCATAGAAAAACTCTTCTCTTTGTTGAATATTCTTTTAACTAAAAAAGATCCTACAATCAAAAAACCAGTCAGATCAACAAATTCACCTTTGTTTGCAGAAAGACACTAAGAATTCAGTGGTCTGATCAGAACAGTACCCAAATATCTACTGTTAATCAGTTTCATCTGCTTCTCACTGCATCGCTATACTATGAATTTTTTTGAACACCATTTCATTGAAATATGGTGAGATGACACACATTTTTAATTCCTGTGGGCAAAACATAGCAAGTCATGCATTTTTACCTTCTATATACTTGTTATTATTTTTGCATAATATCACAATGTAGTAGTGTCACAAAATGTTTTATTACTGCCATTGTTTTGTCATTATAATATGAGTTCAAAAATTGCTACTGAATGAAACAATTATCTTTTTCCTAGACTCAAGGATTTTTGGTTATTGTTTTTAAATTTGTTTGGCATTTCTTTAATATTCAGTTTAATTTACACTGTAAAGTAAAAACATGAAGTTATTAATTGTCAAATAATATTTTTTTCTGAGAATTTTTATTTTATAGCTAAAATGACAGTTTAAAATGGTGATATTTCTTGCAAAATAAAAACCTGATGTTTTGGTCAGCTTTACTCTTCCATTTATCAAAGAATGACACAGTTACTGAATGTTATAATCACCGACTGTCCATAAAAATATAAGTTTTATACAACTTCATGCAAAGGTTGCTGGCTGCTTCAGCTCAGTTCACATGTATGCTCGTAATTCTAATTCTGCAGGTCCTTAGTTGGAATTCATGTCAAATGCCAGTGGTTAGACCTAGACTTGTAGCAAGGGAGGAGAAAAATGACACCTGCTCCAGGCTTCCTTCTAACTTGGATTTGGAATGAGAGTAAACATCTGTTACTGTTAGCTTTTTTTTTTAATGTGGCACTATCAAGGGTCTCTAGAAATATGGTATCATGCGTGGGTCAGGTTGTTGGGGTTTTTTTTTGCTGCTATTTCTATCAGTGAAATGCTTTTCTATATTTTACACTGTATTACTTATTCATGACAATTTCTGTGAACAGTGCTTGGTATCCCAGTCTCTGTGCATTTTGACTGGACATATGGGTCACAGGCATCCTTGATTAAGTAACAGTGTCACTTAGCATCAGCTACTTGGAACAAACACGATTCCAAGTTAGAAATTCACCCTCTGTGAATTAGAAATTCACCCTTCTGTTTATTTCTTTTAAAACTCTAAGGAATAATAAAGGCACTTGTTCCTGAAAACGAATGCTGGGGAATCCTTAAAAGTCAGTTTCTAATACTCAAACAAATAAATAGACAAGTAAAAAAAAGATGTTCCTGTAACACTATGCTCAGACTGGTGTTGTGCCAACTCTATGATATAAGTATTTGTCCAGAATTCAGAATTCTAACCATTAACTTTTCTTACATACAAATAGTACCAGTCTGAACAGGTTTTCCTACATAAAATAAGATGTAGGAGAAAACTGACTATCAGTTGGATGCATGAAAATATCTGAAATACTAATTGTACTGAGTTGTCACAAACTTATACATGTCATTCTGAAGTTTGAAAAATTTGATTTGATTACTAAATGGTAGTTTCTAAGATTGTGACATGATTTTTTACTTGTAAAGATTTTCTAATGGCTTATTCACTTTGGATATCTTATCACATACTTTATTTGATCTGTAATACAAATAATGAGGTCACAGAATGATGTTAAATAAAAATGTATGCCACACAAGACAAAACCACCAGATATTACAGAGCAGTATTCAAGAAGAGAATGATGGCACTGCTTGCATGAGTGATATTAGGCTTGGCCGTACACAAAGGGAACAGCAACCTTACTCTTACTGCATGGAGTGTTGACTGGAATTGACCCTGATATAACATTAGCAGTCAGGCAAGTCATTGGAAACTTTTACATAACCTTATGACAGATGTCAAAGAGTACATGGAATGAATGCATCCTGAGTCAGGATAAGTTGCAGTTATAATTGATGTGCAGCCCTTATGATTCACAGGATTAGATAAAATGAGGTGGGGGTGTGCTCAGTTGTTGAGACATACATTGAATGAGCTTTCTAATCTTCTCCTTTCACACAACTTAATATCTGAACTCTTACTTTGACTAGTCTACAACTGGAGGAAAACTGTTCTCTAGTCCAGATTTTAAGACTTTTTTTTTTTTTGAGTGATTCGCTTTGATTGTTTTTACCACAAAACACCAATGTAATATGAAATCAGTCACCTGCAATAAAATATTGCCATCTCCAGGAAGCAGTTATTCTGCACCTGCAAAGATTCCAATTAGCATTCTAAAAAAAAACCCAAAAAACAAAAAACCCCAAACAACATCCCAGTTGTTTGGGATGTATGATCCCAGGACCATAAAAAATTATGATGTAGACAATACCCTAGGAATTATGTTCCATATCATGAGAAATGCTTCCTTTTCCAATTAGAATTGTTTTATAGCTTATCCAAAATTATGATATTTCCTAAACCCGACCCAAATATAGGATTTGTAGATTAAATAATAATTAATATTGACTCAATTTCAAGATGAGAGTATCTATCTTGCTTTTACTCCATCAGTAGCAAAATGATCAAGGAAAAATAACCTCAAAATTAACTAGCCAGTATTTTGCATTGTCCAGTGATTTAACCTGCACTAATACCCAAAAAATCTTTGTGGAGCAAATTTTTCTCAATCATAACAGGAATGAGTAAGAATAGACCATGTGGTGAGATAGCAGCTGAGGACTGGTTGCTGACAGTAGGAGTACTTAAAAGAATGCAGAAGATGTGAATGTACTATGAAGTTTAAAACTTGGCTTGATCTGATACTTTTAATGTTGAACATATATCAGTCAGCCTCTGCCTTTTTCATTTTAATGTTGCATTTTACAAATGGAGTGTTGTGAAAGTTAGAGTTGACTTACTTATGCTTTTTAAACTGCCCCCAAAATTGAGAAATAACTAAAATGTTCTTATCTGAATTCTATATAGACTCTTTCCTATGTCTATTAACAGGTATGTAATAATAGTAATAGAACAAGTAGAGAACTATGAGGATCCTGATCCCAGTATAAAACAGGAATCCACCATTTTAAATACATGGGTATTTACCATTGCAAAATTAATTTCTCAAGAACTGTACCAGCGCAACCACCTACTTGACAGATGAGATTCCCTACCCATAAACAATATTGCTCTCTAGGTTACTGATGAAGTTCCTCCACTTCCACTCCAGTTATGGTCAATGATGATTCATAATCAAACAATATTTCTACTATAGACACAGAACTAAAATAATCAGCAAGAACACCTGAATTTTCCTCACCTTTTCATCAACCATAATAAACTGACATTGTCCTAAGTTTGTTCAGGGATGGAACTAAACTGACCATATTATTTGCACTCTTTCCTACCAATGTGCTTAATCAGTAAGCCTCAAATTAGCTTTCTAGCCCTCCCATCCTGTTCATACACAGGCTGATCAGCCTGCCGTGATTTCATTACCATTCCCCTGAGTATTTTACCTGTTCTCTGTCATACAGCATGAGACAAACTGAATTGTTGCATAGCTCCACAACAGCATTGTTATTTCAGGCAGTCCTGTGTATTGCAAAAGATGGGCTTGTGGCTTGTAGCAATATCTAAAGCCTTCAATGCCCTTGAGAAACACAGAAGACAAAATGTTTTCTTGTGAAACTGATGCTACATGGGAATAAGTAAGAGTGGTCAATTTGACATCACAGGATCACAGAATGTCAGGAGTTGGAAGGGACCTTGAAAGATCATCTAGTCCAGCCCCCCTGCCAGAGCAGGATCACCGAGATTAGATCACACAGGAATGTGTTCAGATTGGTCTTGAATGTCTCCAGAGAAGGAGACTCCACAACCTCTCTGGGCAGCCTGTTCCAGTGAACTGTCACCCTCACAGTGAAAAAGTTCCTCCTTATATTAAGATTGAACTTTCTACGTTCCAACTTGGAACCGTTTCCCCTTGTTCTATCACTATCCAACACTGAGAAGAGCCTGGATCCATTCTCCTGACACTCACCCTTTACATATTTACAAACATTAATGACGTCACCCCTCAGTCTCCTTTCCAAACCTAAAGAGACCCAGCTCCCTCAGCCTTTCCTCGTAACTGGACACAATATTCCAGCTGTGGTCTCACCAGGACAGAGTAGAGGGGGAGAAGGACCTCTCTTGACCTACTAGCCACCCCCCTTCTAATACACCCCAGGATGCCATTGGCCTTCTTGGCCATGAGGGCACATTACTGGCTCACGGACATCTTGCTGTCCACCAGACTCCCAGGTCCCTCTCACCTACACTGTTCTCCAACAGACCAGTCCCCAGCCTATACTGGTACCTGGGGTTGTTCTCTCCAGATGCAATAGCTTACACTTGACCTCATTAAATCTTATTAATCTTCTCTCAGCCCAGCTCTCCAGCCTCTCTAAATCTTGTTGAATGGCATCACAGCCTTCTGGTGTGTCAGCCACCCCTCCCAGCTTTGTGTCTGTCCCATTAATGACAACTTGCTGGCTTCTTCCCTTCAACCAGCTCTCAATCCACCTCACTACTCAGCCCTCCAGGTCATGCTTCCTCATTTCAGCAATGGTCTACAACTGTAAATCATATAAATTCTTATATTCCCAGGCTATATGCTCTCCCTATGTGCAGACACTCATGGTGAAGATGAAACAATGCTGAATTAGTGCTTCTCCTTTAACACACATCCATCCATCCCTTGCTGTGACCCTTCGCCAACAAGGTAGAGAAAAAAAAACCAATGCAGTGGACATGGCCTTATATGTACACTTCCTCAGTGCTTTGATGATCCAAGATGCGTTAGTCTGACCTTCCTGGCCCACCACACTCATCCCAATGCCATTATTGTTATGGCAGCTGCATCACATCCTTTGTGCCTCCACAGGCATTTGTCTTGTACTACACAAACCCATGCAAAGCTATGTAAACAGCTGAAAGGAGCTTCCTCAGGACTTTACCTTTGAAAACCCTGCTGTTCAGTGAGAATGCAAGGCCATCACAATCCCTCTCACTTCACTGTAACTGAACATTGCCTCCCAAAGGAGACAACAAGCACCTTACAAGAAAGGTCACTGTGACCTTGGGGGAGAAAGATGGGTTGTAATGTTCTAATCGTAATGCCAAAAAGCAGAGGGGTAGATTTGTCTCCTTGTTATCTGTGAAGATAAAGATGAAATGAGATGAACTTGCCTTGGCATCTTTTTTATTTTTGAAGCACTTACCCCTCTGCACTTCAGCTAGATTGCTATTCCCAACAGTATTGTGAAACTATTCAGATAAAATATTTAAAAGTGTAGATCTAGTAATTTATATTGTGAGTTATGAAACCTTTATTTAGGTTCTACCTTTTATTAACCTCCAGGGCTCTCCTACTGTCCCTAATGACATTATATTGCATCAAAATAAACCCAATGCTTTTTACTGGGAGCTGTGCTATTTCTCCTGACTTGGTAATGTTAATGTTTAAATTCTGAGTCCTCTTACTGCTGATTAAACCCCCAAAGACTACAGCAGAATTTCCGCTTCACTGCTAGAAAAGAAGAAAACCAGCACAGTTTGTACCATAGAGATCACTTGAAGAATGTATGTAAGGTTACTGCATTTATGAATAAAGCAAAGCATTATCATTTTTAATAGGAATTAAACAGCTAGAGGGAGAAGTAGGGCAATGCTGTGATCAGTGCAAAGGAAAACAATCTAACCATTTTAATTAACTGTATTTTAATAGCTTTAGTTATAATTGAATAATTTAAATACCAAGGGAAATAGTTAAATCTCCTAAAAGCCTTCTTTTTATTTACATTTTAAATACAGTTCATGGGGAAAGGATGGCACTGCGAAGGCTTAAAATAAATGGGGGGAGCGGAAACCTTACTAATTTCTGTAGCTGTTGGACCAACAGGAAATATTTATGGGATCTTAATCATCTAAGAATGCAGAAGCTCCAGCCCAAATTCCAATATATTTTCAATTTTTCTCCCCAACTTCTCAAAATATTACACCATCTCTGCTGCTTTTGCCCTGGACTGCTATAACCATAAAACACACAGGAAAATAAATGTGAAACAAAGATAATCCAATTCAATAATATTTTTTTTATTTTTGTTTTTAACATATACAGCACTGAAGGAGATCACTGCAGAAAATAAAAGCAATGATTAATGGAGAGTTTAATTTCTGCAGATTATAATGAGCTGACCCCCACACATTTGTCATATATAAAACCCAATACCACTCATAAGCAGAGCCCTTCCCTATGATACTTTTAATGTCAACTGTAATGATGGAGATGTAGGTATCCACAATGTTAAACTACGTTAACATTGTGGATACCTACTTTTCTGTAGAGTTAATCTATTATGATGTTCATGCTTCCTCTCATACAGACTTTACATTTTCATGGTTGCACTACACTAGTTTAAGTGGGAGGAATAAGTGTCTGTGTCGCCTGTCACTCCATCAGTTACTGAGACATAGCATATGACCCACTGAGCTCACTGTCCTGTCTGCGTGGTGGCCAAAGAGAAATGCCTTTTCAGGGTGGTAAACACACAGTGATACCATCTCTGTGATAGAATTTCTTGGCATTCAGCAATTTTTGCACTTTAGGGACTTCTGTGTTTAAATAACACAAGACAGAGTTTTCTTCCTGTAGTATGTCTGCATGACTTTTTAAAGTGATGTCAAATCATTTTTAATGTCCAAAGCATCACTGTCAGGCTTCTCTGTGATTTTAGCACAGTAAGAAACATTAAGTAAGTAATAAACACTGCCTTTTGCTGTTTTGACCCTGCCATGACTTGAGGGCAGACAGTTCTTGTGTTAAAAGAGACAGCAAAGGATAATTTTCCAGCCACTTCCCCATACAGGTTGGGATGTCACGAGCCTCTGTTATACCCCCCTTCACTGATTTCTTTTCCAAACTGAAGAATCCTAACCCATTAAATCATCTCTTCAAGAAGAGATCATGCCTTCACACACCTATACTTCTCTAGTTTTCCTAAAACTTTTTCAAAACCATAGAAACTGTAACAGCTGGAAGTATACACTTCACACGCTTTACCCTCAGAAAATAATATTTCTGTTTTTCTTTCTCAGCTACTTTTGTAGATTGCATGTAAAATATAGACTGTATTATAGATGTACAGCATTTGGTAAGCCAGAGACAAAAGATGTCACTAACACGATGCCTGTAAGTAATTGCAATATATCTATAAATTAAAATATCTATATATTATTAATCAAAATATGTAAACCCAAGCACAATCAATTTAGGAATGGAACTTTCTATTTTTTTTCTACCAGGTGTTATTAATGAAAATATTGACTAAATGAGATTTCAGCAGAACAGAATGTTACTTAATAGAATTATTTAGTAAATGTTCAAAATCCTTAGCCAAACATCACCATATAAATTTCGATAGGCTCAGATATCTAATTCCGTCTCAAAGGTTTCTGGGAATATGAAGACAAGGATATTGAATCTCAGTGTCTTTATTATTACTGGGTGCCTGAAATGCATTAGGTGGTTCACAGGCAAGTAAAAATACTGAGGTCTGTCCCAAAATGCTTCCAGTATAAACATGCAAATTTGATTAAGAGGTTGGATTGAGTGTAAAGACAAAATGATTAGTCTGGTGTAGTTGGTATTTTTTATTAGAGGATATTTAGCAATATTGTAACTTTTAAAATTTGTTTCTTCTAGACATTGCCACATCTTTAACTCTTAAAGGTATTAATCCCTCATAACCATCAAGGTCAGCATTAGACTGAGCTTTAAGTTTCTTTCCTTCATTGTTGGAAGTATCATTACACACCACCTTGCTGTGGCATGCTGTACTTTCAATTAAAACAAAGGAATAGGATGCTTTTATTGCCACAGATGAAAAGCTGAAGAATCCCACAGCTGGGAACTCTGAGAAGATTCCAGAGGATATTTGATCACCCCAGTGTACAGAATATGATCTAACTTGAATCTCAAATTGCTATTACTGAAATATAAAAAGCTTCCAAAGTTACAATCCTAGCTTAAATTTCTCACTGATATCACTGGAAGCTTTACTAGGTTGGATGAAACACTGGAAAACTTAATACAACTGAACTTCTCGGCAACCACTTACAACACCATCAATTGACTCACACTCCTGTAGAGTTAAGTTTCCTTATATTCAACATGGAATATAATGAGAATTCTGACCTTGTTCTCATTAGTTTCCTGAAATGCACATTTCACAGCAAAGACTAAAATAATTGAAAAAACCTAAACCCAAACTTTTTAGTAAACCCTAAAGTATTGCACTTCCTAGATTTATGATCTAAGCGAAGTTTAATTGCTCTTTCTGTTTCATGTTTAACAAGAAGTATTTAATGTGTCAATTCCAAATTTTACTTGTCAACTATACACTCTTATTTATTTTTAAATTCTAAATTTGTTCAGAATTGCTTTTTGCCTTTAAATTCCAAATTAGGCATTGTTTCTGAAAGGTAGAGAGAGAAGGCCAACAGTAGAAAATTACTGTAATTTGATATACCATATAAGGCAGAAAAAACATCTAGGATCAAGTCCTTTCCAGAGTGGGGTAGTGTTGGGAAGAACAAGAATGTTCAGCTGGTCATTGGATGGTGAATTTTCACCCTTCTGAAAGATCACTAAACCACTGCCAAAGAGGAGAAGCAATTTTAGAAGACAGTATCACTTTGGAGTTATTGTGGCAAGGAAAAGAAGAAACCACAAAAAATGGCACCAGGAAGAAATTCCATATTATGAAAATGAGAAGTAGAGAGAGGAAGACCTTGAATTTCTCAAAAAGGTTTAACATTTATCCAAATAATATTAAAACACAGTGAGTGAGTTGAGGCAAGAAAAAGGATAATAGCACTTTGTTGCTTAATGTCTGCCTATGGATACAAAAATAATTTTGATAGAAAACCTGTGAAAACCCCACTGCAAGTGTGAACTGAGGACAAGGCTGCCTCCATGTTTGGAGCTTTAGGAATATGCAATCTAATGATGCTAAGGAATATAGAAATGACAGGTCAGCAGTGATCCTGGCGGCCAAAGCTTTCTAAGGATATGACAACATATAGCCCATATCTCTCAGTCAGATCATGACATTCTACCAATTACATTAGGCATGTAAAGTCAAACAGCCAAAAAAGTGAAGTGGAAATTGCAGTCTAGGTACTGTTAACTTATATGACTCAGAGCACAAACTGTCTGACATTTTAATGTGGGTGCCATAGGTCTTTGACCCCTTCTGCAAATCTGCAACCCTCTATCTCATTGATTAAAGCTCTGCAGTCTTCCCCTCCTTTCCCTCCTCCAAATCGCTTTGGGTATCATACATTTGTTAGGGATCTGACCTAATCCCCAGTGACACATCTGGTAGGTGTGGGTGGCACTCATTAGAATATTCTCTCCAATAAATGATTTGCTGAGGTTCTGACAAAATAAATGCTTATTTTCATTATCAGTCACTTACTCCCTGCCACTTCAAATGCACATCCTCGGAGGAATGGCTTCAATCCAAACTGACATCTGAATTACAGTCAAGCGTGATGCCAGATTTTAGTTGTTAACATGAAAGTGCACATGTAAAAGTGGAAAACAGAAATAGCTATTTGCAATATAGGAACAGCATCAAAGGTGAGGACAACCAAAAGAAGGGAATAGTGAAATTAGGTACATAAAGAGAGGGTTTGCAAGCAAAAGACCAGAAGAGAAAAAGGAGTAAGAATAAATAGCAGCAGTTTGAAGAGCCTAGCTGGGGACAGTCCCCATCTATCAGTGCGAGCAAAGAATAGCAATAGAGTGATAAGAGCTAACTGGCTTCATTATTGGATTGCCCAGCAATCTGCTAGCAATATGTACAGCTGACTTCATGCAAAGTCTACATCTGTCTTTCTGAATCTTGTCAGTAACCGGGAAAGGGATGCAAAGAGAGTATAATCAGGGAGCATTTGTAGATCTGTGGTAACCATTAGTAGGGAAAGCTGGACATGCTGAAAATAACTATATGATTCTCTCTGACATGAAACTAAAACTAATGAAAGAATGTTTATAATATGACTTTTTGTCATATGGGAGAAAAAAAAATATGATCTAAGCTGTATGACAGATGTCAAAACAACTGATGTGTGGGTTAGGAAGATCCTTTTAATGACATGCTTGCAGCAGTTGGAAACAACTTGTCAGATTAATAGCAATTCTGTTTATTCCAGACCAGCCCAAGGAAATGGATGTTCTGTCTTTGAAAATACAGAGGGGAGAAAGATTTGCCACACCACACGCAAAACACTTCATTAACATGAGAACACAGTTTACAGAGTGAAAGATTTAGTTTTTAGCATCTTCAGAGTTCAGGGTGCAATGACACATGTTAAGCTGTACCAGTCAAATGCTTTGGACCATGAAATTTTACTCCTCAGTGACAGCCACACACAGCACCTATACTTCAAATTCTCCAGTGAGTAGATAGGTACCACTAAATCCTACAGTTTAGACAGCAATGCATAGAGGGACTGAATGACTTGTCAAGGTCATATACTGTCTTAACCAAGTCTTCCAAGTTTCATTCAATGTCCAAATTGCAATATCTTCCATTTCTCTTTGCACACAAACATAAGGTGTACCTGGTGTGCTGCTGTGCTTGAGCTAAGAAGTCACACAGAGTTTCTTATAGGATAAGTAAAGAACATGGGAGGGAAGAAAGCAGAAGAGAAGGGGTTTTGAACTATGCTCCTTTGTGAGACAGAGTGTAATGCTCAAACTCATAGGACACTTAAAGGAACAAAACAAGCAGGATTAAAGTAACATCGAGAAAGTATTCACAACAGGGTAGTAGTTGAACCATCTCATGACTCAGATACAGCATGAAAGCCAAGATCATTTAACTGTTATTTTTTAATAAGAACTTAGACCATGGTAATCAGACTAAAATTCCAAGTCCTTAGTTAATTCTGCTTATAGCTTTGCGCTCTTCAAGCTGCACTTGCTGTTTGTTGCAATGCAATCTTAAACAGATGGCTGCACTTCAGAGACAGGTGACTTCCCTAGAAAGGTCCCCGGTACACAATCCTTGTAGATGGAAACAATTATTTAAATGTATTCTTCACTTTAAGAGAAAACAAATGCATGATTTATGCAGACCCTTTTGCAGCAGTCTCTTCTCACCTCATATTTCAGGAGCTTTGCTTTCCTTCAGAAAGCAAAGTTTTCATTCCTTTCTCACAACATATTTTTATTTTTTAGTAGATGCTGGAGCATTAAGCACAGATCAATGCCCTCTTATGCTGATGTCTGCACTGACCCTTCTCTAAAGAAAGCCAAGTAACAGGTAAACAGATCTTGAGAGTTAAAGGATTTGTTTGAGGCAATGTACCAAATCAGCAGTAGAAGGAGCAGGACCTGACATATCTCAATTTAGTCTATGAGTTATGGTTACAGATATTAAAAATATAGAATCAGTATATCTGTATTGTAGTCCTGAGATCAAGTCTGGAATGTAATCTTATTTTCTGTCTTTTTGATTTTCCTCAATGGAGAACATACAATAATTTAATGCATTTTTTTTCCCACAGAACCTCTGGTTTTGCAAATTAGTATCTTTTGCAACTTATTCTCTCACCCTTGCCCCGCCCTCTCTTTTTNGTTTTCTCTCCCCCTTCCCCCCCCCCCTTTTTTTTTTTTTTTTTTTTTTTAAATTGAAAGAGAACTACTTTAGCTTGGGGAAAGTAAATAACAGCTCTATGCTTAGTTCTGCATTTTAATGTCAGTCTCTGTACCACAAATGGAGGTTCAGATCATAGCTGTGATCTACTATTATGTACCACAGAAAATTCATTACTTTAATGTGTAAAACAGATTAAAATGTGAGAGAAAGCGACTATAAAGTACTTAATGAATCAAGTACAACTGGAGCAAATGCTAGTGTAAACAGCATAAAAATAATCTGGGAATTAAACCCCACTTTCTTTCTTGGCTTTGGGGTTTATTTTAGTTTGTTGTTATTTCCGTGTAGAACATTTCTTTTGGGGCAAAATCCATTCCATAATAAGTTTATATAATGTATATTTGCAATCAGAGAATGTAGAATGACTTCTGCTATTTAAGAAATGGAGTCCTTCCAGCAGGCTATCATTTCAGATATAAGATTTCCTTCACCTCAGGCAAAATGTCTCATTTATAGATTGCAGCAAGTTGAAGACAAGTCCTGTGGTCATAGTACAAGATATAAGTTATGGATCTCAAAGTCTAATTCCAATCTACATCATACTATTCACATGAGAAAAAAAGTCACAAACATACATTTAAGGACTAATATTCACTACCATTAGTACAGGAATGTTTCCAAACTGAAGCATGAAGAGTTGGTATTGTATATTTTAAATGTCTCACAGTAACTGGGAACCACTCAATGCTACATTTTTGTGAAAAAAAAAATGTTAGGGATATATCAGTCTTAGTGTTTCTAGCAGAAGTGAGGAAGTATAAATTGCATTGTGCAAAGCAGAATTTATTTGTACAACTTTCTCTGCTTTGCTGCATCATGCAAGTTCAACAAAGATTAATTCTTATGCAAAAAGTGTGCAGAAATGTTTTAGTATTACTTGGAAATGTCTTGGAAGATTCTGTCTTCCAAGGAAGCTGAAGAGAGCTCTACTTATTTTTTTTTTAATTAACATTTATAATTATAAACACAGAAAAGGAGCCAAATTGGTCAACAACAGAGCTTTCAACACTTAAGTACAAAGGTGGTGTAAGAAAAAGCAGTAGTAAACTGAAAAGAAAAACTAACAGAACCTGAGATGTTTCTAAAGCAGCAAAAGAGTTGGTTTAAAGATGGAGTTTGATAAGTCCGAGAACAGGGGTTTATACCACTGCTGTAACAGTAACAGAGCAGACCTGATGACCCAGAAATTCTGTTCCTGCCAATGCTGCAACTTCTCTGTAAATCATAAGTGCTATGAAAACAGGTTCTGCTGTTTGAGTAAAACAGTCATCATCATCATAATCTGAGAAGTGTTCAGATCCTGTACTGTTGATTACCGTACTAAACATTATACATCATCATACACTGCTTCATTAAACTATAAATTAGACTTGCAATAGCTCAGCAATACCACAGTACACAAACTGGTCAGACTGTTTATTATGCACTTCTTTATTTTATTTAGGCAGATTTTCTAGTTCTCAATCACCTACTAACATAGAGAAATTCACTGAATTCATTATGACAGCATAAGTAAGTATTTTCCTAAATCACTATTTAATAGGGCAAGATAAATTTGTGAGAAGTATGTGTAAGAAGTTTGCATTGTCAGTACTTCATCACCTTTAAAGACAGATTCATAATACAACTTCTAGGACACTTGTTCTTTTTTTATTCCACGACCCCCCCCGCAAACACCAGACAAGAAACCTTGTTTAATAGGATATATAGAATGGATTTCGTCTAATATGAAAATGACTGAAGTCAGTAGGAAGATTCCCAAATTTCAGAAGAATCATCACAATACAAGGAAGAAATTTTATTCATGTTATTTTTTCTTTTTTTTACCACATATAGAGCAACATAGCTGTTAACATAAGCTCCAATATGCTAGCTGATATATTGAGGCAAGGAATAGTGATATGCAGTTTTGAGCATGATGATTATTTGATGAGATTGTTCTACATTGTTTATGTTAAGCTTTCAGTTGAAGCTTGCAGATTTAATTTATGAAAATGCCTAGAGTGTTTGACAGATGCTATAAAATCAAAATGAAATAATTAACTTGAGGAGAATAATAGGTCTAAGGACAAAGACATGAAAAGAACAGCAAAGTGATTCAAGGTGGGGGAGCAGAGGAAAGCAAAAGCAGTGGACTCCATCTAATTATTTTTCAAAAGACAACTGAAGTGCAGGCTTATTGCAAAGGCTTTTTAAAGGCAAAGAATAGGCTTTATAGAGTTAGAAGACGGAGATGTCAATATTCAGGTATCTGGAAGTCAAAACCTTTGACCACTGATGAAGATTTGCCATTGGAACAAATCATCAGAGCCAAAAGAGATTCACTTGATATGTGCACTTGAAGGTAGGAAGCCTGTCTTGAATAGACATACTGCTCAAGTACAAGTAAAACAAATTACTCAGCTAACTATGCTTAACCATGTAAAGTGCTGTGAAATAGAGGAAGTGAGATTATAATGTAAAATGGAGCACTGTAATGCCTGTGTAAGATATGTATTGTATGAATCAGACAACTGACAGTCCTTCAGATTAAGGTGCTAATTAATTATCTATACAATCTATGATTTATTCAATTTACGTGCATCTTGAAATTTAGGACTGCCCTCCTAACAAGATATGGGCATTAAATTGCACAACTCTATAATCTTTTCCACTCCTGTGTCATGGACAACATTCCCATGCTATTTTGATGGCAGCAGTAAGCTCAGCTAGGGGATGAACCGCGCATGCAGTCAGTACGGCAGAGATTTTAGTTTCCTTGTAATAACCGCCAGGCAGAGCTTGAAGACAATGTAGTGGAATTCATTAAATAATATAAAATGACAGGGAGGCTTCCATTGCACAGCAATTGCACCCTACGGTTCTTATGAGGCATGAGGCAGAACCAAATGCCTCCCTGATCCCTGCAGGCATGATTATTTTATAATAACCATGCCCACACCCTGCAGCTGCTGTTTGCCTTATAAAATATATTTCATTGTCCTGTGGTGAAGAAAGCAATTGTCGTTCTTTGCTAATTAAAAATACAAAAGGTGGCAGTTTAAGCTGGTAAGTAACAACTACAGTAGACCTAACATTTAACATTAGTAGTCCAGTAAAGCCTGTTGGCCCTTCCACCTCAAATGAGGGAAGACACTGACATTAGTGCCCGTTAGAACTTATGGCCTACTAACACGAGATGTACTCTTAGCTTGGCTTTCTGAAACTAGGTCCCATCGCTTTATGAGGTGCTATGAGGTTCTTTTAAATAGAAGGCTTCTTCATAACTTATAAAGAAACTTAGAAAAAAAATAAAGACCTGATTTATTGTACCCTTGAAGCATAGAAGGATGTCTCTATAGCATAAGAAAAAAATAAATAAATTTAATCATCATAAGCAAGAGAGACAAAATGCTTTTAAGTACTGCCTGACTTTCATGAGTAGATTCTGTCCTCTGGAAATATTACCATACCTTTCTTGTTTTACCAAATTCAATAAAGGGATTTTGATATGAGCAAGGACTAGCTAGCAAGCTGCAGGCAACTGCAAGGGCTTCCTAGTCAGCCAACAACTTACATGGGAGCTGTGCAAGGAGTAGTCATTTTCTGTACATCAGTGCCTTAGTATCTTTTGTGGTATGCATGGCTTCCTTTGCCCCTTTCAGCTACTTATTCATGATGTTTATAAAAAAGTATTCAGTCAGATGCTGTTCTCCTGAATCTGCTGTACAACCAAAGTGGACTTCTGGTATCAAATATTTACCCAGCAAAAGAAAGTGATGCTATAACTGCAGGATTATGATGTCTGTGCAGTGCAGGGTAAAGCAAAAATACAGGAAATCCAATAAAAACCTAAAATAGCAAAGTGATTATAGACACCTAGCCACAAAAAATCAGGATATATGAAGATGTGTATGTGTTTGTAGACATCCTCTTTTATCCCAAAGTAAAAGTCTTATCTCAAAACAAGCATAATAGATGCACTCATTGCAATGAAAAAAACCAACCTGACAGAACAAAAATGTGGGGAAAACAAGACTTGTGTAAACAGAGTTGCTTTAGGTTAGCCTTACTACTCCTAGCATATGGTTACCCACTATTTCTCACAAAATAATTAAGCTCACACAGTTAATATAGGTCTGCTACCCCCAATGAATAAATGCTGCTTTCATGACAACTGAGTTACATGGTTGCCCATTGGGAAGATCCAGGCTCAGCCCAGCTGAAGGTATTTGTTCAGGTAGCATGATACAAACATCACAGCCAGATAACTCTAGCACACAAAAAGAACTATCAGGGCTACTTTCCAATGCTGTTTTTCAAAGTACCCTTGATCAAATAACAATAAAGCTCCTACACTGCTAAAGTTTGTTGCAGACTATATAACCTCAGTATGGAGCCTGAGAGCTGCTTTTAATTCATCAGATAGATTTAATCTTCCAAATGCCCACCACGTTCTCCCTCCCTCAGCCTTTCTCACAGTTTTTAAATAATTTTACTGCCTCTGATGAAACATTGCATAATAGATCAGCAGCTTTCTTTCTAATCAAGTTTTAGAAACTTATGCCTGACACCATTTAGATCTAAAGGAGAAGAGTAACTTGATAGAAAGAGCACACAATTTTATACCACCCTAGTGTGATGTTTCACAAGTCAGTGCTGCTGAAGGTAAACCTGAGACAAACTTCCCAAGCTTTTAACAAATTGGCTCAGGACCCCTTACTCCCTAATAGAAGCAAGCCCTATGAAAAAAGCTATGCTTAATACTGCTAAGAGGCTGATGCAAACATACACCCTATCTGGACATATATGGAAACTTAAAGGGAAAACTTGAAAGAACTTAGTACAAAGTTTTATTCTAATAAAGGAGAAAAAAAAAAGGCAAGAAAAGGAGGGTGTTTTTATCTCATATTTTCCTCTACACTCCCTCACAAAACATCTAACCCCTAATACAAACCAACCCAACCCCTTGGAGCACCTCTCTTTTACAGAGTGCTGAGGAACTACTTTAATTCTTGACAGCTGGGCCAGCCCAGGGGCTGGAAATCCCTGCGCTTAAGAGATGCAGCTGTGGACTTCCCCCAGTCAGGCTGAGTGTTAACTCCTTCCAGGCCCATCTTCAGACAAAATCCACTCACAGGATCTGCTTGTAGAGCAAGATTTCACTGGGCACATGTCTATATGCAAATACTTCATACAGTTCTCTGCAAAATACTCTGTTAGGAGAGTATTTCTTCCATCTACGTCACTGGAAAGATTACTTACAAAAGATCTGTCACATTTTCTTCCCTACAAAGTAAGCAGATTTTCTGAGAGATTGGTTTATGCTTTTTTGCTCTCAGCTGAAACTCAGCTGAAATAAAGCCATGCTGATTAATAAATTAGTCAAATATGTTATACTAAAGTCTCTGTACAGCTCACATTTGTAGAAGAAAAAAACTATTTAAATCCATAAAACTCAGAGGAGTTAATGACAAAGTGATATTGAATCAAATTAGCAACCTAGGGGCTAAATTTGCCTAGATCCATTGCTCCATTAAACTTTATCACTGTGTGGGGTTACATGTCAATTAAGCAGTCCAGCCTATTTAGCATTATGAAAAGCTGAATTGGATTGGGAAGCCAACAGCTGAGATGAGGTGTATAATGCAGAGCCCTTTCATTTAAACATTTGGTCATGGCACAAGAGCAGCAGAATGAAATTTGCATTCTCCCTACATCTTTGTATGTACCTAGGCTGGCTCCAACCACCTCAAGAACTTTTTTCCACCATGCACTGCATATTACACATACTTTCCACAGCGTTGGTCCGGGGAAACCTCTGTACATGTTCACCATGATGGATTCGACAGACCATTAGGAGGCTGTATAAACATCCAGAGGTGCATATAGTGGTTGTTACTCATTACACATAGTTATCTAAGGTGCACGAATCACATTGGGGTGCCTGGCCTGCTTCTCCCACTGGTTCTCCCCTTTCTCCAACTGGTCCAGTTGCAAATCCTGCTGTCAGTTATGAAGCTGTGAGTCTAGATTCTGCCACAGGCAACAATTCTGTGCCTATATACAGTGAGGTATAAGACTGGGATATAACAGTAGAAGCACGAAATGGGTATTTTTAATATATATATATTACTTAATTTAAATACAATGAATGATAAAGCACCTATCAAATTATAGATATTTTAACTTCATCAACACTGTTTGGAAGCTATGCTGCCTGAGTATCATCACTTCAGTACTACAGATGCTGGACATAATTATTATTATGTTGACTCTGGACCTTTAATAAGACACATACACAAACAGTTCATATAGTTTTTAAGGTAAATACAGCTCAGTCTCATGGGCTACCAGCTGTAGCCCCTTGTCTATGTACAAGCCATGTGAAACTTGAAGCTTCCAAGATCTCCATGGTAAAAATAATGCCAAGTGTATATGTCCTTTCTAGAAAAGTTCATCTGACATTGGTAACAGTAGCATCAAGACACTTGTCAGAAAAGGACCGATTAATTGAATATTTCATGGTGAAAAAAGTAAATCAACTCACAGCCATAATGAAAATCTTTGCTATTTAGAAACATGCAGTGACATTTCACTAACAGACAGCAGAAACCCTGCTATGCAATACCTACTTTAGAGCTAGGGAATCTGCCACTAATTCATTAGAGGTTTTTCCTGCTGATTAATAGTGGAAAACTGTTGCAGATCACATCAGATTAGCCAAACTGTCTCATATTATAAAAAATATCAAGTGAGACCCTTCCTAAAGGTCATCCAGTTACTTTGGTGAGTAAGCTCATGAAAAGAAAAGGTTTTATGATTGCCATACTCGCCAGGTGACAAAGCACTAAGTATGAAGCTTTTATGGCCAGTAATAGAACAAAGGGAAATGGTTCCAAACTGGAACATAGAAAGTTCTATCTTAATATAAGGAGGAACTTTTCCACTGTGAGGGTGACAGATCACTGGAACAGGCTGCCCAGAGAGGTTGTGGAGTCTCCTTCTCTGGAGACATTTAAGACCAATCTCAACATGTTCCTGTGTGATCTACTCTAGATGATCCTGCTCGGGCAAGGAGGTTGGACTTTGTGATCTTTCGGGGTCTCTTCCAGCTCCTAATATTCTGTGATTCTGTGATTCAGATGTAAAAAGAAGGATGTATTACCCAATAGTCAGCCACTTGTGTGATGATGGAGAAAATGAGAGACACAGCCGTGGGAAGCAACTCAGCAGCTTACACTAGAAAATAGTTGTCTGATACTGAGCTGCAGTGGCAGATTCATGCTTTGCATGGATTGTGTTATATCTCTGAATCTCCTTCTCTTGAGATGGGAGAGATGGTGGGAGGGTTGGGGGGGTCTGAGGGGGAAAGGAATTGGATTCATATTCCCGTGTTTTCTGAACTAGACACTGGCTAATAATATAGGAGTTTAGGTACAGAATGACATTAAAAGCTGTGAGTATTTGATGTTAATCAATGGATGGCTGTCTCAGTGGGAGTTTGCTCATTTCTGCCCTAAGAGCGCTAAATTGCTACATCTAGCTATGCTGGGCAGTACTGAAACAAGCAGTCAATACTTTCTTCCAGAATCGATAAATAAAAAAGTAACTCAATGGAAGCAACCCGAGAAATATGCTAGGAGGAGGAAAGTGAGAAGCAGTCTGCTTCGTTGTGCACTGTACCTCATGCTGGTTAACCAGACAAAAACATGCATACACCTGGTAAGAGGTGACGCTATTTCAGAGAGAGGTTGCTTGACCCTGAATTGTTTATGTAAATTGCTGAACAGTAAGACTGAAGATTAAAAGCAGAGCAGGCAAATATTCCCGTTTCCATTGACACCTGATACAGAAAAGCACTTAATCATTTGCTTAAGTCTACCCCAACTCAGCCAAGATGTTAAGCATATGTTTAAGTGCTAGAAAGTCAATAGGATCTAAGCATGTGTTTAACTGCTTTGCTGAAAGGGTCAGTTTGCTGCTCAGGATGTGAAAGACGTGACAAGAAACACTGCTTTCTGCACCGGTCTTTGCCCAATGACAAATCTAGCTTCCACAGGGGGCAGCTGGATCCCTTCCCATCCTTAAGAGGAGGGAATGTTAAAGATGTCACAAATCATGCCCTCTGGGAGCTGCTGAGAACTGGGAGCCTTCCTGATCTCTCTCCATAGAAATAAAGTCTCTCTTCAGGAAAGGGAGGGAACAGGAAAAAGTCTCAACCAAATAGTAATAACCAAATTTCTGTCCCAGGGTGGAAGATTGCCTTGCTGAGTCTGCATACCTCTGCTGACCTTCACCGTTAATCCAATATTTGGGAGGGGAAGAGATTCACTACTGCTTTGATGGGAGAATAAACAAGAATCTATCTCCCTTATATGCGGTGGTCCATGAAGCAGCTGATTTACAAGTCAGAGCTGTAGAAACTGAGTACAAAGAGTCAGGGACAGTGTACAGTGACATGACAACACTGAAAGCATGCAGTATGGGGCTGCGTCTGTGTGCTTGGGCTTGTTTGGTTATGTGAAGGAGGAGAGCTGCACCTGTGCCTCAGTCTCAACATCTGTCTTATTAATGGGTCATATGTGGTCTTTACAAAAACAATTTTGTTACATGAGTTGCAAAATGCAAGTCCCAGGAGTTTCTTAGTGCAAGGTTAGAGATGCACCACACTGATTTCCTGATCAAAAAGTAAACAGGGGTGGAAAAAGAAAAGAAGTGATACACTACAGATATAATATTGCTGTCTTCTACAAGCCTAAAGAAAATTCCATTCATTTCTCATGGTCTCAAAACAGCCAGTTAAAGTTGCTGTTTCGTAGGTGAGCTGTTACAAGGTGCTTTTAACATCATATCCACTAACTTTCGGTAAAAGCTCTCTTTATCTAAACAGAGAGGCAAGACTGAAGCCATACACTGAGAAGCAGCATCCTGAAAATGAAGAGCACCTCAGTCCTGTCAGCCTGTATTGTGAAATGTGTCAGAGGTATTATGTGATAGCTAGAAATTCGGGTCAGATTTGCTTTTCAGCTGATTTTGCTTTATCTTTTTTTTTTTTTTTTTCTGTAGGTTTTTTCTAATAGGTTTTTTAAAAAACTCCAAACCCAAAATAATGGTTTGGTGTTGATTTTTTTTTCCCTCTTAAGCTTATCCATTATGAAAAGCATGAGTGCATGGAGCAAATTTTGATTACTGCTGTTCCTCTGGAAGTGATTAATCTCTATTGGACAGTATACGCAAGCAACTCTTCACCTGAACCAGCAACCCAAAAATAAGCTTAGCAATCTCAGGGACTGGAATATGTCTTCTCAAAACCTTCAAGGACTATTTTGGGTGTTAATATTCTCAGGCAGCATGTCCTAGAAGAAAAGCATTCTCTGGGCACAAACCATTACACTTCTGACAAGAAGCAGTGACAAAAAGAGCCTCCAAAGTTGCCCATGGCAGCTGAAAAGAAGTGACTGTTATTGGATATGACAGAAAGCGAGGAGAAGCTGGTTGCTAACCAGGTATATAAGCTGGAAATAGATGATTAAAAATACCATGAGCCTTAAGTATTGGATCAAGGGAATAATTGATTTTTTTCGGCATCTTTTAAAGCAGAGTACATGCATTTTTACCAATGTAACAAAAATAAAAACAAATTTATTTCTGTTAGATCCTGATTCATCAGTGGTCTTTATTTAGGACTGTAAGATGATGATGAGGATGACACTGTTTTCTGGCTCCAGATCATTAGTTGTATAGATAGCCCCAGTTTGATGCCCACCATTATAAAAAATCTAGCTCAGCTGATGTTCTTTGTGCTTCTCCTGTAGAAGTCACCTGTCAGTCATCTGTGACAACCAGAATAAATCATGCTTTGGTTGGGAGTAGCAATCTACAAGTTTAGGATAACTTCATTTTTTATAGAAAAATGCATTTAAAGGGTTTTGGGTTTTTTTCCCCCTGTGATCGTTGTTACATGAGTCTTGGCCAGCTTTTCAATTAGTCTTCAACCCAGCGTATTATTTAAAGAACTAGCTTAACTTTAGGATCATACTTTATGAATCTATAAGAATTTTGCTAACACTTTAGAAAATTTATTTAAAAGTTAGAAACAATGTGACAGAATTTCAACAGCCTGGTCAACATGGTTACCATGAACATTTAGCAAAATATGCTCTTTTTAATGCCTTATGTAGCTATAAACAAACATATTCAAAATAAAAATATGTGGTGAAGCAACATTAAATCTGTTTCCCAGATTTTTATGCTAATTCTGCAGCTGTGTATTTGAACATTTATTTAATGCATATCATATTATGAAATTTGCAGTTACACTAAAAATGTAGCTTGCAAATAAAAAAAATATTGTAGAAATGTATCTTCACTAACTTTATAAGTGTTTTCCAGTACACAGTAATTAATCTCTTTTCCACTCCACAATAGTTCCTGTCTGGTCCTTGTTCTACACACACTTTTTCTACTTTTGATTATTTAGGTGCTTTTAAGACTCAAATTTGGGACCAAAATTACCCGTGCAACACATCTGCACTTCTAAACAACAATTCACAGTATCTGAATTACACACTTAAAATACACAACAGTAAGGACTCCTCAAAGTTTCAAATATAATTCTAAAAGTTAAGTGAATTTTTCTCTCCCTGTCATACCCAAGCTTGAGCAAAATCTTTTCTTCCATTACTTTGGGGAAAAACTCTAGTAATAAATAAAAACATAAATCTAGTTGCAAGCGAAAAGCTGTGATAACATCAGGGTTATGGTGATAACATAAAGATTTTGGAGAAGATCAGGGAAGATATGTGGTGTAAAAGGACATATAACCCAACTTTCTATCAACCTGACCCTTGCCTCTCAAACTGAGGGTTGTGTAGCTAAACAAAGCCCCCTGGGTTCACTTTCCCTCTCAGTATATCAAAATGAGAACCTGGTATTTGAAACAAACAGACTTCCCATTGTTAAGATCCTGCAACACTTTAACTGTATCACATCTGATCATTACTCTTATATCCTAGAAATGATCAGAAATACATTCATACCTCTAGAGGCCTCTGCAAAAAATCAATCTAAAAAATTTAAATAAATAAATCCACAGCTACCTGAAAAAAAAAGTCTTTGCCATGTGCCTCTGGACACATAACTGATAATACTTACCCTAAATGACACTTATTGCTGAAAATTGTAATCAGCTGCAGAGCAATGAAACATCTTGATAGGACTTTCTTTTACATACCAGTGCAGCCAGAAACATAACCTGGAAAGTCCCATTGGCAATTGAAAACTGTTCTTACTGTAGTGAGGTCATGTTAGGTCAGCACAGATGCATATATTACTGACTTTTGTATTATAAGGAGACATTAACTTGAAATCAGATGGCTGTAACCCACTGGAGATTAGAATCTGTGTCTACACTCTACACAGCTGGAAAGGAGAATGCAAGGAAGTGGTGTACTACTATACTAATATAGCTCCCCACCCAAGAGGAACAGACAAAAACAAAGTCAGCAACAAAGAAACACCAAAAGCAATGTCAACACAGAGACATTAAATGTCTAGCATCCTCCTTCTGGAAAAGCACTGGAAAAGACAAATAAGGCCAGCCACTAAATTAACTACATTTTCCTGCTTTGGCTGCACATCACACAATCACTATCAGAAATTAAAATCCAGTAATTCCCCAAATTTCAAACTGTTATTCTGGTGCCACTGGGAAGGATTTAACTAATTTGAGTGAAAATAATTATTCAGTGATAGTATCATTATATTAGATTAACTAATAGTAGAATTAAATTAATCATGGCTAATTGATTAAAATAGATGTATACATTTATGCAGAACTTCACTTTCACTTGCAAAGGAACTTGGCCTAGCTCTGTATGAATGGGAAATGGGGAAAGGTTAGGAAAGTAAAATTGAAACAGTGGAATGTATTGAAGGAAGTCAGTAAAGCCTGAGAAGTAGACATAGCTAAAATTTGGGGGACTTAATACTTCAAAATGGAAATATTGTACCATGAAAATCCAAGAGGGTGTTCCCAGCCTCTGGGTGAGAATCAGATTAATTTGGGACCAGCCACTGTAAACACAGGATATTACTCAAGCTATGTGCCATCTTGGTTGTAGTAATCTGTTATCACGGGCTATTTGGAAATAGTTATGCTTGGAGCATTTAATAGTAATTGGAAACTTAAAAAAATCAAAAGGAATATAATATATTGATTTTAGCATTTTATAGTGCCCTATTTGATTTCATTTTCTTGAAAAAAGAAACAGATTTAATCTAATTCAGCTAAAAATATAAGAAACCATTTAATTAATTAAAGTTCATGTCACTCAAAGAGTGAATTTAGAAATCAGTAGACCACTTTATAGGTTTATAAAGCTATCAAAAATACTTGCTGTAGGCTGATCTTTTTTCAATTTTTAGATTAAACTTTTTTTTATATTATGAAATTCACTTTCCATCTTGATGTTAAGAATAAAAAAAAAAGCATATCAACAAAACTTTTACAATGCCAATTTCTGACAACAGAGTTATGAAACTGACTTAGAAATACTAACAGTATACCAGTACTGTATAATCTAAAGAAAGTTTAATTTATTCATATCTCCAAGACATATCTCCAAATACATCTCATTCTGCACTTAGGCCAGTGACCCCTTAACATTTCGATTATAGTGTTTATCTATCCCAGTTTCCTCCTTTTCTGGATAGAAAATATGTTCTCTATACAATGGGATCACAGAAACAAGTCTTAGAAAGGACCTTGTGAAAACAAAATATACTTAAAATACCTGACAAATACATCTAACTTCTTATGAGGCATCAATCTCATTCATTGATTCAAAGCCTCTATCACTAGCAAGGAGTATCCATTATGTATGTAACATAAATTGGCTCATGTTAGTGGCTTGTTTCAGAGCAGTAGCACAATTTTCAAGTCAATGTCATGTGATAGTTCATTTTTGATGATCCTAACTTAGAATTCATTTGGAGGAAGCTAATCTGAAAGGTTGCTACAGATGCACATCAAATGTGCACCAACACTTATGAGGACAATGTGGGTTTGAACCAACGATCCACTCCTCATGCAGTGTCAAACTTCATGGATGGTCAGGATGTTCTCCTTAGGGTATCAGATTAATTTAGTCTAAAGTAAAACACCAAAGTGCATTAGTGTAGATATATGGGATTTAGTACCAACTGCTTAGATCTACTGCCAAGCTCCTATTGTGCCTTATTACTTGCTAACATAGTTACAGCCTAAACTCCTTTTGCATTTAGGCACATTACTTCTAGACAGGAAAATTAATTACTCTCTGAAAAAAATATTCCCTTTCTATTTTAAAATAACATTTACACACCAGAACACTGTATCGATATCTCTGTTCAGTCAGACACTCTACAGACATCACAACCTAATCCTTCACTCCTCCTTCAAGAGTATTCTCCTTGCTTACATCTGGAGCTACTCCACATACTCCATGCCATTCTAGAAGTGCGGTACCCAGCCTTTGCTAATGCAGCATGTGAAGTGCAAGGATCATTTAATATATTTTACAGAAGTTGTTCCTCTTACACAAGATCTACATTTTAGTCATGTAAGAAATGGATATGATAATGATTCGTATTCATTAGAGAGCTATTAGAAGGCATGGATCCTTTTCTATAAATTTGCACCACAATAAATTGTTCTCCAGTGCATATCCATGAAGCTGATTATTGCTGGTCTGAGTCCCTATGAAGTTCAGCAATAGAGCTCCGTGAAATCTGGATATTCCAATTTATGAGAATTTTTGCTTAAATTTCCATCAATAACTTCTTAGTGTCTCATTTCATATGAAGTATAATCATATTTAGACTTGAGAAACGTAACAAGAAAAAAAGCTTGCATTGCTAAACTGAATACATTTCATTCTAGTTTTAACTGGATACAATTATATATATATATCACAGTCCATACATAAATTACTGAAATACTTAATTTGAAGTGATGCATGCTTTAGAAAAAATCTAAAGAAAATACTTTTAGCAGTGTATTTACAAACTTTTAAGAAATGCCTGCAAAATTGACATACTACAGAAAAGTTTAAATTAGCTGATATTTTCCTATTAAAAAAAAAATCTATTATGTCAAATAATTTTTGACCAGCTATTCTCCGTGTGATATCAAAGATAATTTTTTTCGGGGGGGAATATTTATCTGTGAAAATATTATGCATTAAGAAAGTCCTCAAAGGTTGGTAACCATGAAAGCTTGGCTCTGTAAAATGTGAAGGATACTACCACCAACTGAAATAGGACTATATTTCACATAAACAGATTAGGGAATTTAAAGACAGTACAAGGTGGCCAGTTACTAAATAATATGATGATGTGCTACAAACAATAAATAAATGAAAAATGGAAAATGCAGCACTGAAACAGTTCCTCACTGCAGACTGTTTTGAATAAATTTTCTTTTATCACATAATTCAAAATATGTCAGAAGACAAGGTATCATTAAATAATGTGAATAAATGCAAGTAAAATGCATGAAACTGATAAAAACATTGAGTTGTGGTTTTGTTTTTGGTTTGGTTTTTTTTTTTTCTAAAGCCCTTGTTCTGTATTTCTTTCTTAGAAAATATGAAGAATATTTCTTTTCATTCTGATTACTGATGGTTCAAAAATCCCATTAAGTGCTGTAACAGTAGGGCCTGAATATTTCTCCAAGACCTGCAAGTAGACAGTTCTCTCCATGTGAAGCAGGAAGCTGGTGGCACCCAAGGGGTCTCTGTATGCCATTCTGCTCCAACAACAGTAACAGCTCCAACGTAAGAGTTTCTGAAGCTGGGTGACAGGGAAATTCTGTTCTGGGGTTGTAAGATGAACCCATCTGTGCCAATCATGCTTTGTAGTTCTCTACAGTAATAGACTATTAAAAATTGTGAGCAGAATTCATTCATCTTGTACCCTCAAAGCACAATACAAAAATCACTGATTCAATAATTCTAAATAACTGTATAAATGTCCAATTCATACATGAATAAACTATAATGACTAACTTTCTTGTGATAGCTACACTTTAATAATTTAATCTACACCTTTTGTAAAACAGTGATGAAAAGCAACGCATGTTCAGTAACTAATTTATGTATGGCTAGCATAGGGCTGGCTAGTCAGTATTGCCTGTAGTTGCTGGACTTGTATTGAGACAGATGGGAGTGTTCAAACACCTTGTTCTGAAGGTTTAACAGTTGCCCTGAACACACAGGAAAGAATGAAACATAACCGACTTACTTTCCACGCATTTCTCTTTCACACTCTCAGTCATATCAACAAATGGAGACCTACCAACAAGTGGAGTCTCTCCCCTTAAACTCTATTCACTTTACTTTCCATTTTGGCTAAGTACTTCTCAAAAAAACAGCTAAGCCCTAAGCTATGGGTCTGAGACAAGATTTACTTGCACTAGCCTGCACAGTGCTTGCTGGTTATGTGTCTTCCTTCTGCAACTCTTTATTTATTTTACTAGTGACGGCTGGGTTTGTCTGCTTCTCTCTATGCAGTGCCTAGAACCATCAGGCCCCACTCTCTATCAACAACTGTGAAAACCTTTTAATGTAGGAAGGCAAAGCCACAGCTGTGCATTAAGAGAATAAACACAGCAAAGTACTACCACTTCAGTATTCACCTTTTTCAGTTCTTTAGCTAACAACGTGCACTGGGATAGACTACGGGTCTACTTCTTGGAGATGCTAATAATACTTTGAGAGCACAAATGCTCTTAAAGTAGATGTAAACCATTCTCTCACAATACACCTTCTACAGGGATCCCTTATCCTGCAGCCCCTGCATAGCATCAAAAAGGCTGAGGGGTTTTACAGAAGCATTGCTTCCAGAGCCCAAATATGGGCAAAACTGGGGACTCAAGCACTTTTGACCTGTGGACTATGCATTATTTCAGAGAATGTAAAGGAAATATGTGTTCTGTCATGCTTCAGTCCTCAGCACACAGGTCATACCTCCATTGGAAACCCCTTGGAAACTGTAAATTACCAAAAAACTTTGCAGTATTAGTTTTTGCTTCCATATTTTTCCAATATTTTATTCTGACAACAGAAGATTAATTCATGTACAGAAAGCACCAGACTTCCTCTGTGACAGGGTATGGGCATTTTAAAGTCCTCTTTATTCTCCTCCTACTCTGTTACTGGTATCAATGGATATTCAGGTGCCAGAGAACGACAAAAAAATCTGGATTGTCCTAGTTTATTGAATAAAAAAAAGCCATCTGCAAAAACAGGTGATTAAAAATATGTGCTTAGCAATATCCATTTGCAAGGTGATTACACATTTGTACTTTTTCTCTGACAGTTGTATGTGGCAGTTTATGGAATATATATGCTTTTTCTCTTCCTCCAGTAAGTAGAGGAGGTCATCTGCCTTTATTGCTGGCATTTAATTTACAGCAATTCACTGTCCTTTAGCAGCATGAAAAGCCTCTAATCAACTGGTAGTGTGGACCCCAGCTGGAAAATGCTGTATACAGTAGTGGAGATGGAACCTGTTCAGAATTAAAATATACTGATGCTTAAAGCTACAGGTAGCAAATAACCACTACTTGCAGGTTACTAGTGCAGATTTGATCTTTAGAAAACTGGGGTTCTGAGAATTTGCAGCTCTTGGAAGGAGTCAATGTTTACAAGTCAACTAAAACAATCAAGTATTTGCATGCAGCAGTCCTGCCCACCCCATTCTTTTGAATAATTCATGGAAAGAAAAAATACACACTTCTGAATGGCACCCTATTTACCCGACAAAGAAATGAGCAGAAGTTGTAAAGTATGCAAATATTTTTTTGTATGTGTGTGTATAATTTTAGCACAACAGTTGATGGCAGTCTCCCACAAACATCTCAGGCAGAAATTAGTCACTAGGATATACACAGGCATGATGGTTTACCATAAGGACAGGACCTGAGATATACCCTCTGCAACTGTAGTGTATGACAATACTGTTGCCGGAAGATGTCTTCATAAATGCACTTAGCAGATCTACCAGACAGATTACTTCACACAGTAATTCCTCAAGGCTTTTTACAGAAGAATTAATCAACTGTATGCAGAAAGAAAGATGCAGACAGCAACTATAAAAAGAACCCACTTGTGCAATTCTTACATTTTTATAGCTTTTAGCAACTGCAACGAATGCTGCCAGATAACAGAGGTTGCCTCAGTAAATGCACCCAGGAAAACAGTGAAGGAGGAAAGTGAAAGCGCCTAAGACTACAGCAGCCATCAGGGAACAGTCCACAGTCAGAAG
Source organism: Heliornis fulica (assembly GCA_013399135.1). Taxonomy (NCBI): domain Eukaryota; kingdom Metazoa; phylum Chordata; class Aves; order Gruiformes; family Heliornithidae; genus Heliornis; species Heliornis fulica. The sequence goes on from VXBZ01010135.1 coordinate 56,369, forward strand.
ATGAGCTTTTCCACTAGTATAGTTGATAAAGTTAAATCTAAACCAAACCCCATCAACTGTGATTAGATCACAGTGCCACAGCTATGCTGGCAATAAAAACAAAGGAGGAAGGGGGCACAGACCCAGCTACTGAGTGTCATTTCGATGCAAGAAGTGTTTTGGGGCACTGCGTGGCAGGCCCCAGCCTGCAGGCTCCACTCTGTGCAAGTCAGTGAAACTGCTGGAATGCAAAGGAGAAAGCTGGCTGTCCACTCCATGTACTAGGCCTGCTTTACATAAATAATGACATCAGACTATATCTGCCTGTGAAAGTACAGTGTAAGTTCTGCTAAGTGCTACTAAGATGCCTTAGTCAAGAAGAAACCAGAGTAATTTTACATATGGAGACCTAATATGTATACATAATGCTTTATTTTCTGCAAAGAAGGCAAGGAAGGAACAGATGTGACAGGCCAACGAGAGCTTTTGACACATTCATCCATTTTACCTGTATCCTGACCGTTCTGACTGGTGCTGCTGCCTTGACCAGTCACCCTGGGAGCAGACCTTTGTTCTGCATCTGTCTCATAAGCTCATCTGTGTTACTACCTGTAAAGCATTTTTCCTCTGCGAGACTGTCAATACTTTATTAAAGGAATTAAAAAAGAGCTGCTTTATAAACAAAACATTATTTATTCATTCAGCGAAAGCACTTAGAGCAAAAAGATAGAACAACACACAAGACTATAAATATTTTTTCCTTTACCAAACACTTGAAATTTCAAGCAGCATTACCCTCTTCTCATTATGGCTACTCCCATCTTTGGCTAGCAGAAACATGTGGTATATTGTGTGAGACCATGAAGCCCTGTCAGCAATTACAGACATTTTCAGGGCAGTGCTGGGAAACTACTCAGCCCCTTTTCATCACCAGGGCAGGGCTGGGAACTGTAAATTTTTTCTAGAAAGTTGGAACCAGGATAGCAGTACTCCACCCCATTAATAGCTTTCCCAATGCTTCCCTTAGGACATCAGGTATTTTCTAGATTATCTTTGCTGTTACTCTATGTGGGGGAAAGGGAGGTTTTCCCAGTAGTCTTTGTTGCTTTTAACTCTTTACAGAGAAGAAAATGTTAGAAAGGTAAACTAATGTGCACATAAAAGAGTGATAGATACAGGTTTTGTTTTTTTTTTCATGCCTACACTTCCCATGACTTCTATAAATTGGTCAAAGGAAGCCTGTCACACAGTATGCAAGTAGGGGTAATCATGAAAATTTGTTTGATTCAAGGGCAACATAGACAAATGCCTAGCAGGGAAGTTCTTGTTCTCTTTTTGGTTTTGGCTGTGTTTTTTTTAATAATGATACATAAATTCTTGTTTGTCTTTAGAATACAGCTAAACCTAAAAAAGAATGACATAACACAACACATATTTTAAATAACTACTATAGTAATCAATTTCATGGGTTCTCCAAGGTTGAGAGCAAATTAACCAATCAACCTCCACTTTAATCAACTCTTAGGTGATTAGGGCAAGTGATTTGCAAGGCAGCATGAACAACACATACCAGCTTGCTGAGTTTCTGCTGACTCAAGAAGCTTTCTGTGTTTGCATAATAGATCTAATAAAGATTGAGAACTGCAGCTGTGGAAGGCTGCCTGATATGAAATATTCTGTAAAGGATGTTGTGATGATAATCTTTCTACTGCTGTCATACAAATAACTCAAGTTAGATATATGTTTTGTTTGCACACTTACCCAATTACTGGCTAGTACCTCCCAGAGTGCAGCTCTTCAAAACAATAATAAAAACCATAGGCTGCCTCTATTTAGTGTTAAATACGTAATATTACTAATCAAGCAGTTCTCTTCCATGCCCTTGTGCTTAATCCTCAGAAAAAGCTCTTCTGACAATCTTAAATTTCCTCCCCAGAAAAAAAAAAAACCAAACCACACTTCAGAATGTGAAGCATTCCTCAGGATCCAGTCCTTATCAGTGACTTAGAGAGATGAAAGATACCTGGTGATGTAACCAGTAGGTGGTTTAAATATAGGCAGCATATTTTCCTGGGAACTCAAACATCAATACTTCCTGTGTTACAAAACTGTTCTCTCCAAATGTGAGATGGGACTCAAGAGAGAACTACATCTTTGAATCCTGACAAAATAAAAGGGTTAAGTCCATGATGCAGTCTAAGCTATCCAGAAGCCTTTACAATGCTAACACCTGCAGACTCAGGTGTTCCCCCAAGAAAGATGCAGATGTTCAGTATTCCTGAGGATTTATCCAAATAATATTAATAGCAACAGAAATTGTTTGGGTACTTTCTCCAGAGAGAACACATAAAGATAAAGTAAATTATACAATTGAATCTAGGTATTTAAAATAACAGAAACTGCTTGTAACTACACAGTGCCTCAGGTATGTATATTCAGTTCCTCATGACTGTAGGGACAGTTACGTGCTACTGTGTAAGAAACACAACTGTCCTTTTTATGAAAGCTGTCTTTCCTCTCCTGCCTAATGTTTATACCTTTTCCACCAACCATTGCACCTTGGCAGTATTTTCTGGTCTCTTTTTGCCTCAGACATATTTTCTAAGTCATAGTCTCATATAAATCAACAACTAAGTGTTGAGTAGTCAGGTCTCCAGCCCACTTGAAGATGTGGGAATCTCAGCTACTTCTAGAGGCTCCTGCTACTCAGGGTTTCAGTGAGAACAACTTGACAACATGAGCAGATTGTCACGGGGTAGCATTTCTCTGTATTTTCAGACAGTCTCAGCAGAGAGAATTGCTGTAGCTTCTGAAGCTTGACTAGAAACTTCCAGGCCTCAAAGTGGACTAAATCCTTAAGAACAAGAAATTGAATTGGGCAGCACCTAGGTGCATTTAACAGAGCTTCCCTTCCACAGCTGATATGGCAGACTTTCTGGAAGTTACTACTGCCTAATGTCCAGCCAAACCTTGCATGTGCTGAGGTGCTTAGCATTTTTTTTTTACAAAATTGACTTTTGCATATTGTCACTAGCTTGCATCTTCAAAGAGAGACATAATATAGGATTAGTATATGCAAATATAATCTCTTCTTTAAAATGAACAAAGAATCGAAAGTATATAAGGAACCCGTCATAAATTTTTTTCCTCTTATGCTTCCATGTATTATTATTCTAACTATCATTAACAGATCTTCATTTAATATAAAAACTAAAGCTGCACATCTTCAAGAATAAGCTTAAAGACATTTTTTCTAACTGTAAATAGTATTCAGATATATATTTAAGTATTATTTTTAGTTGATCAGAGTTCTTGAAGACAGTAAAAAAAGTACCACAAAATAAATCTATCGGTAATTTAAAGGATCTGAGTGGCCTTCAGCTGGCAAGCTGGTAACTCACTAAGGGAGTTTATAATAACCTTCATTTTGTAAAATTATATCCATTTTATAAAGAATTTTATAAAGTATCTTATTGAGGCCTTCCCAGGTATTGTTACAAGTTTGATATCAGAGTCTGCAGAATGCATTGCAACTGTGCAATCCATGCATAACCTGCATATACACACACACAGAGCTGATCTTCAAATCTGGTAACTGGATAAATATTACTCCATTTAAAAAGCTAAATTACAAACAGGCCTGTATAAAACTTTCAACTGAAAAATATCTGTCTTTCCACAAAGGAAACCAATGGAAGATATTCCTTAAAAAGTCACTCTCTCCTTTTTTACGTGTATTTATTTAGAGATTAAGTTGTATTTATGTTCAGAATGTCTGTTCTCAGACTTAATCAGATCAACATGCTTGTAAAGCATATTTTTTCATAAACTTGTGTGGGCTACTAATCACTATAGCCCTAATAAAAAGAACTAGGTGGCAATTAGCTCTAACCCACCCATACATGTAAGTACTATTACATACTGGGAGCAAATTATCAGAACAAATCATTAGAGTTATAATAACAAGAACTGGAATATATTGAATATCTGGTTACATTAACAGGCAATCCAGCATACCTTAGGAAATTAAAGGAAATGTTATTGAAAGAAAAATAATCACTGTTTATTTCTATTATAATACCTTCATTTTTCAAATCTTTTCTCATTTTGTCATGTAAGATTTTAAAACCAAGCTGTGAAATAATTACTAAGTGGAAAATCTCTCAATCAACTTTATTTTCAGAAACTTGAAAAACAAGTCACTTGTAATGGTTCTCCCTTTGAATTTTGTGGAAAAGCCTAACTTTCAATTAGTGCTTTAAAAGAGAAAAAAAGAGACAGGTACCAGCCAGCCCAAAATTAGCTGATGCAATAAAGCAGCATTTGTTCTTAGAAGTCTTCAGACTCTCAGCACTGCTCACATGAGCAGGCTTTTGTGGTTTTATACTGTCTTCAGAGCGGTCTGCTACTGGCCATGAGAAAAAACCTGGATATCTACTCCTCGTCTGTTCAGTAAATCTTCATGCACACTTGTAGGAGGGGCCGTGGTGGGGGAACCTGTGGCCTAGCTACTTCAGGGTTTGGCCACAACACCTCTGGCTTCCATCCTGACTGCCCTGTCATGCAGGGCAGTCATGCAGGACCATAGAGATCAATAGTAATGCAAAACCGAGAGTGTACTGAGGCATCTTTAGGCTGTAGGAAGAAGCACTTGGGAATAAGCCAGAAGAAAGAAAGGGCCTACATATCAGCATGAGAAATTACTCATCAGCACAGTAATCACTCACAGGGCTCTCAGGGTTAATCAATTAATACTCTATGTAAATCACACGTGAACCTGTCACCTGCTTGCTGGCACTGTGGTCTTTAGCAGTCTGTCTGTTACTGGATTATTTTAACATTCTCGTGAGCCTCGTGACCCCGTGAGGGCATGGCACTGTGGTACAGTTTTGAACCACTCCTGAGCTCGGGAGCACTGCAGAAGCATGAAGAAATGTACCTTTTAGCATGCTCACCTCACTAACTTCCAGCCTACAGTCCCCTCAATGCATACACCCCTAACTGCCCATGCATTACTGCTCCACTAACAGTGGCATATGGTAATGCCCTAGATTGCAATACAACCAGCCTGTTCAGGTACAGAAAAGCCAGCACCTTTTAAAATACATTTCAAAACAAAAACCTTAACTTTATTACAATTATTTACTGCATTTTTAATGAAACCAATGTTTTATCAGGACATTTACTTTGCTCCTATTCATAAACTCTATTTCCTAGTTATCTGAATCTTACATTATTTTGAACTATACTGAAAATAGGAACGTAAATTCTCAGTGAAAAGTCCTAATAACAAAATTGCATTTTCTAGGTAGACAGACAAAACATGATAATTCACATACAAACTTGCACCAACTCAAATCATTTTCTTTATAAACTACATTAGTAAAGCAAGGCTACAGGCCATGGCCCCACATCTGATCGAAAGTTTGGCCTTTGCTCTCAGAAGAGAAGCATTACTCTTTCCTTGAGGATGACCAGATCTCAGCTTCTGCCCTGAAGAAATGTATTCACCAGAATTTGGTACTCTGTTCTGAATGTTTGCTTGCATATGTAAAGGCAAGCATGTGCTTAGACTCTTCAAGGCTTGAAACCTATTTTATTTGTCCCAAGAGAACAACATTCAGTCCTTATAAAGTAAATACTTTTTTTAAAAAAATATAAAATGCTTTTAATTACCTAAGTCTTTTTCTTAATAATACTGTACATAAAGGAAATTATCAGGAAGTCTTTTCCTGGGACTTATGGAATTGAGGCCAAACTTTGCCTTTAATTCTGGCCTTTAATGCATAGCTTTTAAAATGTGGCCAAGAAACTACACATCTGGCACCTTTGTTCTTGCTCTATTAATCTGTTTCCATTCAGTATGAGGTCTGAGTTAACGAATCACTGATGCTTGATATCATCCTTAGGGAAGTTTTGACTTCATTGAACTGTATTTTGTACTGATGGCATGGTGCTGCAGAACTAAAACAGACACCTGCCCTGGCTCAAGAGCATGTCGATCCCATAATTCAACTAATAAAGTCATATGAACAGGAATTTATTGCTGAATTTTATGCACACTAAGTCACCACCTATACAGTTCAAATCTGGTCTGATCCTGAGCTGGCTGTGAGTTAGTCTGGGTAACAGGAAGAATATGGCCATAGTAGCATGCTGGTGTACTAATGTATAATCTGCTGATCTAACTCTTTCCTAAGCTAATATATCAGCTGAAAAAATTTTGATGGTAAGTTACACTGATGAATTACTACTGCTTCTATTAGTTAAGTTAAACCCAGTCATTTAAAAACTGAACAGATATGTGGGTATCACTTCTGAGTCCTTGAAAGCAAATGCAATAAGAAAAATATCATCAATGTAGTTTTTTTTTTAAAAAAAACAGCAATATCTCCAGGTGCATCCTGTAACATGCACTCAGCATTCAGGTACTGGTCAGGTCAAGTAGCAAGATTGGGAACACCCTTACAAAACTCTCTTATTTTTTGCCTTGGCTACGGAGTTTTCTCTGAACTACCCAGAAGAAGGGATAAAATAGCTGACCAGCTTCCTTCCTCATGAGCAGTCCAGCACAGCCCCAAGAGGACTGAGCTCAGGAATGCTGATGAGATTCCACATTTATCTTCCTGCTGAAGAGGCTGTTTCTCTAGCCTCTTCCTTTCCTTTCATACTGCTTCTGCCTTTTCAGTTCTCTTGCACTACTTGCACTCAGCCAAAGTACTCATAAAGATAGTGATCTCATTTTTGTTCTCCTCCCGAGACCTGGACTTCAGGCTTTGTCATACACAGCAGGGCTGCTCTGGGTCTCTCGCTCTGAGTGAACAAGCGTGGCTGTCTAAGTGGGTAAAGGAGTGTGCCCTGCTTCCCCTCACAGTCGACCCTCTGCTGCTGCCTGGACTGCTGCCAGAGGGATAACCCTGCTGCCTGGATTCAAAACAGCAAGTAAGCCCAAAGAAAAGAGTCCATCTGTTATCCTCATGGGGAACAGGAAGGGTTTTAATCCATGGGACTCAACCTTTTCTCCCTAATCTGATGGAAAATCCCTTTCTGCGTGCTTCACAACAGACACAGAGTAGGACTCAATGCAAGCGGGCTTCTAGATAATTATACCAATTCAAATATATTTTATTAGAATTCACCCCTGTATTTGCTTGGTTTTGTGAGGCTGAAGTTGAAAGATGCTTTCAAGTTGATTTAGAGGGGAAACAAAAAGTGTCAGGAAGATATGCTGGGTCAACATAAGATCAAACAACATACAGAACTTAAAAAAACCTGCTTCTGCAACAGTTCCAAGTCACTGTCCATTGAAATAATTGCTTCTGCAACAGTCCTTCCTTGCTAAAGATATCCAAAGCTCTTATCCATTCTTGTGGCTCTTCAAGATTTTACAAACTATTATCATAGCCACTGAATTAAGACAACCTTAAATCACATCTTTTCCCACAACCGTATTGCACTGGTGACTCTCAGTTCTACTGTGATAAACTAAAAGATCAATTTTTTTCTTATCCCCTTGTTTCCATTCGTATAGCTCCTAGATTATATAATGAAATCTTCCTTTACAATTTGAACATTAAAATTAACTCCTACTTCTATTAATACATACGAGCATCTAGATTTTTTGTGACATTCTTATCCTCCTGTTAACAGGCAATGCCTCCCTTATCCATTCCTCATCAATGGCCAATGGCTCATGTCTATGTCCTGTGCCCAGGTCATTAATGGAAATATTAATATTAGTCCCAAGAGTGGCACTTGAAGACATATCTTCCTGTAGCCTTATTTACCCTTTCAGAACAACCCTCTGTTAGTTCTTTTTATCCAGTGCCTTAACCACTGTCCAGTTGATGCAGTAATCACCACCTCACCTGCCTTCACTAATAATTTCCCATGTGGCACCATATCAAATCTTGTACTGATAACCAGAAAGATCCAAACTATGACATTTCCCTTGTCTTTAAACACGATTTTAGAGAAATCTTGCAGCCAAGCTTGAGCTTAGATAAATTCTTGGTAAGAAATAGGTGCTCTACTGGAGGGAATAGCAGAAAAAAAAATATTTGCGCATGGGAGAAAAAATGTAGGCATCAGTATGCCTTGGGCCTGTGAACTAAAATAGGTGGCAATTAGAATTTCTATGGAAGACTTTGAAAGGAAGAATACAGTAAAAACATTGGCTCCTGATTATTTTTTACCTTTCAGGATAACAAGAATGAAGAGGATTTTGAGAAACCCAGAGGTGAGAAAGGGGACAGAGGACCCCCCCATGAACAGTTCTAGGCAATTACACTGCAGAGTCTGATGATAACACACTTGTGTTTCACACAACTGACACCGGCCTGTTTTGATGCATGGATCACTGACAGAGATGAAATAATTATCTATTTGTGTGACACAGTTATACCAGTAAATTAAGCTGAGGGGCCTCCTCTCTCCTTTGATCCTCATCCCCTCATTCTTACAACTGTATCCAATGGTTCTTCTGACAGAAACGGATACTTCACCTTTTGCTGCTTCACACCCTGTACCATGTGCCTAGCTGCAGTGGAGGGACCGGTTTATACCAAATGACTCATGTAGCAATGCAGCCACTTTTATCCCAGTTATTGATATATTCTCATGTAGGTGAAGAAATTAACTCTGGTTTTCAGTGTGCACTTGTTGATCCGATAAATTTTTAGACTAAAAATCATTCAAATTATCATATCAAATACTTGCAATCATATATTTCATTGCTGAATGGATGGATTCTCTGTTGAATATACCATAATATCTGAAATAATATTGAAATACTATCTGAACAGAATTTTCGTAAATCACATTTTTAAATGGACTTTTGAAAAAAACCCCAAACCCACCACAATGATACTTGAAGTAAAAAGTATGCACTTTTGGTCCAGATTCTTTTCATTGAACATTTTTAATGCAAATTAATATAAAAAAAAGTCAATTTTTTTCTTAAAAGTGACAAGTAGTTCTGGATAGCTCTGGTCCATCTAATTCCATTCCTTTTGCACAAAAACTGTCTCTCTGGCATGCATTCAAATTTTGAAAGGAAATGAACACTTAATTACGGTGAAGAGTGGTGTATTTTTCAAATGGCAGGTTCAGAAGATTCACATGAAAACAGAGTTCTTTCCTATCATCTTGCACAGAGTGGAACAGGATAGGATATTATGTTGTGCTGAACTGTGCAAATTCACACATTCTGCATGCTACATGTGGGAACTTCACTGCAGACCTGAATAAATCAGCATGGCAGAGGCAGCTAGGAGGCAGCTTAAGGAAGGAATCCTAGGGACCAGTCCAGTAGCCCAGGGTGGCCCCAACTTTTTTTTCATGTCTGAAGAATAAAATAACAGATGTCAAGATCCCTTTTTATATCCCTGTTGTGACTTGCCTATAGATTGAGACGTTTGAATTTCATCTCCCTGCCTCTACTAAGAGTCTATTTGAAAGCCTGATGACATTGGCTTTGTGTGGGTGAGGTAGATTTTCCCTTCAGTGCAGATCAACACAGTAACACTTGAAATGCAAAACACAAACATGCTAAAATGCCCTCATTATTGAAAGGAATGGAAACAGGCCAGAAACACTGTTCAGATTACCAGTGTACCACTTGAGCCAGCTGTACAAAAGTAGATAGTATAACATGTGAGAAGGTACAGATGACTCGGTTGACTGTAGGAACAAAAGCAATGACAGTATAGATATAGTACTTAATCCCTATGATCTGAAAGGTGAGAAAGGATCAAGAGGATTGCATTTATTGAAATATATCTGATTTTTCGATTATAGCTGCTGCTAAAAGATAATCAAGTATACATTTTAAAACAGTGGTTAAAACAGAAAGGAATAATTTCATACCTGACATTGGAATTACATCTCCCAGAAAGTATAACTTCTTAGATGTTGCCTGACCAAGAAATCATACAGAAGAGGGGGACTTAGGGTTCTCTAGTGTCCTTCAAAAAAGCAGTACCATTTTACAGGAAACAATATTCAAAGAAATGACCCTCAATGGGTGGAAGAGCCCTTTTTCATTCTGACATTCTTGATGTTCTCCATAATGTTCTATTTTTTTAAAAAAAATTAACTCATAATTGCTGTCCCTGCCATATGAATTATGCAGCATTTAATGTAGATTCAGATTCCCTGGCACTGAACAAATCTAAGGGTGTTTCAGAACCTGGTGTAATTACAAAAGTAATCCCTGTAGATTAAGGAAGCAAATGAGTATCATCAACATTTTTTGATCCTGGATGATTTGTATGGTACTCCTGTGCTATGTTCCCTTTGGTCTTTCATGAAAGTGCAATAGCAATGAAGATCCTAAACCAGTGTAAATGAGCACAAGTTTGGAGAAATCAATGGAGCTAGCCCAGTTTACATCAGCAGTAGTTGTAAATCTAACCAATTTCTCCTGAGACAAATTTTATCCTTGGCGACTCTTTCACTGAACTTCTCTTACTAAACTAAAATCTGAGTGGAAAATATCACTGACAAAAGCAAAACAAGTCTTGCAATGTTTTGAACTATGCTTTGAACTATTCAACTGTTGGAAGACGCCACATTTACCTAAAAAGCAGTAACAGGAGGGCGGTTCAGACAATTAGTGTACTGAAATATATGGCAACTTGTAGAACAGTGGACAAAGGGATATTTCTCTAACTGTTTATGTCTGTGTTTATTTCTACAACCAAGTTTATAAGAGATAATAAAGAAAATATGTTAGGAAGGAGTCTAGACTCTAAATGATTTCTCATCTCGGAATACTAAGAGTCTCTCGACAAATGTAAAAAAAGAGTTATGTAATAATAATTGCATGCATCAAACTTTTTTCAGTCTACTAAGCACAAAAAAAAAATATTCTAGAGACTGTTCTTAGGCTGGGAATATATTGATCAACCAATATCCAGACACTATACCTTCCCAATTAAAAAAAAAAACTAAACAAAACATACTGTTAGCTATCATATCAAGGTGACCATTGGTAATTTTGACTAAGAAGAGAGAAAAAACAAGCTAACCATGAAAAGGTGCTCAATATAAGCTTCCATATGCATTTCTTAGTTAACATGCTATTTTCAGTTTAGAAAGGAGCAAAGTAACTCAAATTCGTCAACTTTCCAAATCTGCAGCTAGTGGCAAAGTGCAATGCTTGGAGGTAGGAGATCCTGGAGAAGCAGAGACAAGGAATGCTTGGAAGAGTAGGAAGAACAGCAGAAATAGAGAAGACAAAAAAAAAAAAAAAAAAAAAAAAAAAAGAGGAGGTGTGACCAGATACCGAGAAAGATTAGTACCAGCATCACAGGTGGCTGGCATGTCACATCAACAGTTCTTAAAGACTAAAAGCCTTTGGTCTGCATTAGCTTCAGCTCAAGGGAATTGGAGCTAATGCAAAGCTTTACATTTAAACAAATATGACACTGAGCTTGACTAAATTCAATCTTGAGCTTTCACAATTTATTTTTTCTTCAGTTCAAGAAGATATAAAGACACAGGATAACATTGGAGAGAATTTTGGCCAGAAAGCCTCAAATCCCACACTGCAGTTGACAGAGATTCTTAAAGACTCTAAGAAAAAAAGTCTATTAGGACACTTTAAACATGCTTTTCCCTCAAATCAATTAAATATATTAAACAAACCATCAGCTTAAACAAAAACAGTTCCTTTTTTAATTATTCTAGATCAATCAGGGCTCAAACAGATTCAGTGATTCAATGATACTCTCTTATTGTCTTAATCTATTTAATAAAGATAAGCTGTAACCAGTGCACTTACAAGAAAGCAGTATTTCTGGAATACACCAAGCACACCAATACAACTAATAAGATTATGGTCTTCAGCAACTTTGTCATTCTACTTGCTTTACCCAACCAGAAAAAGAACTTCTGAGGCTGACAAATAGGAGGGAAGATGGGTTATAAGGCCATGAAATGCCTGTGTTTAGCATCCTGCTATTGACCGTGCTGTCAAGGATATTTATGCAGGTCTTCTGATGTATTAGTCGAGTAGCTCATGATCTTTAATACATGCTGTGTATGAAATACAAAAGTGTGAATATTTCTACTTTGCAGAAGATAGGTGAGAATCAAGAAAGATGATGTGATTTTCCTGAGACAACTAAAAAAAAAATTAGTTGCAAAAATCTAAGGTATTGAATTCAGCCTGGCCAAGCTTAGGATTCCTCCTCTAAAATGTGGGTTAAGTAAAATTCTACCTCCAGATTTAACCTGTCAATCTCACTCCTTTGACAAGCGTGGAGGGGTAATTACCCTCCTTTGTCAAAATATTGTAAACACAGAACTTTTTACAGGAATAAAGATCTGGAGAGTCAAACTGAACAGATATGAAGTGCCATACAAATTAAAAAAGGTGACTGAAAAATTGCTACCAGTGTTCCTCATCCTCAGTATTTCTGGCTTCAGAATGGTCTGTATTCTCTCACTGCCTGTAAAGGAAATCATTAATATTATCCCTGCTTTGCTGCCTCTTTCTCCCCCCTCCCCCTTCTTTTATCTCTTTATATAGACACAAGTACTGTAGTCTTTATTGAAAACCGAAGTATAAACATCTGTTAATCAGCTAGTAAAGAGTGGCTAACTAAAAATTAGATGGCTATGCCAAATGATTTCCAGTTTGGAGTGTAAAAAACTAGGGAAAATTGATGCTTGGTGCACTTTTCCCATAACTTCTCCTCCTGGGTATTAGAGCCTTAAAACCATGTTTTTAAAATCAAATATGCTTCATTTTCAATGGGCATCGTTATTACAAATTGAAAGTCAATTGATGGTTTGCAGTGACTTTAACCAACTGCTAAATGACTCACCCAAGGTTGTATGGGATGTCTGTATGAGGACAAGAAGATTTTATTAACTCTGTATACATTAACATTTTTTCTTCCAGGCTGTGACAGCTCTAAAATTTACTGCCAGTTTCTAGGTAATGCTCTATATTGCTATCCTGAAATAATCTGAAGCAAAATCATTTGCTTTCTGTCTTTCCAAATGTCCTAAAAAGATGAGGGAATTTGACTTTATTTCCTGAAACTTGGAAATAAAGTTGAATTGCTACTGAAACAAAATTCAAGAGTAATTATGTTTCTGTCTAAATATTTGTCAGTAAAGCTTTTCATTCCTGTCTTCCCCTTCAAAGTCTGCTACATTCAAAACAGTTAGTCACACCACGAAGCACAGAGATTCCTTTCTGAACATTAGCCATCCAATCCAGCTTTTTTTAGAAGCCACCAAGAAAACGGTGACCCCTTCCACACACATATAATACTGACAGTCACTCATGCATTAACAGCCATAAACCCCCAAAGGTCGTTTCCATGACAACCCCAGGGTCCTTAATGACCCTGACAGTTCAATGATTTTGTTTTGTTTGAGAGTGAAGGAATAATAAGTCTTCTCCCATCACCCCCTACCCCCTCCGCTGCACTGATACGCTGTTCATTATCTGATCCTAGGCTCAGCCCTGGAGACAGAGCGGCAGCCAGCTCTGAAAGACAAGAGCCTCGCCGCAGACAAAGAGCAGCGAAGGAGCTGAGCGTGCTCAGCATACTGCAGCAGCACCAGCCTCATTAATTCCATCACTAGCCCAATGAGTTTAAGCGAGTGCCAAGGGTATTACAATAGTTTGTAGCAATATGTTGCATAAGTGAGCCCCAAATCACTGTACAGTTATTTAGAAAGTACATTTTGCATACCACTAGCAGGAGTGCTTTTATTAATGATGTGTACCAGGAACACAATAAGACAGTGCAGCTAGTCTGCAGCAAGACCTATAATTTTAATGATGTGATGAATAAGGCAATTAATGTACTTCAATCTATTTCCCATATGTATCATATTTAACTTCAGAAAACTAAAGAGAGATCCAAGAGAAAGAAGCATAATAACGCATCACTAAATGAGTAGGCTATTCCTAAAGCTTTGAATGCACGTTTCTTAGGTCTGCTCTTCTGCTGAACCTTCTATTCTTTAATTAGGAATCAGCTACAGGCATACACAAACTTCCATAACCAATATTAAACACATTGTATTCATTAAATGGTCTAGAATCTGCCTCATTGTTGTTCCGGTGTCATTCTTTACAAAATTCCACTAAAAGCTGCTTCCATTGTTTACATGAAATTATATACATTCATTTGATCACATTCCAGCATTATCTCATCACAACTGTGCTCTTACTAGTGCCATATTAAACCAGCTCTTTGTTGACCTACTTTATGGACGGATGGATCTAAATTGCCTGCATTTTCCTCCTCTTCGTAGATTAACTGTGCATTGAACATAAATGGTATAACTTACAGAGTCCAAAAGGTTTCTCTAACCAGTATCAATGGCCATTGGCCCTGCAGCTTTCAGAGTGGCTGCAAGTCACAATTGTGAGAAGAGGCCACTGTTGCATCTTCTTACCTGTACAGAGACCTCAGGGCAGTATACTGGGCCCAAAACACTCAGTATGGCTGAAAAGTCCCAGGTTTTTCTTTATAGGTAAATATAGTATGGTTAGTACCTTTGTACCTCTGGTGTAAGAGGTGATTCTGTGATTCCTAGGCAGAGAGAGAAGTCTTTAATATGCTTCAGATTAAGTCATATTCATTTATCTGTATTTGACTTTATCGTGCAAGAGTCAATCATTTGATCTAGTGAAATGCTTAATTCCAGATTGCTTCAGGAGGAACTTGGTATGGCAAAATACCTCAGGGTATGGTCATCTCCCAGAACACAGGTCCTGTAATATAACCATCATTAAGGACTTTCCCTAACTCTTCAGTTCAGCACTCTGCTGTTTAACCAGACAAACATTTTAGACAAATAAATTTTCTCAAAGAAGCCACCTTCCTCAGTACCTGAAGTCAGTGAGTGTCTTGAATTTTTTGCTGCTAATTGTATGCTTATACTTTTTTGGTTTTTTTGGGGTTTTTTTTGTTTTTTTGGTTTTTTTTTTTAGTGAAGAGTTACTCAGGGCTTTGTGGGGTAGATCTTTATTCTGAAGAGCAGAAACTAATGTAATTCAAACTAATTACACAGGAAGTCAGAGTTAGGACTGAAGCACAGCCACACTACACTTTATCATAGAATTACAGACTGGTTTGGATTGGAAAGGACCTCAAAGACCAACTAGTTCCAACCCTCTGTCATGGACAGGGACACCTTACACTAACCCAGGTAGCCCAAAGCGCCATCTAACCTGACCTTGAACGCTGACAGTGAGGGGGCAGCCACAGCTTCTCTGGGCAGCCTGTGCCAGGGTACCACAACCCACACAGAGAAGAATTTCTTCCTAGTATCTAATCTAATTTTACCCTCTTTAAGTGTAAAGACTTATTTTATTTTTTTTTTTCTGGGTGGGGTTTAAACAGCCCAAATTTCCTAGCAGTCAGTTTCCATTCCCTCAAATAAAAATATATGCTTTTAAATCTTGTCTTCACACAGTTCATTCCTCTGCAGTACAACCTAATGCAAGGTCACTGGAATGTCAGAGGCAACACAGAAAACTCCAAGCTTCATGCAAGAAGGAAAAGACATTTAAAGAAAGATGTTATCATCTTTGTTCTACAGCTAATAATTCTCAGCAGCATATCTTGATTGTACCCCACAAAGTAATCCAAACTATCACTTACTGATGTACTATAGCCTATGTACTCTCCAAATCTGACATTTCATCCTGCCTGCCATCTCTGTTTCTTTCTGTGTTGGCAGACCTTTCCAAGTTCTGCAGAGGTTCCCTACGCAGCAATGCACACTTCCTAAACAAGCAATTTCCCTCTTAGTTTTATTATCATGTTGTAAGCATATCCCATGCTATACAGAAGTAGTCTTGGTCTGATAGCAATTAAATATGCCCAGAGGCATGGATTCTCTGCTCCAAGTGTACATGTATTTCTCATTAATGTTCATGGTGGCTATGCAGGACCAGGAAGAATCCTAGAAGTATCTGAAAACTGGTGAGTGAAATGATTTTGTGTACCTGAACCTAGGGCATAACCCTCTGATTCCACCTAGTTTTTGTAAGCAATGTAAAGTCTTAGGTCATGAAGGAAAGAAATTAAGCACCAAGCATGTCAGTATTCTTATGCAGCCTCCAAACATAACTACACTTTCTGTTTATGGCCTTTCAGAGATGAAACATGATATGTAACCCCTGAAGAAATCTGGAGAGTTTTTGTCATAGCTAGAAATACTCAGAGAACCCAGACAAGATCAGGACCCTCCTGAAGAATCAGTCTCTCCTCAGAAATTGTGTAGCATAAGTGTTCCTCCCCCAGTAAGCTTAGACAGGAAACAAGCAAGACAGACAAAAGAAGTGGTTATCTCCATTTTGCACACTAACAGCAGAGGCACACACAGGTGAAGTCACTTGCCCTTGTCACTGTTTACAGTAACAGGAACCAGAAACAGGCAATAAATTTCCCAAGATCTCTTTTACTATATGAACATCTTTCACCCAGTTTGAAAGTTTCCTCTCCTATCCCATTCAATTCAACATAAAAAAGCATCCAACAGAAATATGTTTGTGGGATTCCCTATTATATTTCATTTTCTTACAGTCATAGAGCACACAGTCCTCAAATTCCTTTTCCCGCAGGGAACAAAAGATTCCTAGTGGGCCATGTTCCACTGTCTTTTAGGAGGGATACCCTGTCTAGAAAGTAAAAGATTGAAACAATGTGCAAGACATGTCCCTGAAGCTTTTACTTCTGATTAGAATACATATTTGTCAGGGACAACATTAAAAGTTGTTATTGTACACAACTATGTACAAAACAAGCACGGTGCAGAAAGAAGAAAGATGTGATTTAAATTGAAGGACCATGTGGGATGTGGCACATCTGAATATGTATGAGGCAAGCCTTTTCCAAGAGACTGTTAGTAATGAGGAGAAAAAACTCAACAATACAATGACTGAAAACCATGATTCATCCCTTCTAACACCACAACTATTAAGTATAATTTTATTCATTTATTTGGAAAAATTAGGATTTCAAGTTTTCACGTATGTACTGCCTTGTGAAACAAAACTGCTGCAAAGTAAATGGATTTTAATAGCTAGAGAAGAGATCTAGGAGCAAGGATGGGGGGATTCTATTCTTTATTTTGCTATGACCTCCTATATGAACTTGAGCAAGTCACTTTACCTGAGCTTCTGTAAAGTATGTCCCGAGTATATCAGCTGATGTGAAATGTACTTAGGGTTGCAAAACATTTTAAGATAACAAGATAGATGATGATTCAAAGCAAAGATAATTGTAAGGTAGTCTTAAGAATGTGTAGTTAATTATTTACAGTAATGTAGTATCTCTCTATACATAAATTTCTGCGAACCATAGAGAGAAATTTATGGAAGTGGTGTAAATTAAGGAGATCTTTAAAACTCACAAATTCCAGTTTCCTTTTTAGTTTTGTTCCTTGATCATACTGCCCATAACTATAATTTCCGTGGTAATGAAAAGACAGGTGCCTGAAATGAAAGTGTTAGAATAACTAGCTTTTTCTATTGCATTGTAAGAGCAGGACCACAACTGCTAAAGTTCAGATACAGCAGACTGAAAAAAAAAGAATAATAATTTTTTATTACCTGGCTTGCTAAAATGCAATCTGTGGCAATTTGCCCAGGCCTCCTAAGGTTGAATTAGAAGACACTACTGTTATTCCTCCCAGTATTAGTTGCTTGTGCTAGTATAGACATGCTTTCATGTCAAGAAACCGGCTTCTACTACCAGGAGGACAGGTATTTAAGACTGGAGTAATATATGCTGAACCACATTAAAGTCAAGCTTCATTGGTCTACTTCATATCGGAATTACTTTGAAACATGGACATACATTGTACTTTATTTAGGAATTTTGCCAGAGCATTTCTTTACTTTTTTACCAACATGAAGTGATTCTACTTTATTTCCAGAATTGTTATCAAGTTAGATATTATTTCTTTATGTTCTACATCTAATGACAAGCGAGCATTCTTTTCCTCATACAACAAAAGCATTCAGGATTAAATCATAGCCTTGTCATGGTAAAAAACAAAGTGCCAATGGAGGAATAAAGCATTCAGCAAAGGTAAAGTAGAAGGTGTTTATGTGCTGTAAATCCCAGGGATTATATTTATTTGACCAGGAGCTAGAATCCTCTTTCTGAAGCAATTTTGGGACTTCCAAGGACAGGTTCTATGTGCAGTTTTCAAAGGATGTAGACTCATATATGCAATCAAGAATAATCAATTGTGCATAAAAACCCCACTTAAGAGCAGGTTGTTATTTGCTTCTCTTGGATGCATATGTAAAAAACAACAATAAATAACTCAATTCCAAGTTAACCCTCGCGATAAATATGTCTCAAAACCACCAAAGTTTCCTGTGCACCTTGAACAATTAGAGAAACAATTTGAGATGGCACTGTCAAAAGCCATAGATGCAGTCAGGTAAGCTACCTGATCTCTCCTATGTAATTCCCAGGAAAAAAAAAAAAATCAAGAATAATTTTTCCTCAATGTTTCCCCTGACCTACTCAGAATACATGTAAACCCCCCCCGAGAATACAGAATGCCAGCTCTTCATCCCAGTATCTCTAACTACTTCTTAAGTACTATATGAAAAGGTACAGTCACTGGGTCTTCCTTTCAGTGTGTTTTTGAGTGAAAGGGAGCAGAAGTTCCCTGTTTTCCTTGGAATTAATTCTTTGTTTTGTTCCGTGCTTCTGACAAACAACCTGGTCCTAACAAGACGATACCTCAAAAGGAACTACTTGAGAGCATGGCCTTTCAAATCAGCTGAGTTCACATTTATTTCTAAATTTCTGTATTTCCTTTCATTATAATGCAATTGTTAGAAATTACCTACTTTGAGCCATCAGGACACAATTGAGGGCAAAGCATTCCGAAGATGACACGAGTAAACAATGTCCTTCTGATTATTATCTGTATAAACCAAATTATTTTAAGAAATCCTTGATTTCCTCTGCTTCTGGGGTGATAAGTTGTTGACCTGATCTCTTAAACAAATTTATGAAAAGCACGAGTTTACCTAAAAACCATAGAAGGCTCCCAGACGTAAGGGATCAATATTGGTAACCCCATATGTCAATAAACATTAGTTAAGTGTCAAAAAAAGTCAAGATATTAATTTTTAAACCCAAGAGCATTTCCATTTTCGATGTTGGAGCATTATATTTTGAGACAGAAAATGTTGAGAGCTTGCCATAAGGAGACAGTTTGAACATTACTAACCTTTTCAGCATTTTGCAAGTAGTTTTAAAACAGTTCCTGTAGCAGCATAACACTGGAAATGGAGGCAGCTAGCAAACCAAGAGAGCACTAACAAATCTGACTTACAGGTATAATCTTCCTTACTGATTACTTTTTTTTTTCTATGACTCTTTCACTCTAGTACTCCACAGTACAGCTGAACAAGGAACTTTTTTTATCCCTTTCATATTATGTTTTCCAATTATGTATGCTATAACAACTCTCATATTTCAACACAGGGCATTCAGTGTTTCAAGTAACATGAATTTCAACAATTGATCTTTTTAGATTTTAATAAAAGAAATAAAAATATACTTTCTAGTATAGATGTGTCTGTGTCTCCAATATTTCCATATCTATCCATTCACATGTGTTTTCATAGGAACATGTACTTCAGTAGAAAACATTTTGTTCAGAAGATTCTCAGATTACCACCTATACTGTCATACACCGGAGTAAATTTATGGTTTCCATTACCCCGTGAACACTGCAGTGTGCTGCTACCAATTGCCATCATGAATGCATTTTGTAAGCAAGGCCACGCTACACTTGTGGACCAAATGGTGTATGCCAAATGATTATGCAGGCCTTGAGGCACTCTGAGTATATAAACATTTACAGTGCAACAGATCTTTGGCCAAGGGGCCACGTAATTGATTACAGGGTTATGAATGCCACTGGATTTTATTTATATAAATCCTGTAACACTGGCTCTACTTCACGCAGAACTAGCATTGGCAGGCTTTAAAAGTAGCATACTCCTAGGTGAATTCAGGAGCAAGCAATCTTTGCCGCAGACAGCGTAGAACAAATAGGAGCAGATCCATAGATCTGCTATTATTTTTCCTGAATTTATCATATCTGACAATTAGGCAAATGTATTACAAAGATACCCTGAATTGCTATAGCATAAGTTAACATTAAGATGACCTCTCCATATTACAGGGAAAGCACAATGACATTGATTTATTAATGAAATAAAAAAAATTAAGAGAAAAAAGATAAATACATCAGAAATATTTTAAAATAAAACCAGCCGAATGGTAGTTTTAAATACAGACATCAAAAAGGAAATGTTAGATGCTGGATGAGGGATACAGCATTATAGGAAATATATTTTCAGTATTTTCCCATCAAATCTCAGTTAGTTCTGAAAGGTAAGGAAAAATTTCTGTTGAAAAGCAGAGTGACAGATATAGATAGTCAGCTGTATAACATACAGAGTCAGAGACACCATTTTTAGCTTTAGATAGCATTCTTAGATACACATATGGCAATAAAGAGTGATGCAGAAGCATGCTGGCCTTTAGTTTTATACCCACAAAACACAAAGTCACTGACCCATAAAGTCATAGGGACAGTTAACTTTGCACCCTTTGTTAAGCCTGTTGACATGCCACCTCATAAAAAATGCACATAATGCAATGTACAAAATGTACATTCAAGTGTCCTTCTCTGGAGATCAATTAACTGTCCTGATTGCTTCTCAATTTTTTAACTTCCTCTGGCTGCTTCTCTGGCTTAACTGGAATAAAAGACTCTGTGAATGCTCCCTAATCTGCTTTAGTGGTGTCAGACACAAAGGGTAAACTCACCTTAAATAACTGACAGACAAAAGGAAGCTGTAGCTTATAGGCAAAGACTTTAACCATTCCAGTTGTTTGTAAAATGACTAACACATATGCCTTTGCAAGGCTGGTGGAGAACATGCTACATACACTCCACAGCACTCATCACTAATCTGCTGAATCTACTTCTCTCAGTACAAGCTCACTCACGCTAAAAGTGGTCTCCAGGCACTGTTCCCTACAAGGGTATATGAATGCGGACCCTCTTCTTTCTGCTTTCCTTAGATCTCTGCATTACAGGTCTTGTGAGCATTGGCTTCATCACAGTTACGTGTTTTGGCAAACAGGCAGAGGGAACTGTGAGCTTTACTGCATTCAGCAGGACAGCAGTGGGGCAGGAAGCTCATTCCAGAGTTCTGAGTTCACTTGGTGACACCACCTAACCAGCTGCCTCCAAACCCATATATAATCTGAGAGAAAAATAATGCACTACAAGTAAACTGTAAAAAACCCCAGATTTGTACTGTTCTTGCTGTGTTTGTAAACAGCTAAGAATGAATACAGCGCAAAAATGAACAGATAACAATTCTGTCTCAGTTTTCATTGCTCTGGTAATCTTCTGAACAAAACCACCCAGGAAGGATGGGATTCTGGGTTTCATACGCATAAACACTTTTCTAGAACATGGATAATAAATGTGGCACCAATACTAAGTGTTAGGATTTAAAATGCAACAGATATATCTGGGGTAATTTGAATTTAACTGCAAAATAATTTAGGGAGATCCACATTATGTAATATTTACAGTATAGTGGCACCCAAAACTATGGTAAACACTGTTCAAGTACCCTGTGACTGTTGGGAGCAATGCCAAGCTACTTCAGGGCAACTCAATGGACCTGAAGAATACAAAAGTGGTTTGGGGTTTTCTTTCCTTTCTTTGAGGTCCTGCCCTGAACAAAGGTTAGCAAGACTACATCCAAGGTCTCAGAAGAGCTAATATGTTTTCCTTTGTGCAGGATCTGTAATTGGAAAGCTTTTGGAGCAGCAGGAAGGCAACCATGCAGTTCTGAGAGACTAGCTAGTACATTTCATCTGTCACACAAACAAGAAACAAATCACTTCCAGTGGTAAGAAGCCAACAGCAGCATCTCTAGAATAGATATGGAACAGAAGTGCTGCTGTTAGAAATGATAAAGACCTATTGATCTACCAGCCCAGCCACCTGCAAATTTAAGACTGTACTCTACAGGATGTCTGCTATGGGTTTTTTTTTTTTTTAGACTGGTTTCAAAAGACTACATATTGATGATCCTATCACTTCCCTTGAGATTTTATTCCAATTTTCACATATCTTCCTGTCAAGTCAGGGGCGGGATGGGGGGTGGGGGAGAGGCAGCAGAATTGCTTGATATCCAGCCCGAATGAGTTCTTTAGTCTGTAACTGAATGCCCCTTTACATAATTTATTACTTTCTTAATGTTTACTGCCCTACAGAAAGGTCTCCTTTTTACCTTTATTTACCCAGCTTTGATATTGCCCTAGAAATCAGCCCTTCCCTGAATGCTTATTCTGGTCAAATGATGAGCACTAGTCATTTTCTGGTTGCCCTTTCCAGCTTGTTAGACTCTTTCTCTTCAAGCTCTCTAGGCAGTATATGAGCAGTCAGCTGTCCAGGATGACAGGCACAGACAATAAGAGAAATCCAAGAGTGAAAGGACCTAGTTAATAGAAAACCAGGAGAAGCATGTAAATGCAGGGTGTTGGAGCATAGAATGAATAAAGGGAAAAACATGTGTTTTTTTTAGAACCTTTGTAATTGTTTCATGTCAGAAGTGCCCAAGGCTAACCAGCCTTTAGTGGATTGATAAAGGACCAATGTGTCGGGTCTTATTTAGAGAAAGAACCCAATTAATTATTATACAGAATTAGATGCCATTTAGCATTGCTTATATTACTGATGACTCGCTAATTTGGCTGGCTCTGATGTAATTACAATTAATTTACGTCCTTAATCCTAATGCTCTAACCTGGCTTTGATTTAATCAGGCGATGTGGAGGTATCACAATCAAAGCAGCATTGAGGTGCTCACTGCTAAAAAGAGATAATTACACCTTACAAAACATCCTTCCTACCACTCACATGTCTTGAAACACTAAATTAGAGCAGTGAAAATTCTCAGTCAGAAAAATGTCAGATAGGAAACCTGGCTAAAGTGCAGAGAAGAACTGAGGATATCATCCAAGGTTATTCCTTTCCTTCTCCCAGAAGACACAAGAAAAGTTCTAGTTATTTATCTGCAACCTACAGATCTTTGGATAAACTCAATGAACAAGTAAATCTTCACGGCATACCATCAAGACAGGACAGGTGACAGACACTAAAGTTGAACTGCCTATAACATCTAGAAAAAATATATCAGTGCTCTCCGTTGCTATTCTTTGCATTTGCACCAGTTCAGGTATGCCCTGGTGAAAAGACAAAGCTAAGTAACAACCCACTTCATCCTGGGATGCTGGTCTTTTGCACCCCTTATGCATCCGAGGTGCCCCTTGGCCATTCACCACTGTTGCAGCTTGGATATAGCTGTGCCCTCTGTCTCAACTCAGAAAGGTGTGCTATACAAGGAATCCTAAAGGTGGAGAGAGACAAACGGGGCTCAGCCATTTCTATGCTTGCTAGAGAGGTCCTTTCCTATTGGTTTGTTCTCTGGTGAAAAGGGAGACAAGCAGTTTTGAGGAATCACTCTTAGCCTTCAAGTACTTTCTAAGAAAGCAATCCTGGATCCACAGCATGTCATTTTGCTGTGGATTTCCTTCCCCTGCTTCCTGATTACCCATTGGGCAATCTGCCCCCCAACCCTTATGTAAGATGTAGTCTCTGCCTTATTTTCTCCTAATAGTACTCTCTTTTGATACTCTAGTGTTGCATGGATGTGAGAAGTTTTCTGCTTGTTATACTTCCACACTCCTAAACTACTAATTCAAAAGTCATTAAGTTAATTTAGGTAACTTGGGAAAGTATATTAGCTACTCCTTCACTCTTGAGCACAGAACTTACACGTGCTCCACTATGAAAAGCTTCTTTGCTGCTGCTGAATTGAAAGGTACAGAAAGTCTCTCCCTCACCCCTCCCTTGGAGGAAAGACTGACAAAAAACCAAGTCACTTCAGCTGGAGAAAGACTACCAGAGCAGAATGCACACGGGGGCAATGCAAACCTGTTTATTCCTTTGCAAACAGCACATCTTTCAGCTCAAAATAGCATACTGGGCCATCATACAGCCCAGAATACTGAGGTTATCATAACACTGGGAGGTAGACACTCCACAGGCTGGAATGTCAGAAACTGTTCAGTTTCCAATACAGGGAATTTAATTTCAGTTACCTTGGTTATGTTGCTTTGCTACCAAATTGCTCTCATTTCCTGTAACCATGTTGCTGTAAGCTGGACTACAGTTACAAACACTAAGTGCACTGTTACTGATGGCAACCAAAGGAACTCTTACTGTCTTCGACTTTATTAAATGAAAGCAGGATACCTTTATGAGAAAGGACATAACTTCAAGTTATGCTTGCCTGCTATGATACCTTCTGCTAGATGCAGGGCCAAATTTGTGAGAGTCTTTAAAGGACCTGCATCTTCTCATCTGTTTTTTCATTAGTTCATCCATACAACCTTCACCCAGATGTGATGGAGAGAAGGTAAGCAGGAATTCCCATTCATACTCTCTTCCCATGTCTTAAACATATAATTGTATTCAGGTTGCTGCACATTCAAGTCATCCCAGCTCTGTACAGAACTTAATCCCTAAATCCTGCTAAAGTTCCTGGGAGTTAAACATATATCTCTACGCTCTGTTGAAAAGAGACAGGATCCTTAAGCAGTACCAGAGAGCATCCTGCATCCTCTTCCATGTGCACATTGGTTCCAAATTGTTGCAAGCACTTTCATTAGTCAGCGTCTAAGACGAGCCCGAGTTTATCAAGTTGTCACAGTTTGCACAGAGGAGAAAGAAAAGAGGGTAGTTTTGAGAGGGGAGAAGAGCTGTCCCTTCCACATATATGAAAACATCTCCCCAACAGCTGAAAGAACTGCAGATGTGCTGCTTTGCGACGCTTTCTCTGTACAGCAGGCATGCTCCAGAGGAGATAATGGCTGCCATCCCCACCGAGAGAACTGTTATATGATCCTCTTTCAGTTATTTGAAATATGGACTTCACTCAGAGGATTCTTGGAATAGCTGCTCCAGCTGTTCTGGAGAGATAGAAAGCTGTCACAGGAGACATCGTTAGACTCTGGTAAAATCAGCGGCTGCACTAAAGATCTCACATAAACTCCTTAATGGTTTGTACCATTCAGTCAGGAGTCAAAGAGAAGTGAAATGTGGTCTCTGACTATAAGGCAGTTTGTATTCCATGCATCAAGGCTGTGCTTGAACTTGGCAGACAGAATAGGAAAGACCCTAAACGGATCCTTTTATCAAGTGTCTCAGCAGTTACTTGATCTAAGAGGTTTGTATACCTGCAACCAGCAATGTAAATGTCTGAGACAAATTACAAGGCAGCAGTAGTGTTACAGTGAAGGATGAAAGTGCACAGAGAAAGGCAAACAAGCAAAGCATTACAACAGCCACTTAATGGCAAACACATTTATTAACATCAAGTGCAATGTTTTTAAGTTTTCACTGCCACAACCAGCTGCAGATGCCAGCTACTTAAAAAGATGAAACAGTGCAGTGAATAAAATAGAGGGATTTTTCCCCACCCCCCAGAACAGTCTGCCTGCATTCTTGGCAGTGGAAGCAGGCTCCTAGCTCTGTCTTCGAAGGAACAAAAGCCATGCTGGCACACAGCGAGCAACTTGATTTCACAAGGCCTCCTGGGAAGACTGTACAGGAGCATGGCTCTGTGTCTGGCAGCTGTATCCTTGAATAAAAAGAGGAGGAGGAAAAGGGCATGAAGGAGGGAGCACACAAGGTCTCCATACCATACATGAGAAGCTTTTTACACACAATCAGACATCCTTGCCCCAAAGAATTCAATAAAAGAAGTGTTCAAGGTGAACACTATACTTACTGAACACCAGAGCAGCACATTTCACAGGCTACTGTTCTTTTCTTAGAGATGCTTCTCAAAGGTTTTATTGCCACCCATAGATTGTAAGTGTTCAGGTTTTTTAAGCATAGGAAAAATCAAGTAGTAGAGGTAAATAAAAATTTGAAAATTCAAGACAGTTTATAAAGCAAAATTAGCGTTCTTTCCTTTTAGTTTTTGCTCCTACTCAGGAAAAATATGCAGTCAAAGCGCCAGTGGGAAATGGTCATATTTCAGTTGAGTACAGCCGTTTATTTCGTTTGAAGGGATTGACTTAAAATGGGTATTTATCATGTCAGTGGTACGACACGGACAGAAAACAACTACAGAACTGAATGCATGGAAATTCACACAGAGGTAAACACATTCATATTAGTACTGGATTAGCTCTGCAATTTCAGAGTGTGAGGCAAACCCTTCATACCTTTGGTACTGATTTGCATCAAGACCTCAATCTAAGGAAGGTATAAGTAAAAGCTTGCTCATCTCAGAACATTAAAAATATTATGAATCTCAATGCAGTCAGGACACCTTGATTATAAGGTAGAGCCAAGAATTTTCTGTGTTTTCAAAACCTAGCAAAATTCTAGGCAAATTAGAAAGAGTGGAAAATTAGTATTACTGAATTAATATTAGTGCCTCAGCATATTTCAAGGATTTTTTTTTTCGTTAAACTTCGTTTATTTAGACTCATGCAGAGAATTAAATATAGTGAAAATCTGAACAAATTTCCTTAAGGGCATATTGACATTTTATATCTCTTATTCATTGGTATAGATGTAAACAGGAACTGCAGAAGAGCAAGAATCTCTTCTCTTGCCTATTTCACATTTCTAAATCACAGTAGGTCTTAATCTGACACCCCCCTTCTTCCACCAGGAAAGAATTAGAGAGGGCATGCACTCCCTAAAAGTAAACCTCTGGTAGTATGGCCAAAGGAAAGGCAACATTCAGTTCCCTTAGCAGGATGGTGATCCTAATAATAATAAATATCTGGCTATCTGAAACCACTGTCTGAGAAATAGTTTATTTTAACTATTGGCAGTATTTGGTGGATCAGATTAATTCTTCCCCCTATTCTGAATGTTATTTTTAATCATAAATAAGTCCATCAACTTCAGAAGGACTCCTGGCATAAGACTGTCATGGGTATACATTTTAGAAAATAGAGCCTTTAAAACAAACTAAACCCCCCCCAAATCCACCTGTTAGTTTTATGCCAAATCCTTACTAGCTAGGAATTGTTTTATTTGTAAAACAGAATTTGCTCTTAGTTCAATATTGCATATATTGCTGAAAGTATGACAATTAAGTAACCCGAACAAAACAGACTATGTTGGACAGTCTACAATTTCTCATTTCCTTGTTGGTGGATCACTCTGGTTTACTAGGTTAAGTGGTTTACTCTCTGCACAACCAAATAACCTATCTGATCACCCACTTTACATCTCTGTAGTGTTTCTTTATTCATCTTTAGCCTAGTTGATATGAAGAGTGGGAGTCTTTAGCCTCTTAAACCCTTATAAATTTGTTTCTCTTAGAATCTGCATGCAGAATCTTACTGCAGGATCTTATTGTAGGTTCTGTGTCAATAATGGTCCATGCTTTTGTCTTTCTTTACAAGCCATGAACAACACATTCTATGGCTCTGAAGGTAGTCTCATTCTTGCAGACATAAACAGAATAATCATCTTTCTATTTAAAACATAGGCTCCATAGCAATTGACATATTTATTTCTAATCAGGTTTTAAAATGGCATCATTCATAAGGTGCTTAACCACATTATTTAATTTTCAGTCTGTATTGCTATTGATTTCTAATATTCACTCCAGATATAGGACATCACTCAATAAAGAACTTTGTTTATATGATACATTTATCTGCAGCCAAAAATTTGGGAAATTCTAGTAATATGTTTCTTTTCATAAGTGAGTTGATATGTTTATTTACTTGCACGATGCATAACTATTCACATGGTATTTTTCAAGAAATAAAAATGAAGATAAAGTACTAGGAAAATTAACTTTGTTTAAAAAAAAAAGCAACAAACAGGAAAAAAACCCACTAAAACCTTTTTGTTGAAGGCAGGCGCTAGCTCTATGTCTGAGTACCTCTTATACTTAGGCCAGAGGACTTCTAGGTTCACTGTTTTGGGTGCAGAATGTTAATTTCTTAATGACTTGCAAACAGAATTAAATAGAAGACACATCTGAGAAACTGACAAAATGGGAAACACTATAGTTGAATTTAATTATTAGTTATGGGACAGCAAGAACTGTGGATTTATCCAGTAAGGAAAGAAGAAAATGGAAAGAACACAGAATGCTTTTAGATATTTATCAATTGAAACCCTGATGAAAGCGTGAAAAGAGGATGCTGTGAAAAGTTTTGTATATAGAGTTTTGAGCCTACGCTCTCTGAGATGTGTTTGAAGTGGACCTCACAAGTGGCACACAGGGTTTTTGGCTCAAGTAGTTCCCAACATCTGATATTAAGCAGTTACATGGGAAATCCTTTTCCACTGAAATATGAGCCCATTTCTATCTCTCTTTACAAGGAAAAATATCAAGAATGTGGATTGAGTATTCAAACTTGAGAGTTAAAAACAGTAAAATGATAATGATGTTCTAAAACCTATGCACTACTCCTGATACACAGGATTTATAGTTTTTGAAAGTCTGATTTTGCCAAAATGGAACTGTTCTAAGTAAACTGTAGAACAATTTGCTTAGTTATTGTAACAATAATCAGAAGGCCTGTTTTCTTGCTTTTAAATAAAATTATTATTTTTCAAAAAGCAATTCAGTTGAAGGAATTCAAACCATTTGTGAATTCATTACCCACAAGTCTGTGAGAACTCAAAGATTTGTAAGAAAAAAAGTATAAACGTGATAAAAAATATGTACATTTCCACAGTAAACACTCGAAAAGTCATTCAATGGGTGCACTGCACCCATTCTAACTTCAGTATTCCAAGCATGATTTCTACGTTCCTATTTTAGACAGATGGAAAGTTTTATTCAGAACAAGTTGGAGAGTCCAAATCATAAAAGTCAATTATAAACCTCTACAATAAATCAAAAGCATTGTAAATACCCTTTGGTTAGGAAAAATGTGATATGGTATACTAATCTCTTGAAAGATACAACACAAATTTCATAAGAATTGCTTGTTCATGTAACTGAAAAGTAGAGCAAATACATTCCCTGTATGGACTAAGCTGCATTTAAATAAATGTGCTGCATGCAGCACACGTGTGATGGCCAGCAGATCAGGCCCAGTCAACATGGGTTTACAAGAGGTAGATCCTGTCAAACTAACCTGACTGCCTTCTATGACAAGGTGACCGGCTTAATAGATGAGGGAAGGGCTGTGGATGTGGTCTACTTGGACTTTAGTAAGGCCTTCAACACTCTTTCTCACAGCATTCTGCTTGAGAAACTGGCTACCACTGGCCTGGACTGGTGCACCCTCTGGTGGGTTAAAAACTGGCTGAATGGCTGTGCCCAAAGAGTGGAGGTTAATGGAGCCAAATCCAGCCAGCGGCTGGTCACATGCGGTGTCCCCCTGGGCTCAGTCCCAGGTCCAGTTCTGTTCAACATCTTTATCAATGACCTGGATGAAGGGATCTTCTTCACAGTGAGCGTGACAGAGCACTGGAACAGGCTGCCCAGGGGGGTTGTGTAGTCTCCTTCTATGGAGACATTCAAGACCAGTCTGGATGCCTACCTTTTGACACTAAGCTGGGAGGAAGTGTCAATCTGCTTGAGGGTAGGGAGAATCTTCAAAGGGATGTGAACTTGGACCGACTGAGGTTCAATAAGGCCAAGTGCAGAGTCCCGCACCTGGGATATAACAACCCCATGCAGCATTACAGGCTTGGGGAAGAGTGGCTAGACAGCTGTCAAGTGGAGAATGTTCTGTGGGTATTTATGCACTGCAGACTGAATATGAGCCAGCAGTGTGCTCAGGTGGCCAAGAAGACCAACGGTATCCTGGCTTGTATTAAAAAAAGCATGGCCAGCAGGTCTAGGGAGGTGATTGTGCCCCTGTACTTGGCATTGGTGAGGCTACACCTCGAGTACTGTGTTTAGTTCTGGGCCCCACACTACAAGAAGGACATTGAGGTCCTGGAATGTATTCAGAGAAGAGCAACCAGGTCAGTAAAGGGTCTGGAGGGCAAATCTTAATGATGAGCGGCTGAGGGAACTGTTTAGTCTGGAGAAGAGGAGGCCGAGGGGAGACCTTATGTCTGCCTACAATTTTCTGAAAGGAGGTTGTAGAGAGGTGGGCGACGGTCTCTTCAGCCAAGTGACAGCTGATAGAACAAGGGGAAATGGCCTTAAGTTGCACTGGGGGAGGTTCAGATTGGATGTCAGGAAAATGTTTTTCATAGAAAGAGATGTTGGGATGTGGAACAGGCTGCTCATGGAGGTGGTTGGGTCACCATCCCTGGATGTATTTAAAAAATGGGGTGATGAGGTGATTAAGGGAAGGGTATGGTTTAGGAGAGGACAGGTACAATTGGACTTGATGATTTTAAAGGTATCTTCCAACCTAGTCATTCTGCTATTCTGTAATTCTGTAAATATCCTTGGTTTTGAATTAACTTCTGTGAGAACTTCAAGAAGGTTCTTCAATTTAGAGAGAATGGCAACCATAAATGAAGTTAACAATGTTTTTAATGAAAATGAAGTTTGAATGAGTTAATGTGAAAAACTACCCCTGTGAATAACCATATTCAACTGGGGAAAAAAAGTCACCTGTATATGTAGTCAAAATAATTGAAGTTTCAAATATAAACAACAAATACTCAGCAGATCAATGACAGAAAATAATTTGTCAGCAATTTGCTGCCTGAAATATATTAACAAACATTTGCTGAGTAATTGCAATCAACAGATTTGTTAAAACACATCCAGTTGAAGATGATTTATCAACAGGGAAAAAATAAATATAAACATGTGAGCGGAGTCCTTATAATTCTTTCATCAAGTGTGATGGCCTAAAATCACAAACTTGAAATTTGGAGAGCTACCACTGGCTTTCCTGCCCCTGCTGTGCTTACAACATTACTAGCCAAATTATTTGCATACAGCTATAGTTAGTCTGTGTCTGCAGATCACACTTTGTACTCCAAGTTTAGCACAGACAACAATTGCTTTATTCATTTATTCTCAAACTATAGATGTCCTTTAGAAAGAGTAATTGGGTCAGGGTCAGAGAGGAAGAGATCTCTTCCTGGAAAGGGACAGAGCTTACTCACACTTGGAAAGAAAAAACAGCCTGTGAGAGTTGCTAGGAGAAGAGAACAAGAGGATCATTACAAGGAACAGGGGTCCTGATGCTTACATGTGGTAGTAGAATTTTCTGGGAGACTCAGGGAGCAGACAGTAATGCATTAGAGAACAGCAATTTCACACGGTGAATGTACAGAAGCATTTTAGTAGCTCAGAAATGCATTTTTAAAGCAAATTTCCTGATTTTCTGCACCTACCATGCTTTGATTTGCCTCATGAAACTTTTTTTGAACATACAATTTGGATTAATTTTTTATGAAATTAAATTGAAAAATATTTTCCAAGAGCACCTCTAATGTGCTCTGACAGCTACAGGACATACAGTCCATAGGACTAGACTGGAACTAGACCAAAATAACCCCCACAAAATATGTACAGTTGGACATTGCTGCATCAGTTCTGAGTAGTTTGGTCTACAAAAACACTCCTACTGCTGTACAATACCTGTTAACATGGATATATCTTGAGGCAATTGAAACCAATCCTTAAAGTAAGGATACATATAAACACAGCATAGGTAGGATGAGACTGTTTTATAAACCCTGGATTCTCTTCCATTCTCTTCCATTCTCTTCACCTATCCAGTTCAGTGCTGTCCTAGTCTTAAGTATTCCCTCTCATTGTACAATAAAAGCTGGGCTTGTTGAATTTTAAAACCTTTTGGTCTACCTGGCATGCTTACACAAGGAACAGTCCAAGTTTCCTACTTGACTGCCATTTGGTCCTCTGAATATCATTCTTTCAGTTCCTGGATAACTCCTGGAAATGTGGTCTGGACCAAAAAATCATAACAATAATCTTTATCTGTCCAGCTTTCAAACTCTTCTGTCATGTCAAACTTTGTATGTGTGCTTGCATCTAATTTATAGGCATAGCCCTGCTAATAGGCATTACACTATTAGGTGACAAACAGGCTTCTCTGCTCACTCCATCATTCCTAAGATATTACCAGTATTCCAGCCATGCACAGCAAGCTGTGTACCCTAAGGAAAGAAAGGGGATTAAAATCATACTTACATCTTGAAAAATTAACCAAATTCCCATAGACTCTATAAATACATTGTTATACTAAAAGGTATTCCTTTACTTCTGTAACGGGGAATATTTACATAGAAGTGAATAGGTATATTTGGGAACAGGTAAGGAGTATGAATAAAACTGAAGAAATCAAAGAAGACTTGGCATAAATAACCCAATTACACAGGCTCTTGAACTGAAATCTTTAATAATGCATAAAGTAAAACACAGACATGCAGCAGAGCTAATGGTTCCAAATTAGCAGGTCTATGATGCGTAAACATTTTCCCAAAGCAAGGAAAACATAAAGAATACAGTATCTAAAAAAATCCCTTCAAGACCCACTCCAAACCAAACCAGGAACTGGAAAATAATAAATAAAAGTCTATTCAAATTGCCTTTAGAAAACTTTCAAGGTAGAAAAGAAGTTGAAACCTAGTGGAGTCCACTGTATTGTAGTGAACCTGATGTAAATAAATTAGCACGTTTCCTCACAGTCCATGTTGTTAACCTCCTCTAAAACCTCCTCATAACAAACATGATCCAGCTCAGAAATCTGTGGTGATTAGAGCAAGGCACTACAAGAAATAAAACTTCTTTTGTAAGAGGCTTTTAGTATCATATCAAATTTCCAATCATGAGTTTAACAATCATCATTTTAAAATTAACTTTACCAGTACTTTGATACCTAGTAGTACCTGAAGCAGACTCAAGATCACAAAGTTTAACATACCCTAACGTCTGCTGCTGGATTTTTTTTTTTGTCGTGCCCAAAGGAGGACCTAGAAGGTCCAGTATGAGTCTTAACTAACAATTTCATCTGCTCTTTAAGTGGTACAAATAAACAAAAATATGTACTCAGTCACAGATTATTCTGCTTCGGACTGCAGAAGACTCTTCCTCCAGCCTCTTCTCTTTATGTCAGCCTTCCTCATCAATCCACATCCTGACTGCATGAATACACAGTCCTGATTGACATTTCATTCCTCCTTTTTGCTTTTTTTTAGGTACCCAAAATGCATCTGCAAATCTTAAACAACCGTCATTGAAAAATGTGGTCTAGCTGTAGTTATCACCCTTATAAATCCCAACTATTTTCACTTGTCAAAGTAATTTCTGTGGGGAGGTATTGGTATCACACTTCCTAAGGGCTTTAAGATTCAGAACATCCAGAATATATCAGCAGTCTGCTGAGCATCTTCAGAAAACTTTAATACACCTCAATGTACTTATGTGTTAAATGGTGGAAATGAAAGTGTTATTTACACCGCAGACCAAGACTTTAGATGAAATTTCTACACAACACTGCCTGCTCGGTATTTTTCTTTGCTATAATTAGGCATATCTTATTCTTAATCTCATATTTTAAGTTTATTTAAAAAAAACTCTCACATTAAGATGCCAAAAAGCATCCAGTACAACTTGCACCTTTTCAAAATACCTACACAGAAAGGAATGAACATTTTTTTGAGCCTTTGATAAGTCTCCCCATATGTTCAAGTATACCATTTTTTTCTGTGTTATTTTTTTGGAGGGGAGGTTGGGAATGGGATTTTTGCCACCGCCTCTCACTATAATCTCAGCGATTTAAGAACACCTTAAAATATGGGTCAAGAATTACAAAAAACACTGCAGAAGGAAATAATAAGGCCAAAAAATAATTCCAGATTATAAAAACCTATTAAAGTCATTAAAAAAAAAAAAGAGACATTTAGAAAGAATAGAGGGCGTTTGTTTTGGGTTTTTTTTGGTGGGGGGGAGCTGGGAAGGGAGGGTGGAGGGTGAGGAGAATAAAAAGATGTGGCAGGAAAGAAGACAATATAAGCAAGGAGACTAAGTGAAATGACACAGAGAATTTAAGAATTGTGCAGGGTATGAAAAGGCCTAAGAAAAAAATCCACTGTCAAGCCAAGACACGTAGCAGAGATGTAACTGTTCTTATCTACACTCGAGGGCATGAAATAATTCCTTTTTTAATTTTGCCTTTTTAATCCTGTCAATTGGAGCTGTCACTATGGATGTAATAGCAAGTATCCCAATCACAATATCAAAGACTCTTCACTGACACTCCTTGAAATAGCATTAATATCTGCTCACTAAGGGTAGTACATTTAAATGTTCTTGTGCAATGTCATAGCTCCCCTTTAGTCAGGTATAAAGCTGCTATTTCACGCTCTGCTTGTAAAATTATTAACAGCTGGCCTAACGTTAGATCAACTGGAGTGTGGTTTGCTCGAACAAGACAGTACTTAATAAGACTATTTCCTTCTCTATCAAATTGTTACTCGCCTTTGTATTTCCAAATATTAGAAAAGGCCTTTGCACCCAAAGTGAGATCTAACTTTTCATGAGCGACAGGCCTGAATCAACATGTCAGACTTTAATTTTGGGGAAAGGTGAAGTTAAAATCCAAATTTGGATTCATAAATATTCTCTGCAAATAACAGACTCCATAAAATCCAGGTTAAAATGTAATAGAAAAACTCTTATTCCTAGCAAATGTAATAGAAAAACTCTTATTCCTAGCACCTTTTATATTCCATGTTAAGGAACTTTGAAGTAGATAACAATAAAATGAAAAATTTTCCAACAACATGTTTTTCCACTGTAGAACTCAAATCTTTTCCACTCCCCCTTTCCCCAGGTTTATGTCTTTGGGTTGCAGTGGCTCCAGGCAGTGCTGGCAGCTCAGGACCTTACAGTGTGGGAAATCAATGAGCTTCCCTTGAACACAGTTACTGAATGACAAAATAGCAGGTTTGCGATTCTCCTTCCCAACACAGAGGAGTGCCCCAGAGATAACAGAAGGCTGGAGCACCCCTCCTAGGAAAACAGGCTGAGATACCTGGGCTTGTTCAGCCTGGAGAAAAAGCTCCAGGAAGACCTCATTGCAGACTACCAATATTTAAAAGGGTCCCTACAGGTAAGAGAGGGACTGTTTACAAGAAACCGTAGTGATAGGACAAGAGGTAATGGGTTTTAACTAAAAAGAGAGTAGATTTAGATTACACATTAGGAAAAAAATTCTTCACCATGAGGGTGCTGAGACACTGGCACCGGTTGCTCAAAGAAGCTGTGGCTGCCCCCTCCCTGGCAGTGTTCAAGGCCAGGTTGGAGGGGGCTTTGGGCTACCTGGTCTAGTGGAGAGTGTCCCTACCCATGTCAGGGGGCTGGAACTAGGTAGTCTTTAAAGTGCCTTCCAACCCAAACCAGTCTGTGGTTCTAAGCAAACTCATGGGCCA
The DNA here is from genome assembly GCA_013399135.1 of Heliornis fulica. Classification (NCBI taxonomy): domain Eukaryota; kingdom Metazoa; phylum Chordata; class Aves; order Gruiformes; family Heliornithidae; genus Heliornis; species Heliornis fulica. The sequence continues at coordinate 91,829 of VXBZ01010135.1, forward strand.
GAGTCTTTGCCCCAATGAACTCACCATATTCTTAGGTGGCTGCTTGCTATCTCATGTCTGATTCCACTGGTTCCTCTGCCAGATAAATGGATTCTTCTGCTCAAAACTGAAATAATGACCTCAGTCAGTAGCAAAAAGCTAGTACTGTCAGTAGAGTGTTCTTACAGGCAGTATATGCGATGATATTATGACAGTTCTCGCATTATGTCTCAGGATATCTACTGACTCCATGTTTGACCACATTCATCACTGATATAATTCAAGAAAGTAGATGACTCTCTGTGCCTAGAAGTTTCATCTCAGAAGATCCCTAACATTGATATTTTTAAAAAACAAAAATGTAACATCAGAAATAAGAAAGTGGATATGTATCATCTCAACTCTCCTGACTCACTGACTAGAAATTGAATGCTTATATTATTCTATCAACTAGATGTATATATTGTTCTAGGACTCTGACTATTTGCTTAGGTGTTACAGTTTAGCCCCAGCCAGCAGCTAAGCACTACATGAGTGCTTGGTCTCCCCATCCCCATAGTCTGATGGAGAAGATGAAGGTAAAACTTTTGGGCTAGGATAAAGACAGTTTACTAGGACAGCAAGGGAAGAGAAAAATAACAACAGTATTTATAAAAGAATATACAGAGCAGGTAATAGATTTGTTCACCTCCCTGAAACCTGATCCCCAGCCCTCTCTGAGCATTGACTCTTTCCTGGTCAGCTCCCCCTTCTTGTGAAAATTGACTCTATCCCAGTTGAAAACCAGCACATTAGGAAAAGAAAATTGAGGCTGTAGATGTACAGTGAGTTTTCTTAGAGATACAGCCATCTCATTTCCACTTTGCACTTGCTCTTCTGTACTTCCCCCCATGAAATAAGTCCAACGGGAGTTGTACTTATGCAGCTGCCTGTAGTGAAACAATCCAATTTAAAATAATAGCAACAATCATTGATTTATTATCCACCATAGAGCCAAATTTTTCTTATCTCTCAGCCAGTGGGTAAATACTGCAGAGATACATGACAGGTAATTTTGCAGTGGTTCTGTGCACTACTGAAGTAGATTCAAAATAGTGAGATATTGATATATTTCTTTTAATGTCACTTTCAAGTTTATTGTTGCAAAGGCTGTCCAAGTAGGGGGACAGGTATTCCCTATGAAAACAGCTGAAACATACAGTTCTGTAAGGAAACCCAAATGGATGCATATTTAAATTTCAAGATCCCAAGTATTAATAACCTGGTAATAAAACAGATTAACACAGGGACAGAAACACAATATATTAATATATCAACTTCTGAAAAGCAAATTATGGATATTCACCTCTTGTGTTTGAATCACTGTGAAGTGGAAGAGAGAAAAAAAAAAACCCAAACCAAACAAGTACACATAACAGCTCTGAAGTCAAATGCTGCAATTTAGTATTCTGAACTACATATAGATCATTGTAATATTACTTGCAGTGATGTTTTAGCCCTTTAACCACTTCTATCAGAAGAGTTGTTATATTTGTTCAAAGCTACGTGTTACTAAGGAAATGTATTGTGCAGGCCTTAGTATTCACTGATGCAGTCAAAATCTATCTGTAAAAACATGCTTAGACCATTCTTTTTACTCTAACAGTACTTAAATAGTCTGGCATTATTATTTCTTCTGGAACAACAATGAGAGCTGTGCTGCTTTTTTACTTAAAAACCACATTTGATAATGAACTGTTTGACAAACTGAAAGTAGTCTGCAAATGTACACAACATGCTGCAATCAGCTCATCAAGAAGACAAGGACAAAGAAAATGTTAGAAATGAGTCAAAAACATGCCTTTCATTTCTTAGAAATTTATCTTGCTTCCTTCTCTGGAAGACTTATCTACCCAAAATAAAGTGTTTTCTTATGTTGAGAGCTAAAATTCTGTGAAAAGTATTCTAGGGGTTAAAAAGTATCTCAGTTCTGCAAATGCTTGTTTCCTCTTTACTCTCACATTTCCTTGAAATGACTAGCATGGGAATTACTAAAGTAACATCAGAAATCCTTTCAGTAGGAAGGCAAGAGGAGGAAGCACAGAAGCAGAAGCCCCAGAGGTCTGTGTTAAGATTATAACTCACATACGGATTCTTGTGCTGCAAATACAATATTCACTAACTTCATATGGATTGTAGACAACAGAGAGCTTACAAGGCACGTTCAAATCTTCTGAGCTTCTGAGAAAATGCATCTTCATCAAACATTTCCTGCTAGCATAGCATCTAAAGCTCCTGAATACATTCTCATGAAGCAAAGTCAAAAACAGCTGCAACATCTGGCTTGCAGCCAGAGTTAGCCAGTTGGACTGCGAGTGGGTAGTTTGAGCTCAGTGTACTAATCAATCACCCTGAGCTGGAGCAGGCAGCACTGACTGGTAGGCAGTGGTTTGCGGGGTGCCAGACACGCAGCTTGCGATTTCTTTCCCTCCATGAGACCAGTTGCCTGGGTCCCATGCCTTTGTTGGCAGAGGGTGAGAAAGCCATGGGCTAGAATAAGAGGCAAAAATGATGGCTATTCCATCCACTAACCCNATTAATTGATCAGTGTTCAGTACTGAGTGGTAAACCTGTAGTAATTTCTACAACCTCCAAAAGCATCCATCAGACTTGTGGCTCTTTGACATAGGGCAACATGTGTTAATGGTTAGAATGTGTGAAATTGTGACCATCCCTGGCAGTTACAGCTTACCACTTGGTTAATGTTATTACCACTCTCATACCTTTGCTTTCACTCCCACCTCAGTGTACAAAAGGGACAGGTGACATGAAAATTTTAAAATTGCAAAATCTCATACCAGCTCAGTAACGAGTATGTTCATGGACATTATGTAAGAGAAAATGAAATCGCACGATAGGCTGAGGTCAAGTAGGGATGAAGAAAAGAGTAATTTTTATAACTGAACATAAATGGACTGCTTTTGAATGTTACAAGTTGCCTCTAAAATGCAGGGGATTAATACTGAATGACCTGTACACTCCTATCTACTTAAAGGATCTAATACCTAATTGGTTCATTGGGTAGCAGGCAACTCAAACTGGATCTCAGTTCCATTACATTTTCCTTATATATTATAAATATGATAAAATAGATTACAAATTTACTGCTTATATGAAATATTTGTCTAGGTAAATGATAAAGGAAAGATAAAACATGGCACTCAAAAGCAAGTTAAAGAAGTATATAAGAAGAGACAAAACAATCTATACTAAATTCATTTTGAAAATAGTATTACATGGTCATGCTATTATTATTTCTGTCATTGTGATTTCATTAAGAATTTCATAAAACTTCATTAAAATTTGGTGTGTGCTGAAATTTTTCTGTAGGAGCCTAATGGATGAAGCTCTTTTGACCTTCAGTCTACTTAAGTACTTTCTGCTTGGAAAGTGTAAAGCTGAGTGCATGGTTACATTCCCAGTGGGATGAGAATTGCCTCTTTTGTGGTCAAATAGTGGTTTAAAACAGAAGTAATTGGTTCAGTGCTTACATCATTATCATTTTGAAAATGCAGTGAATTCCAAATTTCCTACATTGCTTACCAGGGTACAGAACTTGGGTATCAAGGGGCTGATATCTTACACATGTTGGAAAACGTTGAGAAGTGCTAATAACAAAATCCAGGATTAAAGTGTAAGAGATGCAACTATCATGAATGACTGAAATCAGGGAGGTGCACAAGTTAATCTGAAAAGAAACATCATCTGACAGTGAATGAATTTGCATTCATTTACTAATTTTTAATGCACATTTCAAGTTGATTGACGTAACTCCTAGCTAGGAAACTCAGTCACTTGGTGAATTTAATAGCAATGTAGTATTTAAAAAAAAAAAAAGGTTAACACCTTGGGAACGCGTAGGTGGATCCAGACTTTCTTTTAAAGAAGAAAAACTTCAAGAGAGATGTATACAAACATTAAAAACAAATAGAAAATTAAAAATCTATGGATTTAGCTATTTAAGAGATTTAAGACTTTCAGATTTTGAGAATGTTCTCTGGGGAACACAGAAAGCCTCTAGATACTGTAAATTACACCACCTAAACTCTGACAGATAGTAAAATTAGATATTTACGTACACACCACAAAACAGGCTGAAGTAGGATAACTGCTTTCCTGATAATCTTTTTATTTTTCATATTTAGTAAAGGTTTTCCACTGGGGCTAGCATTCTTAATTTTGCAAAAACTGTTATGGGGTCAGGAGCTGTACTTTGCCTCTTCAAAATACATATCGATACATACCAATGTGCTTCACAACAAATTCAGGGCTGAGAAGGGCATTAGCAACCTGCTCTATCACAAATATGACTTCTGCTTTTCATACACATCTACCAGCCGCTTTCAGCTATGCCTGACACGGCAGAGCTTTAGCATTGAAGTATGCAGGTTGTTTGTACCAGCTGAGTTCAGTGAGAGGTCAGGAGCTGCACTGAAATCTTGCATCTCTCTGCCCCCTGCCTCCCTCCCATAGCTTCATCTTCTGCACTCCTCTCCACTGGTTGACTCCGGCAACCCACCCTGAGCTCATTCCTTATTTTTTTCTGTGGAGGTTAGAAATCATTATTGTATTAATATTTAAAGTTGCCTTAGAGGGATGGAAATAGTGCTAGTTGCAGGTAGGTATTGTGCTGAAAGCTGTGAAATTGGTGCCATTAGCTGTTTTTTATTTTTACAGCTTCACCCAGGCCAGGGAAGATTTAGGGTCTGCTGACCAGATAATAAAGTTACCTGCACCCTGCATTTCCCATGCTTTCTTAAATGTTCACTGAAAACAACAACAAATCACTGAAGCACTAATTAATGGACTGAATGCAGCTTTGAAAGTTCTAAATTTGCACCACCTTTTTTTTAAATAAGGAGGCAGTAGTAATTGTCAGTGTAGTCTCTACATAACGGTGCTCAGAAGGCATGTGCCTTCAGTTACAGACTGAAGCAGACTCCAGAAACGGTATGATTATGCCATCAAAGAAATTTAAACAAGATGCTTGGTTCTGATATTTGGTATTCCAGTGCTTTGGGTGGGAGGCAATACTGTCGGTCTCAAGATCAAAAGTTTGTAGGGATTTTTCTCCTTCCAAATTAGTTAACCTAGCTGTTAGTGTGAGGAATGGTTTTGTATACCATGAATCTAAGTGCACAAACCAGACTTAGAATACCAACTTTAGCAGAGATTGGAGCATTAAAAATGGCAATTGCCTCAAAGAGATCTGTATGTTGTTCACCTTTGCAGCTTGTTGTGAATCTATAGTGAAACAAGCTATTTTTATGTGTATTTCTGACTCACAGCAATGATTTAATTTGATTATACACTACAATATTGTCACCATTGTCATCTCTATGATAGCAAAATCTAAATTAATTTTAAAAATCTGAGGTGATAAAATCAGAGAAGTCTTGCGAGACAGTAAACAGAGGTCTGCATGACAACAGATTTAACAAGAATCTGAATAGAAAAAGCCCATAAAAACAAAATATCATTCATGTTTTTGAAATGTTTCTTATGTTTCCCACATCCTTGTCACACCAAGCCCTTATTGAATGTAATCAATGTATTTTTGGTAGAAAACATAATCATTAATCAAGGTTTGATATTAATTCTTTAATGATTTTGTTTGTAGAAAGCCATATTCTAGTGTAAAATCACCTTTAAAAAGGCTTTTCCAGCTAATCACATTCATAATTCTTACATTTTTGTTTCAAGAGCTCCTGACTGTTTTCTATGTATATATGGAAAAAAAAAAAAAGGGGCCACGTTAACATCACTTTATATTTTTTCATCCCTGGTTATTTTCTTATATATTTAAAAGTGCTTTGATTTTGGTGGGTTTTTTTTTTTTTGGCTGTACATCCATGTAATTATCCCAAGCAGCTAACAGGTAAATTAATATTTACTGATACAACAAACAGGGTGGAAGATATTTCATGAAAGATGTCTCATGATATGCTCGAAGTATTTTCAAATGTATTCAGCTGTAAGACTTCCAGACACCATTAGCATACCAAAGGTGACAGGATAAGGAATAGTCTTACAGAAGAACCTAGACTGTTTAAAGATGGAAAAGATGATGGAAAAAACGATTTTGCATTTAATACAAGAAAACATTTAAACTTTATCATGATTTCTCTGGTGTTCTATTCAGTGATCTAGAATCAAGGATAAAATTCAAAAATTTCCTGTACAAAGTTTATCTTTACAAAATTCATTGCCTAGTCTCCTATCACATGAATGAAATATACTGAATTTATTGACGTTTTTGTTTTTTTTTTTTGAGTTATGGACTTTTGAAAAAGAATTTATCTTCATTTCACATTAAGTGATGTTATCTTACTTCACTTCATAGTAAGGTGTTTGGGTGCTTTCCTCTGTTTTTTTTTTTAAATTGTAGCTATCACAGAGCCAAGGTGATAAGCTAGTAGGCAAACTATGTCAGCAGAAGATCTGTCCCAGTTTAATTTTTTTTTCATAATTGTAAAGATTTCCTCACACGCTGAATGCAGCAAAGAGCACTACGAGGCTCAGAATCCTTTTATTCTTTAGGACTAAATTAATAACACTGGAATTCAGTGATGTTCCTTCTCCTTACATTGACTGCATCTATAGAATATGGTTTCTACATATTTCCAAAAAGATCCCCAGAGGACTGGCACTCGAAGCTTATGGCTAAAGACTGAACAATGAAACAGGTCAGCTTGTCCTAAGAAATCAGGTCATTCAGCTGTATTTCATGTTATCATTTTGACAACAGGGGATGGGGGAACAGCCGCAGTTGTAAGCCAGCTCTTTGGAAGAGCTACTTAGAGAACACAGAGAAATAGCAACACTTCTATTGCAAAGCCTAGGTTCATCTTTAATACACAGTCAAATTATTATAGGTGCTGGTTTCCTCATTTTTTTTTTCTTCCAGTTTTTCTCTGTTTCTGAGAAAAATGACACTTAAAAGCAATTTCAGGTTAACGATTCAAATATTCACTATGGAGGACATTTTATTGCTGTGGGTGTTTGCAAGAATAAATTGAATGTTCACACATTTCACCAGAGAATCTCAGTTTGCGTTAAGATGCCCAAACCTTGAAATGAGAAAAAAAAAAAAGAAGAAAGATATCCATATGGTGACAGAATTCCCTTCACTTAAGTATAAATTACAGAGGACATAGATTTTTCTTCATGTACCCACAAATAATTCTGACTTCATAAAGTCACTGAAGCTATCCTAGATAGCCAACTGCACAGCTCTGATATATCTTCTATATTTTCTAAGTCTTTGTCCACTGGCATAAAGTGAAACCAGTGAAGTTGTTACACAGTGTCAAAGTACACCACTGCATAGTTGGTAGTATCCAGTGAGAAGGAAGAATCCAAACGATACTGAACAGAATTACAGGGATGGCTGATTGCTGCTACATCCTGTGTGGATACCCAGAGATCAAACAGCTCAGAAATGAACTTTTCATCTGCTGACAAGTTGAATTAGACAGAAATTGAGAGAAATTTGAGCCCTTCAAAACTTCTAAGAGTTTAATTTAAGGCAGGTTTTCCCAGCTCTGTTGCAAAAGGTGCAACCTGGATGTAGGTCTACCAAAAGAACTATTTCTACTCCTTATGTAAGAATTGTGTGTCTCTAAATCTGTGGCAAACATATAAAGCATATGAATGAAATAAGAACATGACAATTTTTGCTTAGTGGGTATAGGATTTTAGCACAACATACATTATTATCAAATCTTAGAGCTGACCATCCACAGAAAGCATCATCAAAAACAAATGTAGGTAATAAACCTTGAAAAAAAACCCCATAATTTGGATGAAACCATTACTTGGTGGAACATCTGCTAAAACTACTGTTGATGGGGAGTTTATGTGCATACACATACATATATATACTTATTTTCCAATGCATTTCTAATATGCAGTCCTTTTCTCTTTAAATACTTGCTTAAGATCATTTTATACTCCAAAAAAAATGGGAAGGGTAACACTTCCTGTAATTACATATAAGAAGGTGGGCCTGTTTAACACACTTTTTTACTGAAATGCTATCCATACTCTGGAAAGTTTCCAAACCGCTATCTGAGCCAATACAGCAGAACACACTCATCTGATACATCCAACACAGCAACTGATTCTGATTCTTGGCTTACCCCTACTTGCTTGTAAACAAGTATAAGCAAGAACTGGGAACTTACGAAAATGCACTCAGGGCCCTATATTTGCTTAGAAACTGCAGATTCTTTCAAAGGAATGGAAACAACAACCATAAGCAAGCAGGACCAAGCATGGTTTGAGGAACACCACACACCTGGTACCCAGCTGAAAGAACTACTTGTAGGCCAGAAATTTCCAGACAAGAGCAAAACACATGTGCTGTGGTACCAAGGACTGTGTATTTCTATTCCAGATACGTGAACTGGCTAGACAGACAAATGTACACAACTGTCAAATGTGCTGTATATTAAGACAAGAGTAGTTAAGGCTATTTGCCCTCTAGCTTCTGGACAGTCAGGCCCAACTGTATTGCTCTGTGACCAGTGATCTTCAGGACATAACTGTAACTCTACTCACAAACCTTCATGAATAAATAAAACCAAACAAACAATTTCTGTATTAAGTCAGGTGTCTTTAATATTCATGCAATTTTGGCCACTGGAAATATCTTGGAAGTAAAAGCGACAATATAGGAAAAAGAGTGTTTGGCTGCTTTTAAGTAAATTGATATTAGTAAAAAAGAGCCTGTAGGACTACTGTCCACTTGGCTACTGACCTAAATCTTTCACTAGATTTGCCTACCTTCTCCTGTTTTGTTTCTTTAATTCTGCCAATCAATGTTTCACAAAGGAGTTTAAATACCAGGCTGTTCCCAAATGAACTAGAAAATGTAAGAAACAAGCCGAATTCCAATTTGCAGTGAAACTGAAGTCTGCTTTAGTAGTTAGCCTGTGCCTAGAAGGCCAGGCCCTAAGCCATCTGCATTCTTTAAATTGCCACTGTAAAAAAAAAATAAAAAAAAATCTATTGAGTTATACTTAGTTACATCATCAGAAAATTTTCCTCTCTCTGCTTCCCAAAGATGCAAATCAATTGAAAATACACATTTAATCTAAATCTGGAGCACTTTTGATACACCACTTCCTCTGAATGCCATGAGGCATTCAAAAACCATGTTGTTCATGAGACACCATATTAAAGAGGATAAGAAGCAGTTGTACCATGATAACTCCTCTGCCATTTGGCAGTAACTACTGCATTCATTTCAACAAGCTTGTCTTTTAAAAGTCTATTCTCCCCCATTCCTCTGGGGAGTTCAATATGACTATAGTTAGATGTATAGAGAACACAAAATACCCTTCAACTTAGCTGTGAAATTCTACCCCAACTCATAATAAAAAAAAAATGCAGAAAAAACATATGTGGAGCTACATGACAAAGTCTTCTTAATATCACAAACACTCTGGTCAGAACATTTGGAAGATGCATTACCTAGATAAGCATTAACAGAAAGGCCTATCAGAGAAATTTCACCAAAACTACCATCTTTTATTAAACCCAGGGGAGATTTTAAAATCACCCCATTATTCTGATGGCTTTAGAAAGCCTGTTTTCTCTGGCTAAAACATGCTTGAATGTAACATGAAAGAGATCTGGCTTAACCCTAGCATTAAAATATGTGGAGAAACGCCTTAATGACAGAGCCAGATTGAAAGAAATATTTTCATCCTGGCAGACTTCACAAAATCAGAAGTAGTGTCTTTTGATCAATGTCAGCCTAAATGCCAGCTGCTTGGCTAGAAGTTGAGGACTGAGCTCAGTATTAGACATAATTTAGCCTCACCCACATTGGCACTTATTTAAAAGCCAGGGATCCCTCAAGGAAATTTGGAATTCTGAAATCTGGAACATCTGGACTGTGCAAGGTTAAAAAAATGGTCCTAGGCAGGCAAAAAGGTTTGCAAGTGAAGAGAAAGAAAATAAAACTCTCTGGAAAAATGTGTCCTATGCATCAAAGAGAGATAATGATCACTGGTCCAGTGAAAAACAATAATGTGGAAAATATCAACAATAAAAGAATTTGAGATGACACTGATATTTTTTGTAGTGAGGAAAGCATGATGTTCACAACTATAGTTAGAAATTATTCCAGCCTAATTTTAAAACACAATTTCTGTTGAAATCACAAAAGCACTTTTCTGTGGTTTTTGCACTTGGTAGGATAGTTTACATGTTTAAGATGGGTAAGCAAATGTTGGACTGATTTTGAAATCTGTGTAGAAAGGTATCTGTTATTGTAATGTAAATGACAATGCACGGAATAGGAAATATGCAGATATATATAAAAGTATAAGAACCAGACCTCTTACATGGGATAGATTGGAAAGGATACTACATAATTTTATACAATTAATTAAACATTAATTAGATAAATTTAAAGTGAAGTGAAGTTGCATTGAATTAGAAAATAAAGTTACAAATGGTGTAAAAGTATTAACACAAAAATGGGTTAAAGTTTACCTATTATCCATATCTCCCTAACAAAACATCATACTTGAAGGCTGACACCTAAGTACCTACTAAAGTAATTTTGTCCACTGAATTGACTGAGACCAACTATTAAAGATAAGAAAATTTCAAGAACCTGTTGGGTCGTGTGCTTTATAGTTGCAGAAAGGAATTCCCTAAACATGAGGAAATCTATTTAGAGACATACCATTTCCAACAATGCTGTCCCTGAAGGTGAGGCCAGGATATGCTGGAAAGGTTCTGGAAGAGTAATCTACACTTTGGCAACACATATCCTAAATATCATTCTCAAGGGAGACATTTGCATGTTTTACTACAGAACAGGCCTGGGATCCATCTAGCATAAACTATAGGTGTAAAAAACAGGGAAGACCAAAATTTGTAGCCTACCACCCATGCAGACACACACGATCCACCTTGGAAAAACACAACTCAGGAAGAGCACATAATCCAAGCCAATTCGTATTTTCACAAAGGTAGTTCAGTAACAGGTTGAAGGTGGAAGAGGAAAAGGGCTTTTTATGATAGGGCTGAATAATGTTGGCTCCAAAGGCAATAAGGGGCAAGCATTGCTCAAGACTCCACCCACAATGCTTAAAACCTATCTAAATTTTGACAATATCTGGATGAATTGTTCCCAGTCAGACCCCTTAGGTCTCTCTAACCTGTCCCAATTACTGTAAGCATGAATTAAAATTATATTCACTTTTCACGTGGAATGGTTTTGGATCATCACATTGAGTCCACATACAAAATCAGTTTGAGACAGAAATTAATTTTTCCTTTAACAAGATGGATAGATTGCAGTTTTAAACAGAAGGAAAAAAACCCCAATAACTTAAAAAAAAAAGGTTAATAACATAAATACAGTAATAACCCATCCTTCACTTTACACAAAGAACATGATTTGGTCAGACTACAGTAGTCAGAATCAGGAACTTGAAATGCATCTTCATCAGATATCATATAACTGCCATTTGAATCTGAAGTTTAATCAGGAGAAAGCTGATGTAACATAGACTGATTTTTCTGATAATGGACCTAATTATTATTTATTCTTTATTTATTCCTCCTCTGTGAATGTTTGCTGAAGAAAGAGGAGTACGTAGTCAGGTGTAATATTACAAGTGAGCTTTAGGTCATTTTTTTTCCCTTCAAAATTCCACCCTAAGCAGATGAGGCTGGTTGCAGCCCAGTGTGCCAGAGAGGGAGGACCATTCTTCCCAGCCCTATTTCTACTCCATCATCTGCTTAGATCTTGGACTTTCAAGCACAGGTGTTAGAGGCAATGACTTTCTTTCCTTCTCTACCAGGAGTGCTGAGATTGTAGAAGGGTAGAAACTTGGCTTTGCAATGACAACACACTTGTTCTATTTACACTTTTATGGAAATGAGAAACTAGTGCTGAAATTGTAGAGATTACAGATATTGTGTTCTATATTGTGCCATCAGCCTTTAAGCAGATGGCTCAGTTTATTCAGCAGATGTCCTGGTAGCATGATCTGTTCCAGTGTTTGACTACAAAAAAACTGACTAGGTTGACCAACCCTTGAGAAATTAATAAAAACTTCTCATGTTCAGAACAGTTCTCAACAGAGGTATTTATATATTACTATATATAACTAGTTTTCATATCTCATAGCCTTTCAGACGTATATTAGCTTTCCACTTCCACGACAAAATGCCATCATCTCTGTAAATAGCTGCAAAATTTAGTAATTAATTTTTTTTAAATATTCATATCCTATTTGGTGCAAAGTTTGAAGGTCTAAAATATGTAGGATTCAGTGGAATGTGTTTACTGGTTCTATTCAGATATGGAAAAAAAAAAGTGACAGGAGCTAAAAACAGTTTTTTCTTCACTCACAAATGTGTTGCACTAATTCCCTGCTCATAAGAATGCAGGCAAGGCACCCCTCAAATTTGTTTACTAGATTACTTTTACTTTGGTAGAAAAAGTTCTCTCTAGAACTGATAACAGACAGCCTTTTTATGACTGAGCTAAGAGCTAAAAAACAAAGAAAAAAAAAAAAGAAAAATCAACACCTCCCACCAACAGCCACCCTCTGCCCCCAAACCAAATGAAAACAAACCAGTGCTAGTGACTAGGAGCTGCGTGTATAAACAGGAAGGGAAACAGAACTTCAGAACCAAGTGAGTAGAGTGCTACTGAATGCAGATTTTCTACCAAATAAAGAGGTGGTCAGCCATCAGAATATTTCTCCCAGTGGCAGAAATAGCACCACTAGGAGGTACTATTTAATCCAAGAAGGTTAGGATAATTGATGGTTACATTTTTAAAGACTACTTTTATTAAAATAATCTAAAGTTAGATAATTGAACTTTTATGAACACACATTTGATTTTGCCAACTTCCTTTCATTGTTGTATTTCAAAGTTTGATGTAGACAGAAAAATTTCAGTCTAGCCTGTAATTTAACAATTCTGACTTGTAAATTACTTAATTGTAGTGTTTATAACTTATCTAATTGGATACAGTTAGAGTGTAAATGAAGATATTTTACAGGTTCTGTCCTTTTTTGCGACACAACTATTTTCCCAGCTACTGTATTAGATATGTTTATACATATGTGTGATTAACATTATTAAGAAAACATCTGACTTGGAGTACACCCGTATCCTTTGCATCTATTTTGCTAAATACCGCATGAAATATGAAGTTCTACTATTGGTACCTTTTTTATAACATGCCTGGGGAACTAGTCACATGTTTAAAATTAAACACACTCTTAAGTTTGTCATTGAACTAATGCTTATCCCTGTGAAAGATTTTGCTTGCAGAGGAGAATCAGAGCTTGGGGACTTTAAAATAGGAATCACTACAATATAGAAACCATTACTTTCAATACAACATTATATGTTATTGCAGTTTGTGGATCACCCTTCCCCAGAGAAACTTGAAAACAGAATTGAGCTAATAGATATACAGGCCACACCTGCAGATGTGGTACAGGTTTACAAGCACCCCATACAAAGCCTATAAATTTCCCTCCTGAAAATAAGTACCAGCTATAATACAGTACATGTGCAAAATTCTCGGCAGGCCGAGTAGCATCCAAAAGTCCAGATGGTTTAATTTAAAAAAACCCACCATCTTCTAAATAAGCAAAAAAGACCAGCACACCCTTTGCTCATAGAGATTGTTGTAACTGTCAAATGTGGAATAAACCCATCTTCATTAACATTTTATACTCTCTTTTTCACTTCACAGTAGAATCATCCATGCTTACTCTTGATAGACTAGGCAAACTGCATGATATCTTTTGATGTATCAAGTCTATTACTTTACTCAGATGATTATAAGTCCAGCTATAACTATCCAAAAGACACTGCCCACTCCTAGTCTCTTGTCCATCCTTTTGGATTATGAGTTTCTAAACACAGCTTCGGTTCATTATTTCTATTTTAACCAAGTTCTAAATATTTTCTCTATTTTTTTTCATCTTCCTCTGCAACTTGCTCCTTTTAAAATCATATCAGCCAAATGGCTCCAATTGCTCTTATATTTGCTCAGTCATCAAATCCAGGAACAGTTGAGACTATTTTTGATGTTCCATACAAAATACAAACATATGAGTAGGGACATATTTTTCTTTAGTTCTTTCTTTTTCTAGATCACAGACACCTTATACCTTGAGAAAGCTTAAATTTTAGGCAGAAAAATCTCTACAATTTCCTGAAGACAGCACACAACTGTATGTATTAATTGTTGTTGGGGTTTATTTGTAATCTCAACACCCATACATCATCAATATACATCTGTTTTCAGTGACTATTACAACATACTTCAAGGAAATTCATATTATGGAGTTGGAAATTTGTTTCTATCAGCTTTTGAAAGATGATGATGACAATTGTTACAGAAAAGTTTGACTTCTATTACTTTAAAAGACCTATATTTAACTCATCTATAACTTTGGAAAATAAAACAAGCCTGACTTGAAAACTGCAATGTTTCCTCTCCCGCTCAAGAAGAACTTTTCTGCATTGTTTCCTCCTAATTGTTTATAAAGACTTTAAGATCATGAAAACCAGATTTCTGTCTGCTGTTTGAATCAATTGCTCTGACTAACTATAACAACATTACTGTTTCAATCCCTGCCACTAAATCTCCCAGAAAACTTGTGGAGTCTCTTGCTGAAGTTAAGTAATGGCTAGTAGGCAATTAACATCTAACTACAGTTTTACAACAGATGCCTATCTCCGAACAGCATTGTATTCTGGTATTTATTGTAGCTTAGAGATGACAAAAAAGTCCATTCTTACTTCATAATTATGACAGGAATCAGAACTCCCTTGTTTCAGAAAGGGGTGCCAAGTGCCAATGCTGGCCAAGCAGAAGCAAACTGCTGTAGGTGGCATTCTGCTGATGAACTCTCTGCATAGCACAAGAAGCCAAATCAAATATATGAGAGGATATACTAATTTTGGCCACCAGTTTATTTAAGTGAAAGTGTGGCATTAGGAAACAATTTTTAGCTATCAAGCATCTTTCACTTGCATTCCAGTCCTTACTTGCCACTTCTAATCTCGTTCTGTTCAATGAAGACATGACAGCTAAACTCAGCTTTGAAAAGATGTCAGTGCATCACCTCATTTGAGGACTGTGTAAATGTGGGCAAATTGCTTCTGGGCTCATACTAGTATATCTTCAAGATTCTCCACTACTGCTTCATACAGACTTGGGCTTCTACACAGCATTGCATAGCACCATGAATGCATAGCAAAGTGAATTTGCAGGCAAGAAAACTAGGTGCTTATGGATTAACAGCCAATGAGGCACATTTTGTATGCAAATTAGTCTTGGTCCTAAACTCCTAAACTGCAGCTCAGACAGAACTAGAGTATGTGAATCCATTTCTGAATCTGGACCTCTGTCTCAGGCTTTTCAAATCCACCTGAAGTATGTCCCAAATATGCAAATTAGTGCCATAAAAAGGATAGGAGAAAGCTACTTTTCACTAGTGAAATACTACAACAGTGTGCTTGAAAGAGAAGTGTACAAAAAAAGTAAAAAAAAACAAAAGGGTAAAAAAAAAAGGGAAAGCATAAAGCTTGGAAAGAAATGCGTTCCTGCAATAAGCTGCAGCAAAGCAAGACAACTTGAGTGAGCTGCAGCTTGCCAAAGTAGCTCAAAGCAGACCCAAAGTAGCAAAAGTCTATCAGTTTCCCTCTACAACTGATCCTCCAGTTTAGAGCTTTCAGGTTATAACCAAAAGGAACACAGGTTGTTACAATATAAACAGAGAAATTATTAATTCAAGCTACATAACAGGCTTGTTTTCCAGTTACCAGGTGTTTCATTCTGCTGCACAAGATACTCACTTTTAACCACCAAAGAAGTATGTTAACTTGTGAACAGCTTTGTGATCGGTAGTCATGAGCTACTGCTTTCCTGCTTCATTCTTTCCTCCTTGCTTTAAATCAACACTTTAATCACCACTGTACTCAAAGTATCTTTGATTGTACAAATTTTCTGTTTGAAATAGCCCCAATTTACCATTCCAAGAAAAGATGTCAGGTATGGAAAATATATACTGTAAGAAACATACAGCTTTTAAGTTTCAGAGCAGACTATGCCATGACACACTGTTACTAGTCTTTTGAGAACTAATCAGAAGATGAAACTATTATTAAGGCCTGAGCTAAGGTAGACACAGTAAGTAAATAAAAATAAAAAAGAAGCATAGCTAACAACCTTCACATTCACTATTTTTCTGATATTTGGTGACTCTTTGGACACTTCCATTCCCTTAAATGGAAGTGTCTAGTCGAAAAGTGGAAATTCATGGCTTGATTGAGAAATCAAGCTATGAATTTCTACTTTTCAAGTGTTCCCACTTCGCTGATATCACACCACAGGCAGCCCTGAGGGAGTTTTTGCTTTCGCTGGGATAACATAAGGGCTCTGTGGGTTCTCCCCAAGGTCACTGAGGTTTCTAAAAGGATAAACAGGAATCTGGAGGGATTTACTAGCAGCTGGACAGCCACTGATTTTGGAGCAAGTCAGACTGTTAGTTCTGAAAAACATATTTCAAGCCTGTTTCTAGTTGTAGGCACCTAAATCTCTTTAAAACAGGATTGCATAAAAGTGCACAAGAAGGTCATTTCAAGAGATCAAATAAGCTTTGGGAGTCATATGGCTATAAAAACAACAAAAGCAACTGTTAAATGATAACAGCTTTTGGACATGAACTACAATAGCTAGGAGGCTTTTTAACTGGCCATTTAGATAAGATGAATAAAACAATAGTAATAAAAACATCAAAAACTCTCTAAGTGAAAAATCTATAACTAGAATTTTAAAACTCACAACAATTCACTTTTCTCTGTTATCTCCAAAATAATCAATTGTACACTATTTTCCTGTTAGTTAAATGTTAGTAAATAAAATAAATCATTCAAACACAACTTTAAGCATCAAATCACAAATTCAGTTTGACAAAGAAACTCTCTGCTGATGAGGTTGCAACTTACTCTGAGGAGAAAAAAACATTCTGGTTATCAAATAGATTTCATAGCTGGATGAGAACCTTTGAGTACAAAAAGTAAGATCCAGTGAAGTTTGTCCAAAACACTAGATTCTAATAGCACTCAGCCTTTCCTCTTTAACAGATGACTCCTGTTCAAGTCCCTTCACTACCTTCCCCATTGGAGTAACCCTTTCTCTCCATATGTTCTGGACTGCTGGATAACCAGGGTGAGGGAGTAGATAGACCAAAGCTGGCTCTTAAGCTGAGGAGGAGTGAAATGGAATGTTTAGGTCAACCCTGCAGTTGTAAGGAAGAGGGGAGGCATGAGTGATGGCACAGGGATACTTCCCTGTCCAGTAACACCTGCTATCACATGTCTTGGCTTCTTAAGAACAGGAGCAGATCAGCTGTCTGAGCTGAGTGCTCCTTCAACCCTATTTTTATGGCCAAGATGAGGTAGGCAATCCATTGCTGCAAGCAATTGACTGCTTTTTTCTGTTCTTATAAGTATCCCCGAAAGAGATACTTGAAGAAAACAGTACAAGCAATAACTCCCAAAATAGTGAAAGTGAAATACAGTATTTTTACAATTCATTACAACATGGTCAGTAACAATAAATGACACTGTTAATTTATCAGAGACAATTCCACATATGCAACATATTTTCATCACCTGCCTATTTACTCAGAACTGCCCCGTGAGATAGGGAGAATGGTAACTGCTACTAGGAGACAGAGAAGGCAATTGACTTACTTGAGAGCACAAGGATGGGTGCAGCTAAGACAGAAATGGAACCCATGGCTTCACATTCTGTTGCAAGATGAGGTTTTTGTTCTGTGCCTCAGCTGACTTTGTAGTAGGACCTGAGTAAAGCAAAAAAAGTTACATAAAGCTTACAAACAAAGGTGATCTAGTTGATTTTTGTTTACAGATTTTATAAAAAAATCTTTTATTTTTTAATCTTCACTGAGTTCAGCTTTGTCTTCTACCAGAGCTAGACACTCAGATTTAGCAAACTCTTCCACCACAACTGTATTACTTTTAGCCAGAACTGCAAGGAACATATAATGAAGAGACATGTAAAAGAAAGGTTCACACACTTTTGAATACCAGCAATGCTATAATTTCAGATGAGATGAAGCATGCTAAAAATAATAAAAAAAATCTTGCATTTCAGTTTTGTTAACCATCAAGAAATGTTCGTTGGATTTTCTGCAGACACCTGTAAAGTGGATTTAATTAAATATATCATTCTGGGTATAAATATTGTTTAATTAATATTTTCCCTATTTTTTTCCCTGATGGGATTACATGTCACTATGAGATCGCTTTAGGCTCATGTTTGACATAATTTAGAATGCCAACATTTTTGTCCTAACAAACTCTATAGGTTTGCAATTTTACAAGTCTAGAGTTTTGTCCTTACATAGACTTGCAAATTTAAACTTCTGGGATTATGTTTTAAACAAACATTACTGTTTTGAAGTTTTAAACTTTCAGATGAATAAAAAAAAATAGTTTCACCTTGAAAGAAAATTTAGAAAAACGTGGTGGTTTTTATGTCCTGAACTTATATAAGCACCACTTAGTACAGGGTTCACTTTGTCCAGGAGTACTCAAGTTCCACTCATTTCCCTCATCTCCATATGAGAAGCTACTTCCAACTGCTCCCATTGTCCTTGTTGTTAAGTTTGCATCTACTCCTTCATTGTGTGTACATGAAATTCACAACAATATCGGCATGCAGTTTAAATTCCCTTCCTAAGTCAGACAATAAAGTCTCAGATTTTGACAATGCAAAAAAAAACTTGAAAGAGAAACAACAAAAAAAGTTCATAAAAATGCTCTCTGTGATCTCACTAACTACAGCTAATGAGCCCTGCATCACTGGTCACTGCCGCCTCTGTTCCACCAACACTGCTGGTTGAAATGATTGTTTTAGCTTAGACTTGTTATTTCTGTAGAGGGTTGGGGGTTTTGCCTAGTTGTTCTTTCTAAAACTAGGAACCTTGTAGCTGACTTGCTTGAAGTTTTATTCGCAAAAGCTGTTGTACCAGTGCAATTGAAAAGGCAATGAACTGCAGCACCAAAATTAATGTCTGGGGGCAGAGAGAGATGGCAATGTCTAATCTGGTTTCCTCGCCAGAACTGACATTATACAAATACGTTGTTTTCAGTCAAGCAAAATGCTGAGCCTCTAGGTAAATATTCATATTTATTTTGGGTAATAGGGTCATTTCTAGTCAGGCTAAGTATCTACTGAAGTATGTAATAATTAAGGGATGACTTAAAGAGAATAGAGAGGGGAACTTTTCTGGCTATAAAATACTGTTTTCACCAGGTGTTAGCTTGATGTAAAACAATAAACTTTCAGGACCTCAAGAATAATGACAAGATTATCAAGAGAGTTTACAAATCCTGGTTCTTCATGGGAGTTGGAAAACTGGAGTATGTTTCAGAAATCTAGATCTAGAGTGACTTTAATTTTCAGCTAAATATATAACAGGTAATTTTTAAACATTTCAACAAAGAAAAACTGTGGGTGGAGAAGCAGTTTTAGAATGAACCTAAATTTTTGCTTGGGATTTTTTTCAGCTATTCCGTGTGAATGACACACATAATGCAAAAAGACAGTCATGTGAATAGTAAGGATTATTATTAAAACTCATACTCACTGTAGCAGATTTGTATAACCTTACTTATAAAGAGAGTTTCAATTTACTCATCCAAAAAACCTGAAACCAGAAACCAGATGCATTTATAATTTCTCATCTAACAAGTGAAAATAGATGCACCAACAACTATAGAAATCTGAATAAAAATGCCATCATTTTGCTCAGACTAAATTGTAATTTTGATTTTACAAACATACACACAATTAGACTTTTGCATTAATTAACTAATTTCAATACAAGTGTAGGAGAAAACATCCAACAGCATAATTACTGCTGTTCCAGATGGAGTTTTCAGTGTTTTGGTCACATCTTGACACAACTATCCAAAGCACATATGTCAAAATGTATAAATCCAGAGTCTCCCCTGACTTCTCTAGACAGTCTGTGGGAATCATTTAATCACTTTGTTTGAATGAAGCCTCAAGTTTATGCCACGTCCAACTCACTGAAGTTGAAGTGCTACAATCCATTAGGCCTGCTCTAAAATGCAAGGCAATTATTAGTGATTGTTGTTGTTTCTGTTGTATAAACATCCTCTTCATTTGGCTGGTATGTAATGACAACAATACGCTCCGCCACTTCCTTTCGCTTATATTCCATTACTTCACTAATTTGAATCTGTCAGGTTCCATAGGTTTTAAAATACACTTTGGTTCTGAACAGGCCTACTTATTCCCTATGCGTACCTGCTATCAGCTCCTAAAACAAACCCAGTATTTGAATTAAAAATTAAGAAATTAAAAAATCCTTTTAATTCCTTATCTGATACTTTTGTATCTTTTATTTTCCAAAATTATGAGAGAACGCTTTTACATCAAAGTATTTAAACTTTAACTATTTTTGTAAGAAAATTCTTCATTAAGTTCAAAAGAAACCCACCTCCACTGAAACAAGTGGTAGTAGGGCAGTATTTACCTTTAATGAGCATTTTCAGCCCAACCTAGCTCAACTATTTTTAGTTCAGTCAAACTTCTTTTGGGGTCAAGTATTTCCATTTTATCCATTATAAAATTTACAAATTATTTATTTTTCTAAAAGCCAATTTATTTACTTTTATCTCTAGAGATTTTCTATCTTTATTTATCTGACCAGTATTATTTCCAGTATTGCGGTAATCTCTTCCCCCAGATTCCCTTAGAACCTGACAGTATCTATATTTCTTGCTTGTAATGGAAATCAGCACTGTTACCTCATCAACAACTACACCAAAAAATGAGAAAATCAACAAACTTCACATAAAAAAGTAGAATTACAGATATAAGTGCCAGAAATGCGCAGTATTTCCCAGAATGAATCTTCTCCTCCTGCTCACATTTTCAAACCAATTTTTATGATCTTGTCTATCACTGACGTATACAGAAGTGTTATAAAGAAGATGCAAAGATCCCCTCTGAGCAGGAATCTCCAAAACCTGCTCATGGAGCCGCATCATCTTCCTGAAAATTTTAGTTGCCAGAGGAATAGCTTTTTGAGCACTTAAGCTAATGAAACATGCAGGGCACACAACATGTTGATGGACTTGCACTCTTGCAGAGGTAAAAGCTTCAGCTGCCCCATCTATTCCTGGGGCATTTTACAAGATCATTCCCTTCCGTGGGATTTCTGCACCCACCCTAGAATCATGCTTTCATTTGGATCACTTTTAGGATCTCTGTCTAATTTCTCTGGCTCCCAGATTTCAGGACTTCTAGAAAAGTGGACCCTCATCTTTCAGACTGTGTTAGCAAGTATAAAAGGGCATTAAAAATTAACCAGGGATGACAGCTATGGACACCAGCAATGTGGATACATAAACCTTCTTCCTATAGAAAACTGCAAAATAATACTACCTTACTGAGAGTGCAAGTCAGGATCTCTCATTATAAATCTATCTGTGCATCTGATATTGCTTGTCAAAATCTGGCATCAGTTTCATGCTGGTCTAGCTTTATTACCTTCACTAGAAATAGCTGTGAATTACATAGGGAGAAAAGAAAAAAAAAAAGGTCTTACTCTATCAAAGAGAGTTTGTCCTGATCAGAAAAATTAAAGGTCTTGTATTCTAATCTAGGTGCATTTTAATACATACCTAAATGACTAATTCTCTTTAAATGGATTCCATGGCTTACCTATTTCCATAAAAGACACAGAATTAAATAAAAAACAGAGAATCCATAACTAACACTGCTCAGGGTCAGCCCTGAATGAAGAAATACAAAAATTATGGAAGTCAGGTAAAGGGAGTCAAGCCAACATGTCCATATGCCTGTCAGATAAGTGGTTATGCATCTTCTGCCTAAGGTGCTGAATCTATAACCTTGAAGTGTAGCATAGTGCAACCATACTGCATTTCTACACAGCAAAATCTTTGAACTTAGTCTGAACCCTGCTCAGGAGCTTTCTACTGAAAAAAAGAAAGTACATTTGCATCGATTCTCCTAGCAGCTATTCTCTTCAGAGCAATAGATTGTGCATTCCTAACAGTAGGCCTAAGGAGCTGAGGTTTTTTTCCTGCATGGTATTTACATAAACAGTATGAGCACTAAATTTCTAAGACTACAGATGATTTCTTAGTGATCTTGCTTTCAAAACACATTTTCTAAAGGTAGTAAATTTATGTCAATAATCCCATGTCTGCTGTTCTATCAGAATATTTTCATATTGAAATATGACAAGTTTAAGTGATTTCCCTTACATGTTGGCTCTAATATATAATGTTGACAATTTTCCTACATGACATCAACAGCCCTTGACTTATATGTATATCAGTGGCTGAAATTGAAGCAACATAGATAACTGTGTTTTAACTGTAATTAAATTAATAGAAAATCCTTTGATCTAAAGAAACAAAAAGATTGACTTTTTGAGTGATAGTATTTGGTATTTCTATTGCACTGAATGCATACTTATAAAAATTTAACTTAGTGGTTATATATGACTACTTTATGTTTACTTCATTTTTAATATGTAGTTTTATTATGTTGGAAAACAACAATAAATCTTTATAAAAGTTGATGTTTGTCGACAGTGTTAGCATGGAAATAGGAACCTGCTTAAAGATCAAAAGAGAAATCTTTATTTAGTAAAGTTGTCTTGAAAATATCTGTGTCATAAGGAAACTGAAGGATTAATAAAAGATTTTTTGGTACAAATGTAATTTAAGTGACAAGCATTTTTAATGCATTTATTGATTATGTCCATTCTTCCATGGTTTTAGGAAGAGTACATCTCAACTTCTCATATCTAGCTCCTAGAAACAGACTGGAAAAGGAGGAGTGGAAGTTTTTCTATTCTACCAACTGGATTTTAAAGTTCCAATGAAGTAATTATAAACTATCTGAAAACAAACCCAGAAAGCTATAATACACAAGGAAGGCAGTGTTTTTATCAATAGCTAGTTTATTTCAACAAACTATTTCCAGGAAAACTTTTGCAGAATATTGATACTGCTATGAATATTTTCAAAAGCAAATAGTTTTCATAGTTTATAGCAGGTATATTCATTATATCAATTATGATTGCTTCAAATTTTTTATAGATATATATATGTACACTTTTTAAATTACTAAATATATGTTTAGGAAGTCAATGAAGATTAAAACATTTCATTTTTATCTCCAGTTCAATTAAAAATAAATATAAACCTACTGCTTCGCCCTTAAGTTTGTGGGGAAAATCTGGAAGAAGTGGTTACATGGTAAACGGTGACAGAGTTATTTGTCAGGAAAAATACATATTCTCAGAAATTAAATGCATGAAGTGTCTTAATTAATATTTTTCATTTACATAGGAAGTCTTTCATCTCAAAGAATCCTGGAGCACTTTACATACACATCCAAAATATATCTTCACAAAACTCAGACAGAGTAGTTTCATGAATCACCTCAAAGAAATCCTCTAATAATTCATCATTTACTCAGCATCTTGTCCACAAAGTATTAGCTACTTCTCCGACAACTCTAGCAAGCAGAATTCAAGAACTCGCTCCTTCTAGTAGCAGAGGAAATTAAAAGCATCTCACAATTTAGTCCAGTCCATGCTATAACTTTAAAGTCCCTTTGAGGACACCTGACGCACTCTCCTTTGATCTCCTCTTCCCTTTGTAAACCACAAAGACCTTACCCCCCAAATTAAAAACACACAGCTTTTTCATCTCCGGTCTCTGTGATAGTAGCTTATGTATTTACATCATGCCTTATGACATCATCAGCTTTATGTTCCTCCTATCTCACAATGATTTGACAAAATGTGAAAAGACCCTTCTCTGGGAGTGATTTTTATTCACGTGGTGATTCTCACTGAACTTCTGTACTGAAAATCTCTGATTGGTGGGAACCCTTTTTACTTAGCTGCTTAAAGATACTCTGTATCTTTAAGAAGACAGAGATTCATCAAGTTTATGGTCTATCACACTATGCAGTAAGCAAATGGACTAATCTTCTTATACAGGAGTCCATTACATGGTACACATAAAGCAGCTGTCACAGTGTCTCTTCTTTTGTCAGTCAAGTCCAGAAGCTTGTATCCTGCAGTGTCCAAATACCTCATCATACATCAAACACTTCAGGCTATTTTATAGATTAAGCCAAATTTCCTTTCTGATCTCTGCTGCAGCCAAAGTCTGCTTACAGTTGTCCTACTAATTCTAGTAACAATGTAGATTTTGTTTAAAATATTTTTTACTTTATTACAATCTAGATAGAACATTTAGGCTCCACAGTGCCTTTGGTAGTAAAGGAATCGGGGGGTGGGGTGGCAAAGAGCAGCAAGACACATCTCTCATCACCTATGAAGCAAAATGGACATTTGTAGTCCTTATGCATTGCTAGGTGCAAGCTTTTCTATAGCTCATCAATTATTTCATCTTCCCTAAAATCTGGAAAACACATGCCTCCAGGGGAAGGGGGAAAGTCAAGTTTTCTTTATATTCCTCTGAGATACTTAACAACATTAAGCCTTTGCAAAGTAAAGATTCAAGTTTTTAAAAGAAATCTCACAGAGCTGTGACAAAATCAACCAAAGAGGAAAACTGCTCATTAAGCTTTCTGTAGTTCTGCCTAACATTCAGCATAATCCCACAACTCCTTGAAACCCTCTGGGCTCAGACCTAATGGAACAGTTGCAAATATCTTTTTTGAGTCTTGCAGTGATGAACCAAATGTTATTTTGCTTTTTTAGTATTTGACTTTCCATCTCAGGTCAGTGCTCTGACATCAGTCAGACTCAAGAGAGTAACTAGAAGTGACATAATTTGCAAAACATACCCTGCAGCACAATGAAAAATGATGTAGTTAAATAAAAACAAACAGTGTGCTGGGTAATTGGGAGCTGAACTTATTTATTACAAATTGAAAGACTCCACAGATCTAGTTAAGTGCAGCTTCTGAACATAAGTAGCAAATAGAAAGGGATTGTCACTGTCTGTAACATGCTACATGCTAATTTCTCTACTTAAGGTAAACTGGGAACACCAAAAGACTGGGAAGGGAGCTTCAAATGTTGTTTCGTACCTTGACCTATCCAGTTGCTGACCAGACCCAATCATAAGCGCAACCATCTCAGGGCAAGCTCATCCCTGGCCTTAAAGGGCTGTTCCAGCACCTGAAGCTTGCTCAGCTGTTAGGAAAAACTCTCTCTGTCCCTTTCTTTCTGGTACAGGTCTGTGCATGAGAAATGAGAGAATTGGTGCAGGGAGGGCTGTTCTGACATTAAACAGCTGGATTGCACTTCTATGCCCAGGACATCCTCTACTGTTCTCTAAACTCTGATTACAAAGAAATTATTCAAGATACACAGCTCTAAAAATTAGGTGCATATTCCAACTCAATCCTAATCCAGATAGTTTTAAAAATAACAAACTCTTAACATTACACTTTGTTTCATTACACTCATAAAATGGTCTTCATTTACATCTCTGTTTAGCATGAATTTTCACTTTGAAAACTATTGCCATTTTCAAACAAATAATTCCTAAAAAAACACACCCACATTCACAGGAATTTCAGAAAACTCTCTGTTTCATAGTGACACAGTTAAGTCTTAATGAAAAGGTAACAGAAAACAAACCAAAATAATTCCATAATTTGGTGATGTGCCATTTAATACCAGGATTGAAGTCATATTTCCAAAGAACTTTTTGTTCCTTTATAATAATGGAACAAAAAAAGAAGCTACCAGTCAAATGACACTATCAGCAGAAATATGACAGTTTTGTGCCATGGAATATTTTAATATAAAGATGTACCTACTTACAAAAGGCTTGCGACAATGAGCTAATGATACAATGGGGTAATGCAATTCGGAGATATTAAGTAACCATTCAAGAACAAGCTCCCTGTATCATGCTGAAGTTTTACTTTGCAAAGATCATTTATCCCCAGAGTTTTGTGATCCTCTGTTTCAACAATGTCTCTTTCTTCCTTTGCAACACTCCTACTTTCTAATGACTTGTGACCTTAACATGTTTTTGCATAGTTGCATATTTTACAAGGATAGCTGCCATCCTTCAACATTTCACTCCCTTGTAATGAAGACATCCCTAAATATCTTGTATTTGATCCTTCTAGAAACTATTGGAAAAGCTAGATTCACATGAGAATATTTTTTCCTATCTATTAAGAGAAACCAGTGGTGTATTCATGTGAGACTTTGGCTGTAATTAAGAGTTGTTCCTATTTATACCTATTTATTTCAGCCAGCCATGTTCCATATAACTTTGTGCAGTTGTCTTATACACCTGTTACTTTTCACACAAATGGCAAAGAGGTAAAAACCTGGGTAAGCAGGTAGAATCCATAACTAAAACACCACTTTTACTTTTCTCAACACCAGTGCACATGCTAGCTCTGATATTTAAAAACTCCTTTAAAGTTAGCATACATAAATCTGATCTGATAGGCAAATGCCATTGAGATCTAGGCTGAAAAGAATTATATTCTGGTCCCATTCAAAATGCTTATTCAGGAAAGAAAATCTGTCAAGAGAGGAATGAGGAAGGGGGTCTAGATTAGAGTACAAAAAAAAAAAAAAAAAAAACCCCAAACAAAAACCCCCCAAAAGTACACCGTGCTGCAGTTGTCAAACACTTTACAACAGAAATCTGCTACAGTAGTTTCACTGCATGATTCAAGGGATTTTCTCTAAAATTTTACTTGCTATTATAGCTACAACACTAGCTCTGAAAACACTTAATAAATAAATCTTAGTATCAATAGGCATTAAGGTATAGCATTGACTTTTTTGTTGTTTTTTTAAGTTTCTTTAAAAGAAAGTCATCATCCATCCTTTCCCTTTTAAATCAAATTCAGATGTTGTGCATGCATGTTGCTGAAGCTGTGTTTACCAGCTTTGATAAAAGGATCCTGATTCCATTTCACTCAAAACCAAAAATCCCATTGATACCAATGCTGACAGAATGTCATATAGAGCAATATAGATGCCAACAGATTTAGCTATTTCCTAACTGAGAATTCAGTTACCATTAAGTTCCATCAGAAACACATGTGCTCCGGCCCTCCTAATATCATATAAAATGTCCTTAAAGTAATTACTGTTTTCAGAATTAGCAGTATGTTTGACAATGAAAGCATCCAAAGCTAAGTAGAAATTACTTCCCTGCCCCCCCACCAAAATAAAACAAAACCAGTCATCATTAAGAACAAGAGGACTAATAAATTGTTTCAAATCTTTCTATTTCTGAAAGTGACATTCTCTTCTTAGAAGTCATTTATGAGAACTATTAAACTGCCAATCATCTGGGATCATATAGCACTGATCATTTAAACTCCATATCATTCCTCTATAGGAATGATACACCTCACAAGGATGGTCTGTGTCTCCAGGGGACATTACTGTTATATTGCATTTTGATTTCCTAGAGCCTCCTGTGGTAGCTTTGCAGAGTGGGGTCTCATGACAGGTAACTATGATAAGTGAATAGCAATGACAGGTAGAATTCAACTCTCTCTTTTGAGAGCAGGTTAGCTTTCTTTTCTACTGGTACTGGGCTTAGAAAGATATCAGCCTGAAAAACAGGTGAACTGATAAGCAAAGAATTAACTTTCTTATACAGCAGGAGATGATGGAGAGAAAAGTGAAAGGCACCAGTTGAAATCCATGGGCAGATATAGACTTGAAGGATTAAAAGTTTTGATAGCCTTCTTTGATGAGAAAAAACCTCAAACCAACAAATTAAACAGTAGGAGAACCTCCCACTCTATTTTACTGTTTTCCAATGTTTCTCAGAGTTATGTGATTTGTTTCAGTGAAGGTACACTTCAGAGAATGGCAATGTTTACAGCTAAATGAAAGGTGGCAAGACTGTGCAAGAACAACCACGAGTCAGAAACATATTCTGGATTCAATGTTTCTTGCCCTGCATGTATTTATCTCTGCATGAACACCTGATTTGAGTGATGGCAAAGGGCATGTGTACGCTTACACCAGTATTCATTCCTTGAGAGAAGTAGACTTGACTGTGGTGCCAGCAGCTGACTACTTCACAAAACTAAAGCTTACAGAAATCTGTCATATTTTTCCTTCAGAGGAAAAAAAACCCCAACAAAACAACAACCATCACATTGCTAAGTTCACCATACTGTGTCTAAAGCATAGTAAATTGATCATATTCTCCCCCCTCATTGTTAGCCATACTTAACTAGTCATCTCACAAAAATATTGCCATGGTAACATACAGCGATAGTAACAACAAATAGCAAAGACACAGGGAGAACATCATTTATGCATGGTCCAGAGGCTTTAACTCACTTGGAACATTGCTGAGTGTTTCTGAATAACAAATTTCTAAAATTAGCAAATTTGCAAATAGCAGAAGGGAGAAAAATAACTCAGAAATTTTTCAAGAACCATCTTCTTAGTCTCTTTCCATTTTATGCATTTGTAAACCCCCTTCTCTCTTTCTTCCCTGCTGTGAAGTGCAGAAATTTTCCACATCCTCCACCTGGTATGTAAATTAAGAGTGTTCAGGATGTTGTATACTTTCCAAAAAACTGGAAATGCAGTTGGTTGTGAAACTATAACATCTGGGTGAGAAAATCACTCTTGCAGAAAGCAACATAGTAACTCTGATGTTTTATGAAGAAAGCTGATATGCTAGATGGCAGGGAAAATTCTGTTGTGATTTGTGCAACTTGTAACCCAAATATAACTCAATCAATTTGTGACAAGCCATGATGGCAGTTTGGAAGAAGATTACTTTCACTGTTGCTATTCAAGGATAAAAACTGTATGTTTGATCTTAATGAAGATCTTCAGAAATCAGACCAGTCTTAATGGATACAAAAATAACACCAAAGCAAATAAGAAAAAAAAAATCAAAGATCTACTTTATAGCTTTATCATGGACTATCTCCAAACAGGGTATAGACGTACAAAGGTGACACAGACACTAACGGCATCAGGTTAGCAAGAGACAACAAATGGGTACATTACGGTGTCTCAGTACAGATTTCAGGACAGTGAAGCATTGTGTCCATTGGAAATGTTATACTCAGCACACCTGATACCTCAGATTGTGAAATGACTGTGGGCCCTGCAAACGTCAATTTGTCACAAAAGCCTTTACAGGGATATTAATTGCAACAGTGGTCTCTATGTAAGTCATCTATCTCACTGCTCTAGGTTTTACATGGTAGATAAAAATAAAGCAATGCCCAAAGGATTTCAATAACTAGCAGGCTGGAACTATTTCCATTGTAAATACTTTCCCATAATTTTTACAACTATAGCACTTTCAAAATATAATACATTCTGCTTTAACCAAGAAAGAACAACACACTAAAATGCTTCCTATTAGTCCTGGATTTGGGCATCAATACAGAAGAAACACCTGACACCAAAGCCAAGTGTATTACACAGGGATATTCAGAAGTCATTCAGTACTCAAAACCAGCATGAATCTTTCACTCGCTCTCACTTGCTCCCTCTCTAGGGAACAGTTATTTCTCAGTGGGTGGAATTATGATGTTTGACTTGGCAGTGTGGTGGAAGCATCACATGGCTTATAATGAAGGCCCAGAGTGCTGTTTCTATTATTAGTAGATGGTTATGTCACCAGAACATTCTCGCATGTCAAGAGCAGGTGTTCCCACTGTTGCATTATAAATAAAATAGTTTTCAGACAAAATGTAGATTTAAAATGTAAGTAGCAGCAAACAACCAACTATTGCATCTCTCAATACCAGCACGCAAACAAAGATAAAATAGGTAATCTGTGATTATACCTAGTGATGAAAAACGTTTTAAAACATAACATCCAGGCGTAAGCATATAATAATGGCATGAGCATTTAAAACCAGAATTCAGAAATTAGAAGAATTAAAGAAAACATTATTTGAAAAACATGCAATGTATGATTAGGTTAAGCATCCATGTCTGGAGAAACCCTTAACTCAGAACCTATTCTCAGATTTTAAACCAAAGCCAATTGAACTTTTCCACAACTTTGGAAAGTTTCGTATTTCCCTTCCTATTGGCGTTTCTTGGTTCCTATTTCTTGGCTGCCTATTGGCAGACAATGATTTAATATGGAAAGAGAACCAATTCTATGTTTTACTGGAGAGTTTGAGTTGTCTATTCATATTAAAATCAAAGGCAACCAAGCTGGTGTAGAAATCAAAGGTCTCAAGTAATCTCCAATTCCATACAATATTCAACTAAATTAAGCTGGACTGGTAGTACTGAAAATCGATCAATAATTTTTCTAATGCAAAGGCTGTAGAGTTGGCTTCTTGTGTTCAGGACAGTATTTCTGGATAACTCATGGGACAATGATATCTCCAGTAGGTAGTGGGGCACTCACCATGACATGATAGACAGCTTACTTAAACAAAGGAAAGCACGAAATGAACCTAGGTTTCCCAGATCTCCTGTCTTTAGTGAGTATACTCCTCGGTGGCTGGGAGCTCTTTTTCAAGTTTTACCTCGGGAAACTTCCAAAGGAAAAAATTAAAAATCATAACTATTCGTTTGTAGAATTACGTAATAGTTTCTTGCCCAAGCTCATAAGAATGTTAATTTTTCTCACCTCTCTATGATGCTCATCAAGCTTCCAGTGAATTCTGGGATATTTCTATACAAAATGAGACCTAGAATGATGGAATTTTGTATCTTTGCAAACTAAAGAAAGAAGTAAGTATACAGACACATACATAAATCAATCAATTTAACTAGCTTGGAGGTAGCTGCCACTTTCACAGACTTCTAAATACAACTGAACAAAACAGACCCATGTTTGGCATTTGTTGGCAACTGTTTTTGCTTCTTTAGAGTCAGCCAGGATGAGCTCTGCATATCCACATGCAGCTTTAGATAACAGGGCAAGAGGAACAGTTCTTCTCTCACAAATGCAGCTGCTGCACCAGGAACAGATAACATTCAATAACATTCACCAACTTCTAAACAAGTCAAGTGTCAGAAAGACAAGGCAGAAGAACAAGACAGTGAGATGGTATAATGCTGACTGCCAGCTTGCTACTACTGAATCCCTAGAGGATGATTCTCCATCACATCTCATGGCGTGCTGCACGCTGTGTGCCTGTTTGCATAGTAATTTTGTGTCGAGCATCCCTGACCATCAGCCTTCTCTATTAGCACTAGAAAGGAGAAACTAAGCATGCACACCAAAAGGTAGCTACTGGAATGAGAATGGAAAGAAGAGCATGAGTGAGAAAATTGAGAGGGGATCTTTGGGGGAGAGTAAAGGATTATTTTAATTTCTTTAGTATAAAATTAAAACTAATACAGAGACTGATTGAATTCCAGGTACTTGAAAATCAAATTCCACTCCTAAACACAAGCCCAGAGGGTTGACTGATAGAAATAAACACAACTTCATTACCTTGAAGGCAACAGTATCAATGTGTACCAGCTGAGCTTTTAGCAAACTCTCCTTCTGAGGTTCAACCAACACTCTCATGTTCTCAGGTCAGTGGACAAAGTTTTGTAAGATTTATTCCCAACATAGTGGGGTGAAAAATAGATACAATTACCATTTTCTCTTCAATGCTCACCAGAATAAATTTTCACTTCATTTTTTATACCAGAAAACTCTATGCATTAATATCACCAACCCCATATTTTGGCAGACCCTGAGGGTTTCCACTGTATCTTGCCTGCCAGCTTCTTTCTGCAACTTATTACAAAAAAGCGATGTACAAGGTAATGCAGAAGGAATTTCTGATAATTATCTATATCAAAGAAGTTCAGTTGATTTTAATTAATTTAACATTAATCTGCATTAACAGTCCTATAAATAGACATCTCCTCACTGCATTAGTACCAGAGATCTCTCTTTTGTGTTTCAGCTGTAGGTCTAACCTTGGCTTGGAATAACAATTTCTAGCAGAAAGGGAGGATTTCAGTCTCACACATTCATTTAGTCCTTGGACTGTGCTCTGAGAATGCAAATTAGGCTACTGTTTGAGTGCGTGACATCTGTGCAACTGGTAGAAATGCACATGTAACTGAATGGATATCATTGACTTCTGTCAAGTCAGCAATGATCCATTATGAACAAGTAGCATATGAATCCTAAACTAAGACACAGAAGGCATCATGTCCTATAGCTTTGTTACCCAGACCTTAAGTGCTCAGAGAAGTGGAACAACTTCATCAAGGAAGTGATGGATGACAAAGCACTATCAGACTTGACTTTTTCTTTTAGCTCCCACCAGCACACCTGACTATTCCCCAGAAAGGAAATCACTCTATACAACATATTTCTCTGGATATCATAGGGCTTATTTCTCTGCCTTCATTTTTGAAGACAGAGTGAACACAGGGAGTGGAAAATGTGGGAAACAAGATTATTTTGTGAATAACAGATGAAGAGAAATGAGGTACTAGAGGAGCTTAAAGTTCCTAGAGGTAGTTTTCACTTTTTCCTCCCCATCACCTCTAGTAAAAATTTATTTCCTAAAGCGAGGAACAGATAGGGAACATAAGTCAGTGCATGCTTTCTGAATGAACTGACAACACTTCCATATAAATTATGATACTGAATTTTAACTAAAGGAGTAGGTCACAATAACCAGAACAAAGAACACACCTCATACTTTATATCTGGAAAAAAAAAAAAGTCTGAACAAAATACTTGCTTGCTTTCTCTCTGGTAGGAAACAAACATTTGGGCAAAACAACTTTTGCTAGAGACAGTTGTACATGGATTTTTCAGGAACTGAATTTATTTTGTTTGGAGAAAATAATCCAGCTGTAGTACTCTAACATAAGCATACTATAGTAATTTTGAAAGTCTAGTACAGTGAGGTGAACTGAACCTGAGCTGGGCCCAGAGGGTGACAAACAGCTATGCAAAGTACACATGGAGGCCCATAACTAGCAGTCACCCAAGGGTTCACTACAGGCTCTAATACTGCTCATCTCCTTTAGGGTGCTGGCTGATGGAGCAGAGCATACCCTCAGCAAGTTTACAGGTAATAGAAAACTGGGAAGAGTGGCTGATGACACCTGACAGTCATGCTGCCATCCAGGGGGAACCTGGACAGGGTGGAGAAATGGGCTGACAGGAACCCTGAAGTCCAAGTGCAATTGTAAAGTCCTGCCCATGTGCAGGAACAACCCCGGGCAACAGTATGTGCTGGGGCCACCCAGCTG